>CM056172.1:36933920-37316812 GCA_029691765.1 Entomobrya proxima
ATGGAAGGTAAGTATGCACCCGAAAACATAAAAGCATTCCACATTTCCGGGCTTGCTCTCAATGCCGCAGTAAAATCCCTAGTCATTCCAGTCAATAGGGCATCCCAAAAGTGGGAGCTTATAACCATGGAATGTGCAACATGTTCAACGGTTAAAACTTGCAATTGTCTCATATTCGTAAAAAGATATTTCATTCCACAGGATTCTTCGCCAAACAGACAAAACGAAAAGTTTCTCATATTTGGAAAAGCACTGTGTACCAATTGCATTCTTTGTTCATTTATACCGATTGCTTCAGCAAATAGGTTATCAACAGGTCGAATATCCACGCATGTGACATTCAAATACACTGAGTTTTCTGTCCACTTCAAAAACTCATTGTATAGTTGATGCAATGTTTCAATTGCGGGAAACAAATGTCAAAAGAACCATAGTGCGACTCCATTTCCAAATTGTCTCCGGTCAAAATTAATTCTTCTAGGGTTTCCAGAATTGGAAACGTAACTTTTGTGTATGGCATACCCATTCCGCGAACGTGTGACCCCTGAAGAGCAAGAACTTTCAAGGAAGATTGGAAATTTGTCGGAACACGAAAACTCAAACCCTGCGCATAAGGCGCTTCAGGCACATGCAATTCCAAATTAGACAAATGTGGCAAAGGATTCCTTGCTAAGGTTTCCAATTGGTTGCTAGTCATCTTGCAAAGCAATTGTAATTTTGTTAGAGAAACGGGCAAAGTTATAAATTCAAAACCTTGTAATATCACACAGCATTTTGGCATTGAGAATTGTTCAAGTGACGTGGCAGCGTTTATAAATGAGCAAATCATGTTTACCACATTAGATGTATATCCTGGCACAGAATCTATTGCAAGTCCTTGTACAGATATTCCGTTGTAGTTAACCGTTAACTTTTTCAACATTGGAAGAGAATACTGCGGGAAAATACAAGTTGTAAAGCCTCCTCCTATTGGTACATTTATATCAAGGCTTACAAGACTTTTTCCACAGTTTACCAAACAGTTTTGGAAGGATAAGTAGTTTTCTTGCTGGAAAAACTCTTCCATGATTTTGAGGCTGAAAGTTGGTGGGGCACCTTGACTGTGCTGAGGATTGTATGTTTTGTTGATAAAGTTGTCCAACAATTTTCTGTTTTCTTGAGTTGCATATGGAGTTCCGTTGAGAGAATTGGTTTTGTCTAGAGTCAAATGAAACATGGCTAGTTTTTCCCTCTCGACTATTTTGGACACTGTGTGTAACCAGCTTTTTGAAGTCAATCGTAGATTCTTGACTGCTTTTCGACAGAGAACAGAGACGTTGTATTGATGCTTGAAAACCACTTTCTTCAAAATGATTTCCCGTAACTGTAATATTTACGAATAACTTAAAATTAATATTTAACGGAATGTTTTTAAATAATCAAACTTTCCCTCTTTCATTTTTGGTTTGAATGTAACTTATTTGTAGCATGGAGCATTGTGTTATATTTACTTACCTCAGCCGTCGTGTTAAAAACCCTTTGAACTGATTGGGGTTCGTGTTCAAATTTGGTGCTTGTTTGTTCCAAATTGTTAGACACTGTTACGTTCATTATGGATAATTATTCTGACATTTTAAATACACTGAAAATTGGAAATGAAAAATCTTGAATTTGGACAATCAGAAAAGAAACTTGTTAAGTATGCGGAAGAAAGAAATCTGGGCAACTGATTAAATTCAAACGCAAAAGTGAACTGCACATGCAAAGTGTTAAAGTGACACAAAGGCATTTAGTACATAGTTTATAAAGAGCTATCTCCGAAACGGAAGCTTAGGATTAGGATGTTAGTGGTGTTCTTAAAGTGAGCTGGACCATTTGTAAATGTTCTTTTGCTGAGCTGCGTGCACTTGTTGTGAGTTTTTCGTAAATGCTTTGGGATATTCAGGTTTGTTGACCAACGTTGTATTTAAATTTTTGGGTTCTTAGACCTTTTTGAAATGAAAGAAATCCTTCAACTTATTTTTCCTAAATGCATTTTGCGGTAAGGTAAATTTATTGCGACATTCTGCATCTTCACAAACATTATCAAGGGCGAATGAACCCTTTTTTGTAGAGACTCCTTATCTCTGTATGCAACATGACTGCTTGCTGCATAGACCTTAACACCGTATTTTGCACTATCAAGTCCTTGAATATAGAATAGAGCCATAAAAATTTCCTTCACAAAGTGGAGTTCATCATAGAAGAACTTATTCTAGATTTTCTGTACCTTAATGGCGTAATGTTAGGAAAGCACTTCTAGCAAACTCCATACTCTGATTTAGCATTTATAATTCCTTAAATTGTTTTGTAGCTTAGATGATCTAACGCTTTAAAGTTGTGCACGCATACATTTTGTTTAGTTAAAATTTACAAAGTGCAAAAATTAATCATAATGTATTCATTATTTTCTCCATATTATGATACATTTTAGGAACGCCACCGATGTTGTTGTCGAATACTCATGTGCACTTGGATTGGAACTCACGCATAATAGAAAATGTATTATCAAAAAATTTCTTCTGCCTTTTTTTGTTTGTTACCGTGCATATAAGGATTTTCTGAAATGTGAACCCTTTTAGGGCATCGACTGCATAGAATGGTAAAAGTGCCCTTTGCAGTTTGGACCGAGATTCATTTCAAGGAAGCAGCACAACTACCCTTTTTGCCTCATGCATTTTGCAAGCAAGGTTCATTAACATTTGGTTTTCGTTCATATTCAGATCTTGTTCGTGTTTCAAGCTTTAGCATAGGCAAGCAGTGCTAGATTTTATTAACCGCTAAGGCAATTCCCAAATTTGTTTTTCGTTTTTTTTTTGGAATTCACACATATTTGAAGAAAACCCTTTAGATGAATGATTATTATGTACGATATGCGTTGTAATATTATATAATATGTGTATTTGATATACATAGTAAATTATATAAATGTGCCATCATTCAGTATTCAGTTTTATTTGAGTGTTAAAAAATTTCAGGTAATACAATCAATAATTTACATTACAACATGCATTACTTGATCTCACAATCTTAACACTTACTGGTCCAAAAAATATTTGAGCCAGCGTTAAATCACCCACCCAAGGTCCCTTAGCCATAACCAGGACGTAGCCAAAAATCCAAAACAGAATTTTAACTTATTATCAAATTATCAAACCGACTTCAAAAAACGATAAATCTGTAGAAATATTTTTACATTCAAATCAAGTAAAATCAAGCAAAGATTCGTAATTCAGAAAAACGTTGCGTATTGCCAATAAAAAATCAGGCAAAGCATTTTCTACAAATTTGCACAGTACATGATACACAGCAAAAATAGCACGAACAACATAACGCAAGTCAAGAAAATGCAAATTTGAAGTAGAAACTGAATTGTAAGCTGTGTTGTTGGTTGAGATTAAGCTTGCTCGGGCTTTAGGCTTGAAGACTGGTGTACAAGATGGGCAGCTCCAAGAACGGTTGGTTTTAACTTTCAGGTAAGATGCATCAGACATGGTCAGGCCGCATCTTGTCCTATGAAAGTACTGGAAGCAGTAGCAGCATTGCAGGAATCCATAGTACTGCTTTGACTTTTCAGGTACGCTCTTCAAATCCGAGAATACAATTGAGTATTTGGTACTCTCCACTTCTATAATCCTCTCATCAGTAATGACAGTCTGTCTGCATAGTGCACACTCAGATCCATTTTTATATTCCCGGTCGAGATCAGTTATAGGGTCCCAGTGCATGTCCCAGCGAATGTAGTCATCAAAAACGTCATGGTGCTCAGGAAGATCCGTGGCGATGACTCTGTGGGTATTGGCTTCAGCTATGATGTTTTGAATACTAGGCATGATGAATCCACTATAAGAAACAACAGAGAGTGTGTGCCAGTATCACGGGAGCAAATCTTAGAAGATGACAATTTAGACTTCGGAGATACATATACAAGTTAAAAAGTCACTTAACTTATCTGCTTTTTGTAGGCCAAATTTGCATATGAATGGAATGACGATGCTTGGGTACCCAGAAGTGAAGGGAAAGAAATAACAACACACACACTAATTTAGAAATAATCATAAAAAATAATCACTAATTGAACTTTAAAAACTTTGAATTATATATCAAATTAATCACAGCAAAAAACTGAACAGGACGATGTAAAAAATAATTTTTTAACTACAAAATCACGTACAGCAAAATTAAAAAACAAAAATAAAATGGAAGACAGGAAAAAATGTGTGTGTGTCTCCTTCTGCTTCTGTGTGTGTGTCTCCTTCTGCTTCTGTGTGTGTGTCTTTCATGCATTTCTGATGCACATGCCTATCCCTGTTTTTGGAATCCAACGGTTCTTCCAAGGTTTTTTATTTTATTCCATTGTAAAACGGAGGGTCTTTCAAAATTCGTTTAAGCTTTAAACATTCTTGACAAACAAAGCATCTAAGTTACATGTTGATATAAATTATGACAGAAAAGTATTTCATATAACAGTGTTCACAAATTCTCCATTATCTCAATTTAAGGAATTTACAATCCATGTGTGAATTTGTATCTATTATTGTTGCTCGCTAATTATTTTAGGAAGTACAAATATTTCATGGGAAAGTATTCAATTTGTAAAAATTTGAAAAATCTAAAAAAATCCTTTTTATGAAAGTGCCAATGTTAAAGGATATTAAACTTGAAATTAGAACGACGTATTTATCGGACGTTTTTATACCTAACACGTATCATCATCATCAGAAAAACGCGAATCTAGAATTTTAAAAAAACATTGAAAATATCTATCGCAAAGTTTTTCTCTTCTAAATACATTATTTTATCAACAAACTCATGCACGAGTAGATTTTTATTTTCTTGCTGGGTTCTTAAAGAACGGAAGAACTTAAGAAAACCGAACCGTACAAACCCTGCATTTGGTCTTGTTATTTCTACACTCAGGACATCTTACTTTTTACCGTTTACGCTTGCTACGAAATAAGATGTTCACATTTGCATTTGCACAAATTGACTACCAACCCTTTTCCAACGTTGATTTGGATTCTTCTAACTAAGCATAGTTTTTAAAAATTACTGATATATTCTCTTGTATTCTTCCTGCATGTCAAAGCTATAGTTCTCCAACATTTGATATGCATGTGTGCTTGTCTTAAAGACTTAGCGCTTGACGCTGTGGCCAAGTGGTATTGGGCAAGAAGCACACTTCTCGCATACACAGTTGCATCTTGGTTACAGCTACATATAGGCGTATTCATGCATAAACACCAGGCCGAAGAAAATGCAATTGTATTGGCTGTAGAAATTGCCAGCTCAACCACTACATTCAAAAAATGTATAATCTAATATGCTTTAAATGCTTTAATCAAACTGCATTACAGCATTAACTTAAGTAAAAAAAACTAGTAAGTGGGGGTCATTATTATGTACTTTCCAAAAGTCCGCCCTGGACTTGGTGTAGTCCTTTGCGTAAAGTAATGTCACACATGTTTCTTTGACATATATAATAAAACTGAAATTTTCTAAGCGTTGCTTGTGAACAGCCCCTTTTAAGTAAAAACAAAAGCATCAAAAGATTATATCTTTTCAACATTGAGAACATGGCACCATGCCAACCGCCATTGCATTCGGTTCAGTATTTTCTTTAGTCGATTAAAACCTACAAAAACAGCAGCTGTCATAAATTTCAGAAACAAAAGTGACTCATTTTTAAATTTGCAAAAATGAATTCTTCGAAAAGAAGACGATCAAAACGTGGAAAGTCAACAAATAAAAATGGAAATAAGGCGGTGCCAGAATCAGTAAAAACAGTACTAAATCTTGAAGAGGTAAGAATCTTTTAAGTCGTAATTAAAATTCACGAAAATGTTTGTTAACATTTCTGACAATTTCATTTTTATTTTATGTGCAGTTATTAGACCTGATTGTTGCTCTAGTCCTTACTTATACACCTGACCTCAACGACGCTTGTACAAAGAACATTCGGTCTCTCCGTCTGGTTTCTAAAGCGTGGTTATCCTCTGTGTCGAGGGTGCTCTACAAAAATGGCCTGCCACTGATCCAGTTCATTATCAACCATTCTAACTTCATTGCAACAAACAAACATAATGTCAAAGCACTTAATAATTTTGTGAGAAGTTATTGTTCCGCCTTTGCCGCTAACAAGAGAAACGCACCTACATACAGCCTTGATATTGACACCCGGTTTTTCCAAAACAGGAAGTTTGGCATTTTGAGAAGCTGTTTCCTTTACTGCGGCAAAGGTCTGGTGGAGCTTGAAATAAAACTTTTGAAAGAAATTCGTCTGTCAAGCAAAACGCCAAAATTTACCTTGCCAAACCTTAAAAAACTAATAATTTTCGAAAGGGACTCAGAAAGCGAGGAAGCCCTGGCAAATACTGGCAATTTATTGAAACATTTTCTGGAGGCAAGTGGTTGCTTGGAAGAGCTTACATTGGAAACTTCAGTTGGCTTGAGCACTTTGGGATTTCGCAACTTCTTACTACCTTCAAAATTGACAAAGTTAGATATAAGCGTCTTTGACTTGGAGGACGTAGAAATTCTTTCAAAAAATCTATTGCCAAAGCTAACCGAATTAGAACTGACTTTCAGAGAGGGTCTAGTTTTGCATAGTTCGGTATTCACTATGTTAAATAACTGGCGCAAATCGATGAGGAAATTATCATTGGATTTGGACGGTGGACTTGATATGCCACAAGTAAATCTGCATTTTCCAGTTATGAAGAAATTAAATGATTTTGAGTTTTGCTTGGAACCTGATTTTGAGCTAAATCAAACTGGCGGCAGCTTAGAATTGTATTTCCCAAGCCTTACAAAATTACGCTTAGCGTTATCCCAATCTAGTTTTAAAAAGTGGTGCGTAAACTCTGTTTTTCGTTTAGTGGAAAATTTGGATATCTGCCTTTATGAAGAAGGAGAATGTATTCCGATAGATTTACAAAGCATTCAACTAACTTGCATGACTTTTCCAAATGTCACTGCATTACACATACAAATCTTAGGAAGGGAAACTTCTGTGCTACATTTCATTTTCATGGAAATGGTACTGCTTTCAAAGTTAGATTTGTTGGTTGTTGGGATAGGATCAATTAGAAGCTCCATTTTTTGGGACGCATTGTTAATTGGTACAACCCTTGAAGTTGCTAGGAAACTAAAACGTAATTTGTACAACCCGGATTTTGCAGAAATTGTAGAAAATACCAACACACCTTCCATCATGCGCCTTACAAGTACGTATATCTATATTTGTATGTGGGTTGCCAAATATTTATAATATTTCTGTTTTACTCAGATCTGTCAGCGCTGTCTCTTGAAACATATGGTGATGTTTTGGAACCGGGAGGTCAGCTCATTTCGGAGGTTTCCTTTATTCATGCATTTTTAAAAATGAAAAAATTGGGCAAATTACATCTACGTGGAAGATTTGAGGTACAATTACTTATATATAATTTATATAATTTCTATAAAAAAAGTCAATCAAAGTGTGATTTTAATAATGCAGTTATCTCGTAAAATGCAAGAATCGCTGAAGCCAAAATTGGGAGCCTTCTTTGTTCTTACTTAGCAAACGACTTAATACGGATAAAGTCAAGAATCTAAAGACGTTTACACTTTTAAAGCGTGGTTTAGTTATTACAACAAATATGTACCATTTTATACAATCTTAGGTGTTTGCTCGTAGAAACTCATGATTGATGCTTTTGCATCTTTGTAAATAAGTTCTCATTGAAACGCCTGTAAATGCAAGTAATGTAACGTTTTGAAGTCTTGGTTTGTCATTACGTTTAAAGCGCAATTTTTTGGTAACATTTCGCGTTTCGCGTATATATCATTAACTACCATTAACTACGCATGAAATATCATTAACTGTCTTGGAATTTATCCTTTTGTTAAAAAGAGATTCTAGAATGATATAGAATTCATTTTGTGTGCCACGCAATCTTACTTTGTGTTATACAATATTAAGTAGGTAACCAGAATTTGATAATATTCCAGATTAAAAGTTCAAATGGTTATTTATTATTTTGTTTTATTTACTGACATTTGGGGTACTAATTTTATGTATATGATACCACTGGAGTTCTACGTACACAAGTAGATTTAAATTTTAACTGTAATAACGTACATGTTTCGCTAATGAAAATCAAGCAACCCAATATGACACCTATACCATAAACATAAAATATCACAACTGTGTTTGCATTTAAGCTTACAATAAAATCATAATTATTTTCAAAATTACTCTGTTCAGACCTTATTTGTCGCTCTTTGCTAATATACGAGTACTGTTTTTGAATGGCATCGATGCTTTTTAAATGACTCAGTATACCTGATGAATACACAATTGTCTGTACTCTTCCCATAGCCCATGAATCCATCCAGTACAAGAATGTCCACCCTTTTGCAGTCGGCATGAAATTGTCCCCACCCGTTGAATACAATCTAACTTTGGTTGGATTTAAACGAAGTTGATGTTCTCTTATACTGTACTCAACGCTCTTAATCTTATTTGACCATTCTAATATAGCATGCTTGGTACAAAAATTGGGAATAAAGTTGTAATACAATTCTGAATCAAAATAGTCAATTGGTAAATATTCTGTAGCATGGTTGGCTGCAGAGATTCGACTTATCATTTTTTGCTCTTTTGTTATATTCAGTAGGTTACCGTTTTTGTCAAACAATTCAAACTTGGCAAGATCCGAAAACAAAAGAAAGACACAAAAATGACTTATGTTGATGTTGCTTGTAGTTTTGCATCTATTTTTGTCAATTAGCCAATTGGGATAATGGTCAAAAACATTTACTTTTTTCGGAAAGACAAGAGAATAATTCCTGTTTAAAATTTCTTCAAATGTTTTGTACAGAAAAGGAACCTTAGGAGCTGTCAGCTCCCCAATATTGTCACCCATGTAAAAGTAACCCACTATAAATATGCAAACTGTCCACACCTGTGTAGACATTTTGAAGTTATTGCTGGAAAACTCGCTACCTTGAAATAAAAAGATACGAAAAATTGATAATGCTAAATAGGTAAATTTATAAAGTGTTGCTAAAAGCATGCAAGTGTTTTCCAAGTTTGGCACATTTTTATAATTGGAAAGTACCAAAAGCAAACAAACTAAGCCAATTAATATCCAGGTGGGTAAATCAAATGCAGAAACAAAACCGTTGAAGGACACACGCTGTCTGATGTACCCTCCGTCACATGTAAAAAATTGCATTGTAATGATATCTGTAGTAATTGATGGAACTCGAAGAACATCGGTAACAATTGCTGGTTTAATAAACACAGGGGCCGCTTCACAATCTTGAATGGATACGTTTGCAGTAAAACTTGCTTCAATGATCGAGTAATCTAACCCAAAGTTTGATTTAAGTTTTTTTGTAGACTCTTCGTCTTCTTCTTTTGAAACAATCCAATCGGATTTGCAAATTCTAACCTCACCCATAAGTTTTCCTATTGGACTTAGTCCCGTTGTAAGTAGGTTTTTGATTATTACCTGCTCTACTGGAATCAATTTATCTGTCCATACCGGGCATATCTCGCATAATATATAAGTTCTAAAATATGTGACAATTGCGAACCTATTCAAACTAGTTGGAACGTACAGTTCAATCAACACTTTGTGGAACGGTAAATGCCCAAAGGTATTTGTCCAAAATACTATATCAGTGAAAGAATACATAAACGAGCTTTTGATTGCATCAAAATTTCCCAATTTAGTGCTTTCATACAGAGCAATTTGTACGTCCATTGGTCTGTAATATCCATAATTTCGGTTTGCCAAGTTTGAATAATGTCCGATAGCCACTTTTGTTGAAAGAAACATTTGATCCGACTGTAAAAACGGGTTTAATATAAATCGTAGCTGTGGCGTGTTAAGAAATAAAGCATTGCTTGGTTGGTCAGAAATAGAGAGAAATTGTACATGCAAAACTCTTGACCAGCCATGGGATGCTGAATAGACTCTTTTGCTGAACTGTGGACTATGTGGTTTGATAATGTCACCAAAGATAATATCCTCAAACCTAATATTGAAGCTTTCAAGTGCTAAAGGTGTTTTGTTAAAGAGACTGTTCGAAATTACAGTCGCACTATAAAGCAAGTTATTCGGTAAGTTGCAGTGGAAAATATTTTGGAAATGAACTAAACTTGGACCGCCTTCAAGAGGCAAAAAAGAGTTTAGCGCCGATGTAATTTGCTCAACGGTTAATATGCAGTTAGTCGACTGTGTAGTTTGTAATTCGTGGAATAGAAGTATGCCTAGCTTTGCAAGAATTCTTATGGCAAACATTCTGAGTATTTTTGAAAATATAAGGAATGCAAGCTGCTGTCTAACTCAAACCGTTCTGCTGAATGTACTTGAAACTTGAATATATATATATATTAGCTGACACACTTATTTCCTTGTTCCTTTCGATCTACCTGCGAATAGTTAATTATCAAAGTGCTTTTAGATGGCCAAAAAGTGAGCATTCCACGTGCGTTTGTAATACATTATCTTGGTTTACCAAGACTCCCATTTTGTATAACTTACGAAAGCAGTTTTAAAAGGCAATTAATTAGTTCTAGCGATAAGTAATATGTAGGAAGACAATTAAGAATATTTAAAAATATTTATTTATAAGTTTCTATTACTTTAGTACTCAGGGTACATACAAATTAAAAATTGGGTTTTAAAATGTTGAAGGCATTCAAATAGTACATAGTCATAAACAAAAAAATTCAAATAAAAACTTGTAGTTAGGTAGAAATTTTCAAAGATGTTAGCAACAACGGGGACACATAAATAGCATTTAACCCAAATGACTGCTGAGTGAGAGTTAATTATAAATGGGATGAAAATGTTACAAGAGCTCAACAATTTCAAACATGCTTATACAACTGTCAACCAACCACCTAAAAGCAATTTCAAATTGTTGTAAAATTAACTTGGTAATCATAATACGCTTTTGTCAGCATTTTTTCCGTCTAAATCCTATTAATAAAAGAAACTACTGTACGAATTTTGAACACATCAGTCAACTTAAAATATTAAAATATTAAACCCGATAGCTTCTACCGCTCTAGAGCGGCACCTATGGTTGCGTGTAATAATAAAAAATTAATTTGACATGTTTTCCTTTGACAGAAGTCAATGTAAAGTGATAATGCTAATTTAAAATTAATCAGCTAAACTACAAAAAACTGGATTTGAACCGATAACTAATTTATTTTCAAGCTAGCATTCATTTGGAAAACTGCTTTTAGAAAGTTCTATATAGAGATAGAAAAATGTTGCAAAAGCATTTGAAGTTTTTTACATTTTGCTGTTTTCTAGCAGAACTAACGGGAAGCGTGTGTCTACATTGGAACAAAAGCACAAAGCTGCTTGAATTACAAACCGACTTTTCAAGAAAAAAGCGTATCCTAAAACAAAAAACAATTTTTCATGGTATACTAATTACTGCTTTAATCATTGGCGGAGTTTACAGATTAAGGTCTACACCTCCACAAGAATTATCTCAAGGAGAAGTTTTCTTGCTAGGATTTTCCATTATATGCATGCTCTGGCTTCAGGTCACACTTATAGCTTTACGCTTAAAAGCTGTTGAAGTTTGTCAATACGTTAACGGAATTTTACAAGTTGCAGAAACTTTCAAACCGTCAAACAAACACAGAAAAATTTCACTAGTGATTTGGGTTGATGTGGCTTATGCTTACATGACGTGTCATATGTACACCACATTTCCATTTAGCATGGTTTACGGACTGCACTGGACTAAGCCATGTAGAGCGTCACTAATGGGATATTGGATATTGCCCGAATGTCAAGGAAACATTGAAACGACATATGAATACATTGGTAACACTTTCGCAAAAATTGTGGTAATGTTGGCAAATCATTGGATGTGGTCATTTGGATTTCATGCGGGAGCTCTGGGTCTATGTGGAGTTTTGATATTGTGCACTGTGACAATGGCGGAATATCTACACGCGTAAGAAAGCTATTGAAGTTAATAAAAGATATTGAAAATGTTAATAATGCACTTTATTTGTAAATTGTTTAGGTTTCTAGAAAACTGTATATACAAAAACCTCTCCGTATTTCAAATGACGATACAATACAGAACGTTACAAATTCTAGGATTTTTAATGAATCAAGTTCAAATGGATATGCTTGTTCCTGCAATGACCCTGTTGGCTGTCCCAGCCTGTGCGGTTTCTATGATTATGATGGTAAAAACTCCGCCAACTTCTGGAAATTTACAGGAATCTGCCATAGCATTTATGGGACTGTTTGAGAGTGTATTTATACTGTTGGTTATATTTGGTGGAATGGCACAGGTATTTGAGCAGTCCAAACTGACGATCAAAGAGCTAAGAAGGCATTTAATTGGGACAAACCAAAAGATACAATGGGTGGTTAAAAGCAGACGGAGATTTTATAAAAGTTGTTCCAATATCAAAGTTAAGTTAGGAGCAATTAATTTTATTGACGTTTCAACTCCTTTGAATTGCATTCATATGGCGAATGATTTAACAGTACAGTTTCTTCTTTTAGAAAATTAGTTTAAGTTTTTGTTTTTATTACGTTGCTGAAATGTTCAACTTTCGTGAAGCCTCTGTACTGTCACCTGCATTTTCGGTTTCGCTTCCTGTTTGATTCAACCATGTTTTTACCACCCCACGAATTTCCTTTCTAAAGGATGGACCACAAGCATAATAAATTGGTAAGTTAGCAGCTGCGTTAACAATTACTGATAAATATGCAGCCATTAGGACTTCCCTATACTGTACTTGCTTAAACCGCTGTAAACTGTAAAATACCATTGGTGCTATATTGCAAATAAATAAAACCACTACAACAGGAAGAAACATTCTTGCGGCTCTGATGTCACGTCGAACCGACTTATTTAGGCCTTGACGCATTGCAGTAAACTTGCGGATCTGAAAGTAAACATTATATAAAATTCAAAATCAAATAGGAATTTCATAAACTTAATTGTGAACTTACTTGTATGTAAAGCAGTATGTTAAATATTATCAAAAGTAAAAAAGGTAGATAGAAATCCACAATGGCATGTACACCTTTTAGTTTCTTGTACCAAATTTCTCTCCATGAAGATTCCGAAATCACATAAGTTAGATGTTGAAGGCTTGAAACGTTTTGATGATTTTCCAGCCTTTCAATATATGTGCTTGTCATTCGTGGTATGCAAGTTAAAACTGCAAGAACACTAGCAATTACGGACATGTGCTTGGTTCGCTTTGAGTTGAACCACTTCCCAGATTTGAATGGATACGTTATTGCAAGATAACGTTCTATTGTGATTAACACAGTAACAAACGCGGAACCTGAGCGACCTAAAATTGAATTAAATTACAAATTAATACAAAAAGTTAACCAAGTTCCCAAGTTATGAAGTTACCTAAAAGCACAAGATGAAACGATATGTGGGATGTTATAATGGTTACTGATGTTTGGCATACTCCTCCTGCAAATTTTTTTTGAAAACATAAAACTTACATATATAAGAGGCATAGGAATATGTTTATGAGCTAGTTTTATATTACCTAGGTACAAGAAAAGTGCTGTAGACGCCACAATTCCCAATAGACACTGCAACAAATCAAAACCCGCTAGAACCGAAAGCATTGAATCAAAAGCTCTTGGCTGGAAATGCTTTTTCATTATGGTTATAATCAAAATGTTTGCAGTAGCCCCAAAGACTCCACAGAGCATGGCTAATATCCACAAAAATAAACATATTATATGACCAGCCGAACCAAAGTCGTTGAGGTGTTCAGCACCAACAAATTTTCCGGGTACGGAACATACAAAACAGGTTAAGTTGTATGTTTCTTTTGGAAAACTATTGTTTACACAAACCGTTTTATTTTCAGGAAAATCAAGAAACAAACAAGTTTCTAAAGATAAGTTTTTAAATTTCACAATTTTATTAAAAATTCAAGCAGTATAAAATATATGGGTGCAAACTCGTTACAAAATTACAACTAATAGTTACGTAGGACACACTTGTTTTTCAATGACATTGTTGTGGCGTTTTACCACCAGCGGATATTCAACCTCAAAATAACAGTGGTTCTAAACGTATGTACCATTATCGCGTGATACGGTTTCAAGTAATTCTATGACATAATTATTTGACCAGTGTGGGTCTTAACAAGCACAATGACTAGTTGTTGGCGTTAAAATGGGCGCACAACCAACGGGACATGTTTTTGGCTTCACTTGCAAAGCCCTCAAGCCAGCCGCACAAATAACGCGGCCATTAGGAGTATAAACTGGTTTGGCAGGTGGCAAACATTTTCCTGGATTTTGGCGACCTTTTTGGCAAGTCCATACACCAGAAGGGCTTAGAATTGGTTTTGAGGGAGGTAAACAGCTTATTTGTCCCGTTTTCACTCTATCCGCTTGGAAAGTGTTGGATGTAAATGATCTAGATCTGACAGTCAACTGGCTCATAGCGCTATTTTGTATTCCAGGCCCACAAGTCATAAAACAGGCGTTTTGGTGTTTTCTTCCGTATTCACAAGTATGCGGTCCACAAACTGCGTTACATGCTTCATTTCCATATAAGCCTGAGAATATATACAAAATTTAGATTAGGTCAAGATCCAAACAAGTAAGAATTCTTATATAAACTTACCACAGGCATGAATACTGTGAAAACTGAGTAAAAGCACCACAAATACCAAGGCTTGTATCATTATAGAAAATATTGTCTCAGTGCAACTTGATCAACCAACTAAACCTATAAATGCCAAGCTGCTATGACATAGTAAATACCGGACAATGGGATAGCTAATAGTCAAGAATCTCTCTAATTGATGCATTGTGTTGTGATAAATCATATAGGCTTACTACAATGACCGGAAAGAAGCCAATTGAATACTCCGTGCCGAGTGTTAAAAATTAATATAATATCCACCCAAAATTTGAATAGTGTGCAAAATAAAGTAGAAATGAGTGTTTCTGACAATTAAATGGGGTTAATTTATTATAAAAAAATGCTTTAGTGAGTGCACGCAAAAATGAAAATATTTCTTGGTAATTTAGTTTTTGGCTTATTAAGATGCGTTTAAACACATCTCTCTAAAAAAACATATTTTAGCATTTGGTGAAACAAACAATTGCTAACTGCATGAAATTAAACAATCCATCTTGGTATGGAACATCCGTATTTACCCATTCCATAAATCACTCTTGGTGCTCACTCCGTACAATTTAAGTTGACATCATTTGCATTCAAAGTATATCCAAGTGTGCCAAAAATAAGACGTGGGAATTAATTAGCAAGGTTTAAAATTGTGAGACATCTTGTAACGAAACGAAACGAGAGAAAACTAATTGGTTATAAAGATGGAATAAAAATCATACTAAAGTATTTTCAAATTAGTTTTTGAAACGTAATTACGGAACTTTGTTTACTTCTATGAACATATACAATATACAAAAAAAGAATATGTATTTATTGTGTTGCGGCTTACTGATGTGACTAATAAAGATTACAAGAGTATGTATAAAGGTCAAGTATCCAATGACTCATATTCTAAGCTAAACTTCTAGGCTTTGACAACTACTGTGATGAGAAACCAACCTAAAAAGGACCTATGCATATTATGACATGTATGTAAGCCATGATGAAACTAAACCTCATAAACAACATGAAACTGGTACTAACAAAATATTATAATTCAAACATTTGAAACACATGGACAAATTTACAACACGGAGACAAGAACGTCATTGTTAAGAACAATTGGGTTTCCTTGAGCTAGAATAGAAGGGAACAATGGGTTTATTGATAAAAAGTACCAAAAAGTTCAAGGCCCTTAACCCAGCCCTTTTTCGTGTTTGTCTTTTCCTAAGCAACTTCATGCACTTAAAACAATGAAAGCATTTTACAGCATGGTGGAAACCAGTAGAGGAATAAGCACTATTGTAAAAAAGTACTGACTTCTTGCTGAAAGGGTTGACGAAGCGACCTCAATGCAGAATTGAATTGCATTCCTTGTTCATCCTTATCTTATCCAGCATAACATATTATTTAACAGACCTTCTCATTGTTTAAATCCAATGTGCACCAAAACAAGAAAAAAACTGACGATATAAAGGTTATTCAGTCAACTAGCTCATTTCATAAAGTCAGCGCATTCAAGCAGGTTCAGCACTAATTCAAGTGTTTGCTATTAAATTCAAATTAAATTTAAAGATATAATTGCTGAATTTTTTTAAAAATCAAAAATGACAAGACATGAAGTTTTTATATTGCTTCAGTTGGTTATTGCCAACTTGTTGATTGTAAAGTTTGCAACTGGGCTACAGACTAAGGTCACCGAAAAATTCATTGTGGTAGCAGATGGTAGGAACCTGAAGCCTGAACGTAAGCCCATTCAAAATAAACTGGTTTACTATGTTCTCCAGTTTTTTGTTGTTTGTTTCAAATTTACAAATTTAATAAAATTTGGTTCTATTGCTTTTCACTTAGGTCTTAGGATCAACATGCCAAGAAAATGTGTCAATCTACCTAACTATTTGAAGAGAACAATTTCTTCCACAGACACCAATGGCCACTGTGTACGCTTCTTTGACGATTACAACTGCACTGGAAACTCAATCGAGCTAACCCCTCGTTCTCCAGGTCATCATGACTTAGCCTTATGGCAATTCGACAACAAAATTGTTTCCGTTGGTCACTGCAGAGACGAATGTGACCCTGAAATAACTGCTGGCATTCCCAAGAAACCTTACACAATTCAGATTTTTCCAGAAAAGGACTTTAAGAAACCTCTACTGTCAAATGCCTTAAATTTGAGAATTGAAGGATGTACTCGCGTTCCTTCAACTTTTGTTCAAAAATTTGCATCTGTTTACACAGGCGGGCATTGCATACAATTATGGTCGAATCCGAATTGTGTTCAAACTGATAACTTCAAAGATGACATGGTAGAATTAAAGAATGGAAGTCCTTGGCATAGCGATATCAAATCAGGCTGGTGGATGACACTTGTTAGCGCTGTGAGTTACTGTGGATTTAAATGCAATGCCAATAATCTAACTGTTGTTGACACAACTGAAGTATTTGAAGAGGATGAAGAACCGGAAAAGGAAGCCGCTTCAGCGTTGGACGATAGCAACTGGACTGCAGAGTTTGAAGCTAACGGAAATGGTTGCTTTAATCGTGTAGCTAACAGAACGAGAAATCAATCTGATATTTTGATAAAAGCCTCTGCACATGAATGCATTAATTTCTATGCAAGTGCAGATTGCAATCAAGATCCAATTTTGGTGGTTAATCAGAAACCTGATGAAACTGTTAGGTATAGCTTTGGCCGTGCAGTAAAATCAGTAAAGTATTGCGACTTGAAAACTGATAAGAAAGCTAGTCTGGATTGGCTGTGGTTTTTAATTGGAGCTTTATTTGGTATATTTGTATTTGGAAGTGTGTACTACTTGATTCCATATCTACCGTTGAAAGTATCGTCTAGGTTAGGAGTTCCACAAAGAGTGGTTTTCAAAGTTAATGAGGATTACTGAACAAATTTTGTATTGGCAATAATCAAACTTGATATTTATTGATTTTTCGAAAACCGAGTCAAAATAAGACAATTATAATAAAAATTATATCGTGTGTAGTTAAAGCTACTTATATAATCATTAGTCTATTTGGCTTCCCACTATATTAATTCTTAGAATTGTTATTGTAATATTTGATACCGTTGCGGTTTATGATAATAGTGCTTATTCCACACCATTTTGTTTAGAAGTTGCAGCCAAACGCTGAACATTGGTAAAGTGTAAACTGTTATTTTAATGTACCTCATATTTTAATCTGCCTCATTCATTTTGCAAATCGCTCGTGATCTAACTGAATAAACAAATCAGATCCATTTGGTGAAATGTTTTTGTCAACTGTTTTGTTACAAAATCTTTAAAAAGAATGAGATATTCCTAGTCTAGAGTTTTATGCTGATTTTACATCACATTTAACATTAGCTCATGTGGGAAGTATGCTACTTTTTAACTGTGTTTCTCCAGTTTCTTAATACTTGCATTTTTTAAATGAATTTGCACTGTGCTGACTGCTTAAAAGGTTTGTTTGCATAATGGCGTGAGTATTGCTTACCACTTGATTGTCCATATCGCGTACACGACCAAAATAAGCATTAAAATGCAATTAAAAAAGGCAACATAAACTCCACTTACAAACTGCACAAATAGTGCAACAGGTTTTATTAATCCAAGTATGGCTTTAACAATAATTAGTTGAGCATTTAGAATTGGATGTAAACATCAAATATTAAATTTTTACTTGAACTACAACATAATTTTGCAGCAAGGATAAACAAACTCAATTATAATTTCGGTGTGTAGGCAAATGGCTTCCGAGCCCGTCTACTTTGGTCTACCACAAGACATTACACCTCCACCAGGTTGTCCAGTAGTACAATCATCAATGTTTTGCGGTACGCTGGATACTAGACAATTATTTCCTATTGTATTGTCAACCAAATTTTGGCACACATACTGAACTTTGCACATATAGCCTAATGGAAAATCGATGGCAAGGTTATCTTGTAAACGCAGTCCACAGTAGCAGCTATTAGATACAAACTTTGCCGTGGAACAGGCAAACCTACAACACAGCTCCTTGCATTTTTCTTTATTGGTGGGTGCTTCAGCACAATTTTCTTCCTTCAATATGTTTAAGCCCTGCAGGCACAAATATATCAACATATTTTTAAAAATCACTCTAAAGTGTGTGAACTTACCGAAACCAAAATTTATACAATTCTTAAAATTAAAATATAAAATAACAAACCTGGAAATTCATGGGAGCTTGCTGAAAATTTTCTGATTTGCCATTGTTAGACCCTTGAGCGTACGCAGTAGTAGCGAATAACACTACCAAAACGGTGGTGGTCAAAACGGGCTGCATTTTGTCAAAATTTGTTTGGATGTTTTAATAGAAAAAAAGTTAAACTACATGTGACAGAGATCTGGTTGTATCAGAAAGAGTTGCCTAACAAAACTGAACATTAAATACAATCAGATGACTTTATATACTCAGGTAAGTAAACAAATTTTTGCGGGTTTTTATACATCTTTATTTATATCTATCTGTTTTGGTACTCAAAAAGCAAGATCACACTGAGTTTTGCTTTAGAAGGGGAAGGAGGTATAAAATCGATGAAAAATGTACCCCTTTCAAGCAAGAACAAAATCCTGAAACAAACAGCACATGCATTTTTCTGTTGTACCTTGAAGATTATTTTAGCACGCATACATACCATGCACTGCTTTTTCATTTGTACTTTGTTAATAAACATCCCATTCTTAGAAATGCAACAGTTAAGAAAATTCCAGTTTCGGCTCGATCTCCGACTAAAAATAGTTAAAGTGTCTTTGTATAGGTAAACGTTGCCTCCTGCATTACCTTCTCAATGAAAGCGCATTAGTTTCGTGTTTGAAGAAAAATAATTCTAATGAATAGCCAACGCATAAATTATCATTCTGAGGTACATAAAACTTGACGCTTACCTGTAGTAAGCAAAGCACTTGGATCTTGCGCTCAAAGTTGCAAGCCAATGGTCATTTATGTGTTTGTACGGATTTAGCATCTGAATAATATTTTACTGTAGCGGTTGAAAAGTTGAAACAATTAAGTTTTAAAACAATATGAGCATGGGTATCAGTTGTGGAAACTAATTTCTTATTCCGTTCAAAAGTAAACTTTGTTAAAACCTGACCACGAACGGCACGTTGTGCAGGTACATTTTCATATTGAACTATAATATGCTTTCCAGAGTGGATGACAAATATTGTAAAAAACCATTATGCTGGCAGGCTGTTATGCAATGCCATCCTGAAACATTAAACCTTAAAACAATGCTTGCTTAAATATCATTCTTTGTAAAGAGCTTTTGTATAATTTTGCTTTGGTTTTGCCATTACAAATGTAAGGAATTGATTTTTTGTGGAAATGTAAGGTAATGTGTCATGTGTGCGTTATTGCTATACTAAACGCTATATTGTACACTCAGAACCATTTAAACGTGTCTAAAATTGTTGGGTTGCTTGCCGTCCCAAATTATAACAAACAGCCAGAAACGTTTGAAGATCTGGTTGAGTCTTACCTCAAGTGAGGATTTGACCATTAAGGTGGAAATATTTATGCACACTTTAAATCCTCGACAAATCCCGTATTTCATAAAATATTTGATGTAATGTAATTTGCAAGTGTTGTGATGTAAAATATTGTCTATTATGTGAAGAACTTTTACTTACACATTACAAACTTGTAGACGAATTATTAAAGCAAAATCTTTGGTCGTAAGGCCAATGTCTTAAGTTTGCCTTGAATTAAACATTTGTAGTCAATGGCATAATTTGTATAGTAAGGTGACAGTAAATATACTATACCACTATCTTCGGTAGTATCTCAGAAATAGTCACGCAGAATTCAGCATTAGCATAACAAAGAAACTATAGGTGCGGTGGGGAACGTGAGGAAACTAGAGACGGCCTTCGTCCAGAGTGAAGGAACAAACGGCAATTATTGTGATAATGTTTGCACAAACTTTAATACTCCATTTGGATTGTTATTTGAAATAATAATACACGTACTGAATTCAGACTTAAGCAAATTTTATTAAAGATATTATCGTTTAATGTGTTTGAGCTGTGCTTCAAGTTTTTACTGCAAAGCTAATATTAGTTTTGTTAATACAGTTTAGTTTTTCCTCACCTTTTTCCTAAATTTAAAATAGATTAACAACACCTTTTACGGTATTAAAGTTATTCATCAAAGTGGCCTCTTGTACCCTTATTTTCAAACAATAAACCTGTAGTATAAGCTTCAGTAAACATAATTTCGTTTCTTATTTCCAACACTTGAAATGATACATAAACAAAAGCAATATTTTATTATTTTCAATGTATTAGTGTTTTGAATAGTTTTATCCCAAAGAATAACAATCCAAAAATTTCTTGCCAGTTCCAAATCAGCTAAACTAGTTTCAGAACAACAAAGTAAATTGTTTAATTGCACAAAGACTTTCTTTATTAGAAAGCAATATGCTAACTACCATATGTATATTTTGCATTTTTACCGTTGTGTCTAAGGAAAGCACCTACTTGTATGAACTAAGTCCCATGAACACCAGTTTCTCAAAATATGATAGTTCTATAGTAAATTTTCTTGAATACATACCCGAAGAAACATCTAATTCCCTTGAAACCAGATTAGTGCACATCACATTATACAATAATCACGTCTTGAATGTTGGCCACGTGAATATTCCGGTTGTTATTAGGAACATTGAGCTACTGAAACTAAAAAACTTTATAAATCGTGATGTTCTAATATGGTCTCAAACAAACAGTGACATTACGCAAAACCTGTACAGTTCGTATAACTGGTCGGAACTAAACTGTTCATCAATATTTTTTCGTAGTGCTAGACTTTTTTCAATCTGTATTCACATTAATCGACGAGTATTTGTACTCAATACAAAACCATGGAATCAGGAAATTATTATCGATGCTATGATTCCAAATGCATTTTACAACAGCAGCATTATTTCAAAAAGCGAACGGCCAAATTATCCCAACGTGTGGTTTGTAGAAGTTGTTTTGAAATCGTTAAAAGCTGAAATATTCCCGTCAAACACGCCAGTATTATTTATACTCATTTATGAGGAGTTTTCTGCTTCAAATGGTAGTTTGCAAACACTAAATGAGTGGTCTACACAAGTAATCGAATATGTGGACGGGTTTGAATACACGATACTGTTTGAACTTTTCAGCTTGAAAACCTATCATAATCGGATAGTTCATTTCCAGTGGCTTACAACTTCTGTTTCGTACTCAGAATATTTCTCTGCAGATGAAAAACTAAACAGAAAAGTATATTTTGATAACATGCTTTTGAAGAGAAACTTACACGAGGTATTTAGTTATCCTTGGAAATCTTTCAAAAGACAATACAGTCATTCCCAAAGACTCATTTGGATTTTAGAAGGTCTTTACAAAAAGAACGATTACTTTGTACACTCCCGAAAGAGCTTTGACAAGTGTTTAAGCCTACGTTCTATAGATTTGCTGTTTCCAAGTCCAATAGAAATAAGAGATCATAACAAACACGCCGCTAATGTGTTTCGTTATCTGCTAACTTTAGTTTTAAGAAACTACACTTATTTCACATCTAATGGTTTATGTGTTGACGGAAAATTTCTAACGCATCATCGTATTAATATGACGGCAAGTTATTCTATGGCCGCACATTTATATCTTGATTGGAATGCAGTATTCTATACTACTGTAACACCTATTCAACACAACGACTATGCCAATGAGCTTCGTATTATATCATGCGGTATAAGAAGGAAAAATGATATTAGTCTTGTGCCATTTTTACAGACGTTTGATACTTTTACTTGGATTCTGCTTTGTTTAACAATGCTTACTGTGGGCAGCTTGGTAAATCAAAACATCATAAGAAATATACTGATTACCAAAGATAGATCGAAAATGATTATGGATGCATTGAAAGTGTTGCTTGAACAAGGTAGTGCATTTGACCTGGAATGCTTACAACGAAAACTGTCTTTTAGTTTAGTGATAGGTGGATATTTTGTTATGTATATGGTGATAAGTGGCGCCTATAAAAGTAGTAACATCCATAAAATGATGCAACCTAGAGTATCCTTATATTACGAAAAGTTAGATCAGCTAATTGCAGATAAGTTTGCAATTTATACTCGAACAATAGATTCATGGTTTGGTAAAGCTCAAGGAGTTCTGATTAACGAAACAATTTCATCAGATGGACATGGGAAGTATTTACAGGATACATCTGGATTTGTAGTAGAATTGCGTTCAGAAGTAGACTTATATGAAAAAACAATGAATAGTAATGAAACAGAATTGAAATTGTTAAAACAAGTTTCTTCCATGTTAGCAAGAAATATTTTACAAATTGTAAGAAAAAGTTCAAATATCACCAGACAAGATATTTATAAAATGCCAAACAAGTATACAGAAATGGAACTTTTGGAGTTATCCGAGGAACTGCAGAAATGTGAAAAGGTTGCTGTTATACTACCACTGCATTTGTGCAACAAATTCAAGCAAAGTAATAAACAGTTTCACATTGCCAAAGAGTCTGTCTTAAAGTTTAAGGTATATTACTGGTTCTCAGGTAAACTCTGTTCCAACGTATTTGATAGACTGAAAGCCATACAAGAGACAGGTATTTGGCAGTGGTGGGAACATATTCTTCAGCGTATACAAATGCCCGAAGAAACGTTGCAAGATGCACCCAACATACCAGTAAAACTACAACTGGATGGTAACATTTTAGCTATTTTTATGATTTGGACAGGTGGTTTAGGAATAGGTTTTGTTGCATTTTTTACGGAAAGATGTAGCAAGTGTTTTATGCTAGTGAGTGTCCTACATATTTAAAAAGTGTAACGATTTTCTTGACGTCAATGCACAATGCACTGAACTTGTGAAGCTTTCGTTGTTTGAACTGTTCGGTTTTACATTCACTACTCTCTGAGACTTTGAGACTGACTGTTGCGGCACGCAAGACGCTCAGCAGCCAGAATAAACTTGTACCTTTTGTAGCCAGAATTGACCAAGTAGCTCATTTGTTTCTTGTCTCTTTTACCCACCACCTCCGGTGGCATAATTTCTCTAAGTTTTTGAGTAGTCATAACTGTCTTTACGCACCAAGTGCATCTCAGCTAGTAACACATTGTTCACTAATCATCATTTAATCATCTCTTTAAAAACCCTGCCCCTTGCACCGTATTCATCATCTTATCTCTCCATGCTGATCTGAAAGCCCGGCTCCCTCACCAATATATGCTCCACCTAACATCCTAAAATTAAAGTGTTCCTTCGGCGTTAGCCACATCATGCGTGTTTCTTAATTGTCAATACAAAATTTGACTAATTATTTGACTGCAGGTATTATGAAATATCTAGTTTACTTTATCGTTAATATTGACAGATTTTCCTACTGTGACGTGTACATATTGGCGTTTATTTCTTTAAACAACTTGTTTAAAACAAGTATACATTATAATTCATCCACATTACAGCATTTGTATCATACATCATTAGGAAGATAATAATACTATCATTTGTTGTTTTTATCACCTTTAGGAATGCATTACTCATTAAAAAAATAACTGCTTCATGAAAAATCTACAGTTATTGAATACCACAATTCCCTTTGGTCAGCTTTACAAAGTATCGCACATTTGATCCAGCTAGATAAAGCTATGCAATTAAATCAATATATGTTGTAGAATGGAATGAACACTTCAAAGCAATTTTGAAACCCGGAAGAGTATACGTGCTATTATTGCGCCATTAGTTTTGTAAGTTATAAAATAAAAGAGAGAGTAACAAATGTAGACAAATTAATAGATAGCCTAGACTAACTTTGTTTCGTGTTAAGTCAAACTTTGCTTGTTATTGTTTTAGTCTACGAAGCTGGCTAAAACATACATATATCGTTACCTCCGCAAGCTAAAGTACCAAAGCAATTTGTCTCGGACAAGAAAAGGACCCAAAGCAATTTGCTAGCATCAAGGAAAGGGCTCAAAGCGATTTGTTGGTATTAAGACAAGGGCCCAATGCAAATTATACTATTTTTGATTGGGCTCATTGCAAGTTCACGGAATGCTATTTTAAGGGCCCAATGCAAAAAAAGAAGTATGGAGAAAAATGCAGAAACAGTTTTTAGAAATTTATTTGCTGCCCTGCAAACTGCATTTAACTCCTCTTCAGAAAACTGGCTTCCTATATTTTGTTCCATTTCGAAAGCACCAGTAATCCGGTTTTCGGCTCACAAAGTTTAATCAACAACAATAACTGAATAAAATTGATTTTCAAAGCTTTTTTTCAAATAAACTGATTATGCAGTCACATGTTTATGAGATCCGTTTCCGAGTACTTCACGGCATATACTAATGATTTGGGTATCAAAATGAAGCAAATTGAACGGAGAACCGGATCATGAAAAAGTCGCAGTATGCCCCAAATTTGCATTGGGCCCTTAAAATAGCATTCCGTGAACTTGCAATGAGCCCAATCAAAAATAGTAGAATTTGCTTTGGGCCCTTGTCTTCATAATAACAAATCGCTTTGAGCCCTTTCCTTGATGCTAGCAAATCGCTTTGGGTCCTTCTCTTGTCCTATACAAATTGCTTTGGTGCTTTAGCTTGCGGAGGTAACGATATTTAAGTTTCAATGCTAACGCCAAACACTTTTAAAAACATAAAACACAGAGCCAAGTGGTTTGAATTTGACCAAGTATTACACAAGTTAATACAATTATTAATCATCAGGTAATATAATAATGTATTTGAATAATAAAAATTCATCGCTTTCCAATTATTAAATTGCGACTAAAGCAAAAAATACGCTGTACGTAAGATTGACACACGTGTAAAGGGTTGTGGCAGCAATATGTTCAAATATTGTCGAAACTGTAAGAGGCATAAAAAAACTGTACAGGTACTGCATTTGCGGTATTATAGCAGCTTAAATTCTTTGTGTAACTTTATAAACGTCAAGGTACCGATCAAAAAAACATGTTTAGCTATTCAAGTACAATCACTTTTTGATGTAGGTTATCATATTATATATCACTGTACACGTGGCATTTTAAACAAACAACGTTTACATATTACTTACCAAACTGAAAGGCACGTAACCACTGCGCACTTGTAAATAGCCTAATGACGCCGACGGCTGGAATAATTATTTGGCTATAAAACGTGTAACGAAACATCTCATATCAAACAAATTATTTACAGATTTACTTTTTTAACAATTTAAAATAACAAATTTCTTAATATAATTATCGCATTTAATAAATTTATTTATGTAAAGTTTCCGAAATAAGTTTCTTCTACCAAGCCATCAGATATAAACATTTACCCTTACTTTTTTACCTTCTACATTTTAACATTAAGTAATAAATTTCTGAAATACTTTATAGATAATTTAGTCTGTACAAAAACCCTATGTATAATGAATAAGTATAGTACTTTTTTGTTTTTCATTTTTGCGTGGTCCTTTCTACATGTTGTTGCTATTCCATTTGAAACAGAAGGTGATTGCACAGTTGGAGTAATAACGCAAAACAGAACTCAACTTGCAAGTGAAAATTATATTACATCTCTGTTAACAGCAACATACACAATAAAAGACAGACATTTTCTCTGGCTTATATATTCCTCTGACAAAATCAACTTTATTTTTGATCCAGAAACATCTGAAAACCTAAATGTTACTGCAAAATACTTTAGATTTTCTCCCAAGTTAATACCAATAAGAACTATAGCGTTCATCTAACCGAGCTTACCACAAATAATCAACTAGAAGGACCTTTTGGAGCTACGCTAGTATTCTTTAAATATCCAGACCCGAGTACAAATCGAGCCATATTCTGTTATGTATTTACCAGTGTTCAGGAGAGACTTGTTTTAACATCTGAAAGTAAAGTGTCTAAACTACTCAACATTGGCGCTAAGATTAACTTTAATTTTCATCGCAGATATATGAATATCTTGTACCAATTCTCTCTTGACTGAGAAGAAGACACCAAATGTTTTCAAACCTCAGATTCCGTAGCAAGCCGAAAAATATTCTACAAAAACTTTCTCACATGCTCGAGACAACTGCCATCAATGTCACCACTAAACCAATACATGAATACCACAGGAATTATTAACAGCTTTGGCATGAGAGAAGACGAGCAATATGAAGCAATGTGGATAGTAAATGGAGCTTTTGGAGAAGGCATGTTTTCCAGTTTACCTAGTGAGCAAATATTTACACGAGATACAAGCATAATATTTCAAGAGCAACCATGGCGTCTTGTAACTTGTTTCAACGCGAAGGACCTGGCTTTCTTAAGTTCAAATATTTTAGATTATGCACCACTAGATATACTGGCTTGTATAACTGGCGTTGTAGTATTTTACTCATGGATATTCCACAGTCTGCGAAAAGGATTGAACTTTTATTGGTTCTTTCTGGGAATATCTGTTACAACAAAGTATTCCCGAAAGCTTGTTGTAGTTACAATACTACTAGCCAGCGTGATTTCAATGTCTTGGCAAGCTTGGATTTCCACTGATACTCTGCGTATACAGGATATTCCACCTGAGAAAAAGTTATTCGACAAAGGCTACAAGGTTTGGATAAAAACAGAGTGGATAGTTAAATATAAGATGATTTCAGGAGAGAAAAATTGGGATAAAGTGTCTCAAGGCAAAATAGACAACAGTTGGATCTACGATGAAAATGAACATCCGATGAATTTAAGTAACATTGCTGAACTTGTAGATTTACTGGCTACGGAAGAACTAATGGCTTTTAGTTGGTATTCACCAATTTTAAACACTGAAATTTGGAAGGGAGGAATTTTATTTCCTGGCAATCAAGTTTGTAAAGCAATTATATTTAATGCCAACATGAACGTCAAGTCAAACTTAAACACGAGATTGTGGGGTGCGTCCAGTAAATTGTCCTGGATACTAAGAGCTTGGTTTGAAGGCGGGTTTTTTATACGAGGTCATTACTTGGGCGAATCTCAGAAGGTATTTAAAGATTTGGCTATTCGTAGATTAGATGGTGTACCATACCCAGCAAAAATTAGCATGTCGGGGGCACTAGGTTCCTGCTGGTTTAACTTCTTTATATTTAAGTCAACACTTCTATTAATTTGGGTAGTTTTAAACATTCGTGAGATTGTAAAGTGTATTAGGTGGTATGGAACGTATTGGTTTACTCGATTTTATGAACTATATTTCAAGAAATATTTTCGAAAAGTTTGTTGTAGAAGTACTCGCGTTATTGTCTTGTAACTTATTATCAAGTTCAGCATTACTAGCATAAATAAAGGTCTGAATTCAAGATTCAACTTTATTTAGAATGCTACGTAAAAAATGTATACAAAAATGTTATACAAGCAATAAGTATAAGATATCCGGTTAGTTAACTGAATAGTTATTGAATATTTCTAGAATTTTAAATAACCGTGATTTTATTCTTTACCGGGTTGAAATACACCGTGTGGTTTATAATCATGGTTACTTGTCTAGTAGACAGAGAGATAGGTACAAGACGAAATCGTTATAGCTGTCAGGGTTCACACACATTCAACCATAGCAGCAAGCAGGTTTTAAAAGTATAATTTTTTAAATATGTTGTTGTTTTACATAAGTAAAACAGGACTATATTGAAGTTCCAAAACCATTTTTTTCGTTTCTTAAGAAATAAAAATTATGTTTTCCTGGTAACGTAAGACTTTTCGTTTGTTAGTACTTAATACAAGTTACTTCTTACTCCAAAGTGTACAATAAATTTTATCTTTAGAATTTAATGTGAATTATTATTACGTATTTATACAATAAACATATTTTTCAATTCAACTAGAAATTAGTTAATCACTAACATAAACGATTAAGCTTTTGATCCTCTGAGTGAGTATAGCACCATTTCAGATTCTTATATCATGCTTCTGGTTACACCAAAATATGTCAACTGCAGTTGCAACCTTGAATATTATGCCATTAAAAACGTAAACATCCATGGTAAACCATTAAAAATGCTCGCTGCTAAAGACGATAATATGAATATAACCCCTGAACTATTAATAACAGATTTTAGGCCATTTTAGGCGTTTTAACCAATTTAGCCTGGTCTAGAGCCGATTTAGGCTGGTTTAAAAATAAAGTCTACAGACAGACACACGGACACCGACATCTGCAATAGCTCTTCTGCTGAGGGTCTAGGCTATTAGCTCCCGAACCAACTAGCTCCCGATGGTCAGTTAGCTCCCCGACGCACTTGCTCCCAGACACATTAGCTCCCTGCGCCATTTGCTCCCCGTGTCATTTGCTCCCAGGTAAATTTGCTCCCATAACCACTAGCTCCCGGACCACTTGGCTCCCATGCCATATTGCTCCCTGTTCAATTTGCTCCCAAACGCAAACTATTTGCCCCCTAGGACATTAGCTCCCAGACAAGTTTGCTCCCAACCATTTACCAAACAGTGCATAGCCCTTGGGATACAAGATACAATTGTAAACATAAACAATTCTATGAACATAAAACGGTAATCTTTAGAGCTAAGTATAACATAATTGCCACTAAATTTAAGGCAAATGAATTAGATTTATCTACTAAATTTTTGCGTGATCATATTTACATGTGAGATGAAATTTGTTGCTTTGTTTGTTTTATATCTTTTACGGAATATAATATTAACCCACGTAGCAATCTGCATAGAGATTCACAAACGTAACAAAATACATCAAAATTTTGAAAACATCAAAGTCAGCAATTTCTTAGCAAAATTTTGTGAATAATTGGGAAACTTATCCTTGCTAATCACCGTCAATCTCATGACCAGATAAAGATTTTCGTTTATTTTTTTGCTAGCTGCTGTCATGTTCATTGCTCGAATGTAATGTCTAATTGTAAAACACAAAGCACACAAGCATAGACAGACAAGCCATGAAGCAATAGGGATATTGCATAACCTTAACTAAAGGTGTGAAACGTAAGGTTAACCGTTTTATGTTCATAGAATTGTTTGTTTTCAATTGTATCTTGTATCCCAAGGGCTATGCATTGTTTGGTAAATGGTTGGGAGCAAACTTGTCTGGGAGCTAATGTCCTAGGGGGCAAATAGTTTGCGCTTGGGAGCAAATTGAACAGGGAGCAATATGGCATGGGAGCCAAGTGGTCCGGGAGCTAGTGGTTATGGGAGCAAATTTACCTGGGAGCAAATGACACGGGGAGCTAATGTTTCTGGGAGCAAATGGCGCAGGGAGCTAATGTGTCTGGGAGCAAGTGCGTCGGGGAGCTAACTGACCACCGGGAGCTAGTTGGTTCGGGAGCTAATAGCCGGTTACCTCTGCTGAAGCAGCGAGCTAATAATGCTATTAAGTGAAGTGTCTATAAGCTCCAACGCTGTATCAGATTTCACTGAAAAGAATTGTCCCATCACAAAAGCAACTGGCTTTAAGTACCCTACCTCCCTTCTCTCAACTTTTTTCAGCATTACATTTTTGTTCCCTTTCCAATACAAAATCATTTCTTCAGATGTTTTTGCAGGATTTACAGATCTATGGCTAAAAAACAAAATCAAACAAGTTACAAAGAATTTGAAGAACCACATACTTAAATAAACTAAAAGCTCCAACTGATGATACATTCGCATTGCACCGTATGTAGATGCAGTTAGAATTGCAATTCCTGCAGCAGCCATTCCTGGGATATAAAAACGGACTGCGTCGTTTGATGAAACAATCAGTAAATACAGTAACTGATGATGAAGCCTACTGTTGCGGAATGCTTCAAGTTCTGATTGCTGTACTTTTACAGGTTCTATCAAAACAAACTTGGAATTAGTAGTCGGAGATATTTTTGCTTGCTTTCTCTTTCTAATTCGTTTACAAAAGTCACGCAAGCTTTTTATCAACTTATACGTCCAGTCGTACTTTTCAGGTTCCATGGGAAGCTTTTGGCTTGTTAGCAAATTGGTTTTAGTTTGGTTTTCAAAAACAACACAGCACGTCATAACCAAAAGCAATTGAATAAGGCAAGTGGCTTGACCATATGCCATTAACCAACCGGTAGATATAGATGCAATAATTGTGCGTACAATCTGTGGTAGAAATGGACACCAGTGCGCTAAAATTACGTTTACAGGATCATATGATCTAAAAAATGGAAACGTACAACCAACTACAGGAAATAAAAAGAAACCAAAGGAAAGACCACACCCAACTATTTCTTGAAATTCTGGAATTCTTTCAGAAAATGGCCAAGGCCATCCTTCATACTTGATGCCTTCAAGTCGATATATTTCTGTTATGAGAACAGCACTGTAGCGCGTATTTATTTCTGGAGAGTGCCAACTAACATGATATTGTAAAGAGAGGGAAAGTACAAACGATACTTAAGTGCAAAATAATTCATTCTATCGTTATTCACAGATTATTTAACTGCCACTTTATATGCCAAGCACCTATATGAGTCATACATGGAGTCAATGAGGCTCATTGAATGAGCGCTCTATCACATTATTGCGGAATATTGAAACATGAACTTGACGTGCCAATTCAAGTAAAACTATTCACATGAAATGCAAATTTAATACAAACTTGGTGCACATGCAAATTTAAGTAAATGTTTTTATTTTAGTTTTCATCGACTCCCATATATGGGGATTATTCGGATACCTATATTGAATTTATGCTACCAGGAAATATTATATTGTAAATTGTCTTAAGAATAAACCTGTTTTAATAATTCACAATTTTTTAGTAAGATTTTATGCATTTTCAGGTCTCTTTATTCTTTGGCAGGCGTTTTAAGTGGATTGACATTCATAGCTGGTAAATCACATGTTTCTGTCGGGCATGCTGGATTAGTAGTTCTTATATCACACCATTAATTTGACATAATTTAAATCTATCAGACTACCAATAAGGAACCTTGCGACGCTAAAGATTAGCTGGTTTAACCACAGCTGACATTCTAAGCAGCCATATGATCATTCAGACTGTTAAATGTCTACTACAAACTATATTTTTAACTGCTTTTTGCTGTTTTACGTTTGGGTGGTCCATAGGAACGTCCCCTGAATTATACGTTTTATTTTGTTTGTTAGCTGGGAGTTTTGGAACCTCTTACGGTATCAGTAAGGAGCTTTGTTTAGTACCAGTCAAAACACTTTTCGTGTTAACCGATTAATTTTATTTGGCTTTACAGGTTTGTTCATGGGAATACTCACTCGTAACGAATTGCCATGTCTTGTTATAGGTGCATTCTCGTACATTGTATATTATTTGTATGACGGAGCAAATTTTTCCACCGAAACGGTGTCACAGTTCTGTAAATGGGGGGTGTTCTGGGTTCACTACTACTTGTGGATAACCTTTCCGGATGAATGCAGATCAGAATGTAGTAGGTACCTATATTTGGTTCGGATGCGGAAGGGAAAAGGTGGCTCTATGGAAATGATCCCTTTATGCTTTGAATGATGACCTAATAATCTGCACACATATTATTTATCATAGTCAAACATAATAGCATCATTACTTTTCCTGTGGTTCCTCCAGACTCTTGGTAACGGTAGTTAGACTTCCTTCCGGCTTACTAGATCCCACACCAAAACTCCTTTAACCTGTTCAGCGGACACGCTCGTATCACTGTTGGAATCTATATGCACGGATTTGCAAGGCTTATCAATCTTCCAATCGATTCCAATTGTCCTTCATTCTCACCCCAAATCAATGCACGTACAATCACACAAGTTCAGTTCAGGGATAACACAATAAATAATTCATTTATTACTGGATTGCATAATACGGCTTATGCACAGAGTCTGTAGGTATCTTTTACTTGTATTTATAACAATATGGCACAATAATTAACACGTAATCAATTAACTGATGATTATGTTACCGCAGCCAATCCTCCAACTTGCTACCTTCCTCCTTGCTTCACAACAACAACAACAAATCCTATCCCTAAATTCCCTATACCATTCTACCTGAGTACATTCCTTCACAAAGAAGAAGTGCCAACTCACATAGTCAGTTGGATTCCACCGCACTGCTCATGTCTCCCCTACCTTTTCTATGAGCGTATGAGCGTTCAGGGCTTGGCTTCTCTTGACAACGGCCACACGGTTTGCGCAGATTATTAGGTACACTGTGGCACCAGTAAAAGTTCCAGTGTCTGCTCTCAGATAAACTTTAGTCCATCATCTTCCCGTAACAAATTACCTTGTTTGGACAGGAGTAGCGGCTTATGGATTTTGGACACTTTTATGTATTTTTCGTTTTGTTATGTTAGGTAAAAAACTAAAGTTATAAAGTTAGTATTTTGGATAATAAAAACTTACCAAATATAATCAAAGCAAACCGTGTTTATTCGATGTTCATAAAACTTCCTATTTCATTTTATATTTTATTTTATATCAACACATTATAATTAAAACGCGTGATTAGCATTACAGACTTGTCTACAAATTACCTATTAGAAGCAGAATTTTAATGGAATGTTTAAATTTATCGCATAATAGTAATTTCTTAAAGGCAACAATGTAGTCAGTACTGGGCACAAGTTGCTATTGTTAGCAATTGTTGCAACAGTAACAATTGATAATTAATGTGTAATTCCCAGTTAACCATCTAAAAGACATCTCAAGAAACTTAGAACAAGTTTGTTTGGTACAAAATGCTTCCTTCATAGGTAGTGTGGTATGCCGTTGAGCGCGTTGAGTCTTAGAAGGATTAATTTATATCCATTTAACACCTCCTATTAACATGAAAAAGGGCTGGTGGTGCGGGATGATTATCTACTAAACTCTTGTAAACAATAATAATAATAATAATCATACTTGGAGTTAGTTTAGGTGCCGTGTTTCAACCGTTTTACACATAATAGTATCCAATATAATTATATTTTTATGATTGTTCTCATTTTCTCTAGTCTTTTTTTCTATAAATGAGGACGCTCCCGTGCACAAATAATCTATATAATTATCACTTATTATCTATAAAGTTTTCAAACAAAATCAACTATTTTTTCTCTTAACGATTTCTTTACAGTACAGAGTAAGACTTTTAACCGTTTTTTTGCTTCTTATTCTTATATATGAACTCACACAGCAACTTTAGCTATTAGTCCTCGCCCTAAAGCTAGTAGTGATAAGGGTCACCGGGATCTCAATTCCAAATCGGTGAAACAACTACAATTTGATAAAAGTGAGGATTTCAAGGACTCTTTGTCGTAACTATTATTAAAAAATATATTATTATTTCGCTTATTGCTCTGCTAAAAGAACAGTTTTACCATAAAAAATAATCAATCATGATTACTTGGCGCAGTTCCATTGTGTCTTACTTTGCTAGCTTCTTTTCACTTAAAGTACACAAAAAGGAAACTTCTATAATTTCGGTTTAAAACTTGTTTGCTGCAACTTTATGTTACCTTTTGGAAGCTTTATAAAAATACACAGTTGGTAGATAAAAATAAATATGTATCCTTACTTCCAAACCAAAAAACAAAGTAGTTTATACTTGTCAAAATTACAGTTTGTATTAATAAGTTGACCGTTTGAAGGACAATAATATGACTCACACCAATGTCAGGTTTGCCCAATCCTGCTACTCTTGCTCGGCTTATTATTCCACGCTTGCAATCGTCAGCTTAAAACATTGCAAAAATTATCTATTTTGTACAAATATAAGTCAGTGCTATTTCAAGGCAAATTTTCAGTCATACCTGGAAATGCTAACATTGTCACCGGTATTATAAAACTTTCATCCGCACTTAATTTCTGTCAATATTTTTATCAGAACGTGTAAACGTCAGAACGTCACTTTCTTCCATGCATTTTTAGGAAAATATATTAAAATATCCATACCTATGATTAGCGCATTATGTTTCCAATTGCAATATAAGAACTATCATTCATGTAATTCCGTTAGCACTAGGCATACCTTCAAACATATCTCGAAATTTTAATTAGAACAAAGAGTACCTCATAAAATACAAATTTCTCGTAAAGCAAGCATTTTTGGGGTTACAAAATCTACACAATATTATAAGAGACTTACTTATAAATGTAGGGTATCATGTTTTGTTGTTTTGTACGTAACTTTTGTATAAAACTGTTTGGTGATAAGCCATGAATGAAAAACTCATTTTGTGTATTCGTATTAGTAGATACACGTGTTTGCTCATCATTTAGGGAAAGAAAGAAAATTATTTTTTAACTTGAAAGTTATCACAATTATTCCACAAAAACAGCAACACGGCAGGTTCAGCTATTTTGTTATGTTCACTTTGTTTCCAATGTCGTACAGATGGAGTTCAGTGAGGCGTTTCAGGGAATACAAACCAGTTTTTTCTCATGAACATAATGTACCATTCTGTGAACCACATTATATTTTATTGTACATTTGACTTTTTCTGCGTTCAGTAGACGGTTTGATATCTGCTTATTGTTAATGCTTCATATAATGAAGTTCATTATCCGTTGTTTCAATAACAGTAATACAAATCAGCCAGTATACATGTTCTAATAGCAATAGTAACTTGCATCGTGCACCGTGCACAGGTTTCTGGTTTTTAAGATTTCTTGAGCAGATAAATTAAATATAAATGTGCACGTGATTATGTTCCTTTGTCATTTCTGCCAGAATATAATCAAAATTATCCTGTTCTGAGGAAGAATAATTATAAATTATATTTTAGTTAATGCTACTGCATAAATGTATTACTACCTAATATATAATTGATTTTCAGGCATGGTAGTAGGTAGAGTAACTTCTTATGAGAAATATGATATCCTGTTGTTTGGAAATAGCTAGGTAAACTGGTAGCATTCCTGTTTTAACAATAGCGAACTTGTTATGGGGAGTAATCAAAATATCAATGCGGAATGTAACGTTTCGCCCTAAATTCCTGAAGATCCTCCATTTAAAATTTAATTGACTAGTTGATGTTCCCACTGTTTTACCTCATGCCGGGTAATTAGGGTTTAATATACTTAGGCCACAGTTTTCCTGGTTTATATATAAAACGCTGGGGTTTTTAATTTCAGTTCATTTCTTGTGTTTTTATGCTGATTAAATAAGCATCCGAAGTTAGTTTAAATTCAGCTGTTGTATTGATTAATCAGTCTGTATCTTGAAATTGTTTGAAGCGTTAAGTTTATGAACTTTGTTTTGCAGAATTTTTTTTTCGAACTAGGCTATCAAACTTTGTGGTTCTGGCGCCTAAAAAAATCATACATCCGACAATGTGTGACAGCATAGTAAACGACCATCTGGAGTGTAATCCTACTAAAGATGTGTATTCAGTTTTTGCTAGAAATATTTGCAAACGTTACAAAAACGGATTTCCTGTTCTGAAAAATTTTGGAATGACAGTGGAGAAAGGCACAATGTAAGTATTTGCAAGGTTATTATTGCGGATAAACATAATATGTATTTATGTATCTACTTAGCGGTTTTATTTGAAACCAAAGCCTGTCAAACATACATGAATAACTTTTGTTTTTTCAACTTGCAAAATACTTTCCAAAATACAGATACAGTCTCCTAGGATCAAGTGGCTGTGGCAAAACCACTACCATTTATTGCATGGTCGGAATCGAAAAATGGGATTCTGGGGAACTGCTTGTTTTAGGTGGAACGCCTGGCACAGAAAATAGCAGAAAAATGAACACACGATTGGGTTTCATGCCACAAGTGCTTAACTTACGCATCCAATTCTAATTTTAAAAAATGCATGATCAGTAAAATTTGAGCTTTATGTTTACAGGAGATGGCCTTGCACGGTGAATTAACAGTAGAAGAGGTTTTCCGATTTTATGGCAGGCTTTACAACATGTCTTTGGAGCAAATTAGCAAACGTTGGACATTTCTAAAACAACTACTTGAGTTCCCAGAAAACTTGGGAGTGTTGCGCAACACAAGGTAGACAATGAAAAGTATTAGATTTAAGTATTTATTAGTAAACTACCGGTTTCTAATTTAGTGGTGGACAACGAAGAAGAGCCTCCTTGGGTTTATCAATGCTTCATAGCCCAGAGCTACTAATACTGGATGAACCAGTAATAATAATTACATATACATAACGATTTATCTTAATATTTGAAATCTTAAGAAAGTACATAAATTCTTATTTTTACAGACTGTGGGATTGGATCCCCTTTTACGGCAAAAGTAACATAAGTCATATTGGCAATTTGTTTGACGAGCATACTGATTTTTTTATAAAGTGGGATTTTCAATTCCGAATAGAATTTGGAGCTACATGCACAACATTGTCAAAACCCAAAACACCACCATTATCATAACTACGCATTACATAGAAGAGGCTCGCTTTTCAAATAAGGTAATATATTGGAAAACCTGTACATGTTTAAGTTATATAACAAAAACTTTTAAATCTGTGAATAATTTAGATTGGTGTGATGAGAAATGGAAAACTAATAGCTGAAGACAGTCCTAAAAACTTACTAGAAATCTACAACAGCGAGCTTTTGGAGCAGGTTGTGCATAAGTTGTGTCACGAAGATCAACAGCAAATCAAAGACAACCCAGCAATGGGTACTTACACTGGCGTCGATTTGTCTCTAGCTGTTGTCAAACAAAATTATTGGGCTTCTGTAAAAACAGGAGAGAGTGAAGTCAAAAACCATTTAATGGCTAATATGTCGCAGCATTTTCAAAGAGTGCTTGAATACACGGTTGTCCTAACGCTGTCATTAATCAGGCATCCTGTGTAAGTGTCTATAATATTTCCCAAACAAATGTTCAGTCATTACGTGTTACAATTGGTATGCAGATTTTTTGGAGGGCTTTTGTTAATGCCAACAATACAATGCTGTCTGGCTCTTGCTGCACTTGGACCTCAAATACAAAATGTACCGTTTGGAGTTGTAAACCACGACGTTGCAAACTGGAACACAGAATGTGGTTTCGATAATCACTCCTATAGTTCATGTAATTTAATTGGTATCAGTTGCACGTTCTTAAAACAGCTGAACAAGGAAGGATTTTTTATATTGGTAAAAAATTAGGATAACTTTTTTGAAGTTTATTATGTTAAAGCAGATGTTTAATATCAGGTTTATTTTGTTTTGTAAGAACGCGTACAACACTGAGCAGCAAGCCTTGGAAAGTGCTCAGTTTGGAAATATAAAAGGATACATGATATTCCCACGTACCTATTCGAACAATGTAATCGACTTGGCAGTAGAGCGGAAGTTTGCAGTAGGTCGTACCCTAGAAGGTTCAAAAGTACGCGTTAGATTAGACCATTCAGGTAACAATTGATTTTTCGCTATTGTAATTTTATGATTTATTTTTGAGAACTTCCAAATTTCTACATATATAATTACATTTACATTATTTTTAGATTTTCTGACAGCTGCTTTGGCTACCAAACACCTGTTGACTTCATATATAAAGTCTATGAGAGACCTAGCGTTTTTGTGTGGTTTACCAGTTCATGAGTTTGACTTGCCAATTAAAGTAAACTAAACTAATAGCAATCAATCATCGCACGTTCACATGTCAGTACATGGAAATCTAAAAAAGGTTTTTCTTCTAGTTTTCATCGCCCCCCATTTATGGAGATTATTCAGACAACTATGTTAACTTTATGATGCCAGGAAATGTTATATTGTAATGCATTTTAGGACAAAAAGTTAAAACTTTAAGGCAAACACACAACGTTCTTTGTCTACTTGTATACACTTTCAGGTGTCTGTATTCCTGGCCAGGCGTTTTAAGTGGATTGCTATTTATTGCAGGTAAATTACGGTTATACCGTTTGTTACGTTAATTTCACCACAAATTACTACCTTTGGCTTTTTAAAAAATTTCAACTTTAACTAGACTACAAACAGGGAACGTTACGACGCTCAAGACTAGCTGGGTTAACTACAGCTGACATAATTCTGAGTCACTTTTTAATTCAAATGGTTATCTGCTTAATACAAACCGGAGTTTTAACTGGATTTTGTTATTTTGCGTTTGGGTGGTTGGTACAAGGATCATATGGATTGTATCTTGCATTTTGTTTATTGACCGGCATTTTTGGATCTGCTTATGGTATCAGTCTAATAATCCTAATTTTGTGTTATGTTTTAACTTTCCATATAATTGTCGTTTTGTTTGGTTTAAACAGGCTTGTTATGGGGAGTAATCACCCGAAACGAAGTACCAAGTCTTGTTGTTGGTGCATTCTTTTACGTTATGTATTATTTATATAGCGGGGCTAATTTTCCTGCTGAAACTGCCACATGGCTGGCGCAGATGGTTGGGTACATTGTGATACCAGTGAAGGCTCCAGTGTCTGCTCTCAGATCAATTTTAGTACGTCAGCATTCACTCACTAATTATTTGGTTTGGACAGGACTTGCTGCCTATGGATTTTGGATAGTATTGCTTATAATTGGTTTCATTGCATTATTAAAAATACTAAAAGTATAACCTGGGCAAATGGGGTTGAGATATAAAAGCACGTAAATAATTCGATAGAATGTTACGTTTGTTTTTTAAATAAATTAGTTATACATGGTCTACACTCATTTAGTAACGTGTAGCTTTTCAAATTTGTTGGTGACGATTGGCCAACCAATACTTGAAATTGGGATTTAAATCGTTTAAAAATCAGACTTTTGAATGTTTTGGAACTTGAAGTTATATTGTGTTATATTTTATTAAACACTTCTGTAGGTGTAGTAGAAAGTATAATTGTTAATGTATGTCTTTCTTTGCTCAATTTCATTCGATATTTTGTCTTTTTAAATTCAGAGGAAATGCTGTTTGGTTTTGTTTGGCTGTTTCACTATATCAAGGACAAAGGCAACACCTTATAACATTATACAACGTTGCATTGAGGAGTTACAAGGTAGTTTGGTATTCATGTACAACAATAAAGTGCTTTAGCGTTGAAAAGGTTTGAAGTGTAGTTTTTCATGCATTTAAACTTGAAACATAAAGTGTAAAAGATGAAATGGAAGAATTACGTATATCAGCATTGCAAGCAACCATAGGCTCAGTTTCTGATTTTAAAGATGCGCATACGTATAATAGTGCGTTTAGTTATTTTCACATTGACTCTATCTTAATAAACATTACCACAGCAATGGCTTGGGGAAGTATTCCATTAAAATACATGCAAACTTTTAAAGTCAAGCAGTTAACGTTTCACCTATGCGAGTATTTATTTTACAACGTTTGTTTTCAGAAAATGTGATACAACCCCGTCTGGTTGGTGGTCGTCCATAGTTTAAAACCATTACAGTTTTAACTTTTTAAATATAACAATGCAGAGAGTAGCAAGTACAAATATCCAAACACAAATAGCCACAATACCGGACCACACCAATTCATGAGTTATACCCAGTTCACGAACTAAAACGGATCTCAAAGAGGCTATAGGAAGCTTATTTGGTACAAAATTCCCAACTTGTTGCCAGAATTTTGTTGTGTTCTCTGAAGAAATTACTACGCCTCCAAAGAACACAAAAATGAGAAACACATAAACTCCAATTACAAAACATGCCACTTCATCTCGACTTGCAATTCCTATAAATAACCCTGTAATAAATAGTAACATTTTGTAAAATATTTTAGAATGCAAGTACAATTAGTTGGTACATAACCTTACCTAAAAATATGGCAAAGACACCGCCCAAATAACAGAATAATATGTACAAGAACGGAGATCCCTGCACTTCTAAACCAAAAACCAAATAGTTTACAGCAGTCAAAATTCCGGTTTGTAATAAGATGATAACCGTTTGAAGGACACAATGGCTAAATCCAATGTCCACTATGTCTAATCCCGCTACTCGTGCTCGGCTTAGCGTTCCACGCTTGTAGTCTACCGTACAAATTATTGCAAGTAATTTAATGGTTAAAAATATAAGTTATTGACAATAACTTATTGTTATTGGAAACTTACCCGCTACAAATATTAGAGCACATAAGATTGTAGTCAAGGTCATTAGTGGGCTATAAAATATAAGAAAAATACCAAAGAAGTAAATTTTAGCATTTATAGTTCCATGTAATATGAGCTATGATTACGTTAGGACATCTCCTGGTAACAAATAGTTTGTATAGTTGTCCGAGAAATCTCCATATACTGGCGGACGAAACTATAATATATATTTTTTTTAAATATTGGCGTTATAGCCTTGTTTATTCTGGTACTCAAGCTGATTCTGCTGTTTTGATACAGGAGTTACTAAAATGCACCCCACCCCTGAAATGCACCCCACCTCTGAAATGCACCCCCACCCCTGATATGCACCCTCACCCCTGATATGCACCCTCACCCCTGATATGCACCCTCACCCCTGAAATGCACCCCCACCCCTGATATGCACCCTCACCCCTGAAATGCACCCCCAAAGTGCATTTTGGGAGTAGGGGTGCATTGGGGGTAGGGGTGCATTTCCGGGGTGCGGGTGCATTTTTGGAGTAGGGGTGCATTTCCGGAGAGGGGCTGCATTTTAGGGGTAGGGGTGCATTTTGGGTGTAGGGGTGCATTTCCGGGGTGGGGGTGCATTTTGGGGGTAGGGGAGCATTTCCGAAGTGGGGCTGCATTTTGGGGGTGGGGGTGCATTTTGGGGGTGGGAGTGCATTTCAGGGGTGGGGGTTCATTTTGGGGGTGGGAGTGCATTTCAGGGGTGGGGGTGCATTTCAGGGGTGGGGGTGCATTTCAGGGGTGGGGGTGCATTTCAGGGGTGGGAGTGCATTTTGGGGGTAGGGGTGCATTTCCGGAGACGGGGTGCATTTTGGGGGTAGGGGTGCGTTCAGGGTTGGGGTGCGTAGGGGTGCATTTTAGTAACTCCCTTTTTATACTGCGTGCATAAAGTGGAAGAGTAGACGTTTCCTTTGAAAGTCCGCATTGATCAGCCAAATTAGCAATATGTTTGAGATAAGATTCATGCAAGTGCTTTTTGATAAAATAGGCTATCAAATAATCTGCAAAATAGAAAATATAAAAAATAAACAAAAGCATTGAAAACCCAACCTAAAGAGTTTTTTTAGCCATAAGACATGCTTTTATTTACTTGATTGATCCAGTTTTACACGTATCCGGGATCCTTGAAGGGTTTGGTTTGAAGCAAATCGCTTTTCAGCTGCAAAGTCTATCAAGTGCTTTGAATAGTTTGCAGGAATGTGTAAGTAACCCCATATGTTACCAAGGTGTATTTGTTCTAATGCAACTTTCTCGCTTTCGTATGATTCCTAAATTGAAAAACCATTTTGTATTTATATAGCAAAGCATTATGTGTTAATGCTGTTAAAATCTATTCAAACCAGAACTAGCAGGTCATCTTCCTTAAGCTTGTTAAAGAAATCACAGGATAATGAATTCAGATCACACATTTTTTCAAATATTTGAAGATGTGGACAACTTGAAGCCCAATCTGCCATATCGTTGTTAACAATTCCAAAATGTAGGTTTTGAATTCTGGAGCCGGTTGTGGCCACAGTTATACCGCACTGTAGTGCTGGCATTATAGTTAGAAGAACCAGAAATCTGGAAACAATGAGTACATTAATTGTCGTTCTAGTATATATATCTAATTGGTGTCATCTAAAACTTTTTTTAGTTACACGGGATATCGTATCAGTGTCAGACCCATCACAAGTGTTAGTCCGTAAACATTTTGAACTCTTTGCCAGAACTTAGAAACGCATGACAATTGTCTACTGGTTCTATCAGTGGTCGGAAGATTTCTTATATTCTGCATGTTTTTCTAAAAAAAATCAACACATTGAATGTTCGAAGATTCACTCCATTTAGTTTTAATCCACCAAAAAAATACTTACGAAATATTTCAACTGACTGTCAATGGAATCCTTAGACGCATCTATTGATGGACTTGCACCTTCTACATCTTTAAGGCATAGTTTCATAATAACTTCTTCCATAAGCTCACACTCATACATCCGTAACAAATCTTTAGGAGATTCCTCTGCAATCAATCGTCCATGTCTCATAACGCCAACCTGTTCTCAAACAAAATATGCATAGCAATATATTGCATTAGCTATGTAATTCATGCTAAAATATGATTATTGGAATAATTGGTTTTATACCCTGTCCAAGTATCTGGCTTCTTCAGTATAGTGTGTTGTTATTATAACTGTTGTTTTGACAGTTTCTACTAAATTGTTCAAATAACCCCAAATCCTATAAAAAATAAATAGTTCAGTTAGATGTATTTTCAATTCAGTAAACTCATTTTTCATTTGAAATTATTGATTACTTTTGGCGCAACAACGGGTCAAGTCCAACAGTCTGTGTGTATGCAATTTGAATAAATACAATTGAATTAGAAATACATCCTGTTTTGAAGTAGAATTATATATTATAGTGAGCATGCATTGTCGTTATACCGGTTCGTCTAATATTAGCAACTCCGGTTTATGCAAAAGGGCCAACGCTAAAGATGCTCTTCTTTTCTGACCACCACTATTCAATAACAGACCATACAAAACTGAAGTTTAGCAAATAAAAAATTGTAGTATTGCGTAAGTTTTCACCTTAAGTTTTGAATAATCTCTCGACATGTTTGAAGTTCAAGCAACTTCTCCAGGAAATTCCATCGTTCTTCTACTTTTGATAACGACATGTTGTATAGTCTGCCATAGAATTGTAGAATCTCTGAGATTAAGAGCTGATTGTACAGTGCTAAATCCTGGAATGCAATGAAAGAATGGAATGTATTGTGTGCGTTTTTTCACTTGATTTGAAAAAGCATCGATAAAACAATATAACATTTTAAAACGCAAAAAATACCTGAGGAACGTAACCTATTCGTCTTCCCAAGTCTTTGTTTTCGGCTACCCCTTGTGTTTCACCTAATACAAATAATTCACCAGAATTCCACTTTTGAATTCCAACCAAACAGGAAACCACTGTGGTTTTGCCACATCCACTTGATCCCAGTAGTCCATACCTTTTACGTAAATAAAAATATTATGCATCTAAGCAATCTATATATCCTTGTATCTGTTACACTTACGTAGTTCCTCTTTCAACTTTCATCCCGAAATTATTTAGGAGAGGCGTTTCATCACTATACCGCTTGGACAAATTTTTGGCAATTACAACAACGTTTTTACTACTATTATTTTCAACTTGACACAACTCCATGTTATTTCAATGCCGAAACAGCGTTAAAAAGTATTTGAAATTTTTCACCTAAACAATTTTATTGCAGAAAAAGACAAATTGAATGCACATTTATTACTACTAGAAAATGTTTGGTGCTGACCAATTCTATTTCTCCTCCAATTTGTATAAATTTGCATGATACTTGCCCGAAATAGAATCTATTTTTTATCTTTTTACGAAATTAATTACGTGTATTATGGGAAATTAGAAGAAACTCCCAGTCTGCAGTGATTTTTTTCGTATTTTTTCACAGTACCTGTAGAAGTGCTGAGTATTTTAGTTTTGGGATTATGATTCCACAAAAGGAAAATACAATAGTTTCTGATAAATGTAATCCATAATGTAGATGATATCTTTCCAATTACAATTTTTAAGTATAAGAAACAATTGGGAAGAGATTTATAATGGCTACTACTTAGTAAATACTTTAATATGGGTTGGATGATTATGAATAAAAAAGTGGAGGAGAACACTTCCGCTTTGACCTTGAACGACGCGTTTCGATAAATTTATTTCATCATCAGGTCCTGGGAATACCTATTTTCTACCTTTAGTAAACTGGTTACTCGATTTTTTTACATGGTATAAAAATTTTCTGCGTTTATTATCAATTACTCTCACGTATTAAAGTTTTAATTACAATTGACAACGGAGCTTGTTTACTCAGGCAGAAGTATTTTAGATATGTTTAGTTATGTTTTAGTTATGCGAACTTTATTTTGCAAGTTAGCTGAAGCCCGTCTGGCTCGTGAATTTAAGATTTCTTAAGCAGATGAATATTCAACGCTCACTCATGATTCTTATTTTTTCAGGTTTTGGTGTGAAGTATAACCAACTTTTGTAAACAAAGTGTCGTTAGGTAGCGCAAATACAAAACGCAAACTTGACAAGTCTTTTAACGTAACGTACGCTTTTACATGTGAAACCTGCATCCGATTTTTTGAATAATTACGATTTATACGTAATGAATGGTATTTCAGTTAACGGTATTAAACGGTGGTCGTTGACCTATTGACCCCATTAAAAAAAATTTTACGACATTAGAGCATAAGAGATTGACGAAAAGAAAGCGTTTTCTAAATTTTTATAACGCTCTTGAGACACCGCGCGGACGTACGGACGAACGTGTAAACTAATTTCAAAAGTAATTGCTTCGCGCTACTCAGTAATCACTGATATATAGGAACCGTAGTATACTTTAGTTAGTGTGAAATTACAACTCAATTCTACACTGCTGCGAAACCGGTTAGTTGTATCAATTTTCATATCACATGGAAAAGCCGTGGCACGTAAAAAGACCCAACGTAAAAAGACCCAACGTAAGAATCCACAATTTTTGAGACCCAAACGTAAAAATCCACAATGCGTAAAAAGACCCAACGTAAAAATCCCCAAATAAAATTCAGAATTCATACAATAACCAGCATAAATAGCAAGTAGGATTGAAGGGTAAACAATCGGTAAATAAATAGGCAAAATGCTGTTTTTATTTAAATGTTCTTTAGAGTTTTCGGAGTCTACATATGTTATCTTTATATTTATATAACAAAGTCATATATTTTCGCAAATCACAATATTTCGTCACAAAAAGTCCCAACATGCAAAATATCCTAATGTATTGTCCTTTAATTTGCATACAAGGCATTAATCATGCTGGTCATTATTGATGACAATTCTGACTACAAAAATTGAAAAATGCTCCCATTTCAAGATAACTTGCGGAACAGTTTGCATCATAAACTAGATTAAATACTTAAAGTAATATTAAGTCACAACAAAGATTTTGATAGTTGCAAATTATTGATAGTTGCAAGGTAAAAAGCTTGTTCTGCGTGGCGGTCCATGCACGATTACCCAAATTAGTGTTGAAAGTTTGAAAGAAGTGGGTTTGTATATTGCATGAATTACTTCAAACTTAAACTTCAAATATGACTTTGTTATATGTATAAGTATAAAGATAATATATGTAGACTCCGAAAACTCTAAAGAACATTTAAATAAAAACAGCATTTTGACTATGTATTTACCAATTGCTTACCCTATTTGCTGCTTATGCTGGTTATTGTATGAATTCTGAATTTTATTTGGGGATTTTTACGTTGGGTCTTTTTACGCATTGTGTATTTTTACGTTTGGGTCTCAAAAATTGTGGATTCTTACGTTGGGTCTTTTTACGTTGGGTCTTTTTACATGAGACCGGAAAAGCATATTTTAAATTATCGTCAGAACAAAAACAGGTAAAACTCAAAATTGAATTTCTGTATCAACAAGATTTAAAATAAACTGGGTTTATAAGGTTTTCGATTCTTTAAGTAGACCTTAGCAGATTTTTTTTTTGTTTTTAATGCATGGATTGTATTACAACAAATGATCTGCAGTATGCACAATGCTGTTATGTACATGTGAAACACCGAGAACAATTTTTGCAGCATTTTTGCAGCCATTTCAATAGTATATTCTAATGCTTCTAAAGGGAATTCTGGATTACTCCAAAATTTGTACACAAGCGTTCCTGAAACAAATGCATAGATTTTTTGCAATAATATAACAAAGATGCATAAAGTCAAATTAGGTACACCTGGAAAATCTGAAGCATGTGAACAGAATAACGCTGCTTGAGGTGCTGGAGAGCATATAATGGAGTGCTTTTTGGATTTGTATGCTTGCTACTGTAAGTATTGTTACTCTTTAGACGTTCAAGCAATAGTGGATATAGTACACATTTTTATAATTCTTTTGAGTTTGGTAATACTTTGACAATACACTATGTTTAAACTGTATATATGATTTACTTCTAGAATCACTATACTAATATGATGATAATATGTAAATTAGGTGGGTCCATTTACTTTAACATGGCACTCTTGACCATTCTATCGGTCCCTCTTGACAAAAAACTAGACCACTTTCAAACACCAAATTCTGCACACAACATCTTTAAGAACAGTAGAAGGTGCAAGGATAATTCTTTTGTAAATATTAGTTGTTTTTACCGTTAATTTAACAGCCAAAGTTACCATTATGTAAAACGTCCACATTCTTACAAAATTACTACTTTAGCGTGGAAGCGTATACACTCAGCATACCTAACAATATTCAATTGTCGTCATTAGTTGCAACAAGTCATCATTACAAAATACTGGATAAGAATTATAACAAAGTCATTGTTGGGAGCTAGAGTCATCATGGGTAGTAAATGACAGTGTCGGGTTTCGAAATATGTGATCTGTAGGGGCGCTTATTTATAGGTAGCGCGAAGTGATACCTTATGAAAAGAGTTTGTCGTATGCACGTCCGTCCGTCTGCACGATTTCCCGAGAAACGTTAGGAATTTTCAAAAACGGTTTTCACCAATCCATTTCTGGTGTTAATAGCTCGCCGGAGTTTGTTCATGGGATCAGTAGGTCAACGAAAACCGATAGAAATCGTTAACGGAAATACTGCCATTTACGTAACAAGCAGAACTACTTACGAAATTTGATATAGGAATTTTGCATGTTATAACGGCATGTTATAACGTTATGGGTTCCAAAGAATACCTTAGGTGTTCCAAGGGGTTCCAAAGGATGCCTAAGTTGTTCCAAGGGGTTCCAAAGGATGCCTAAGTTGTTCCAAGGGGTTCCAAAGGATGCCTAAGTTGTTCCAAGGGGTTCCAAAGGATGCCTAAGTTGTTCCAAAGGAAGCCTTAAGTGTTCCAAGGGGTTCGAAATGAACCAAAACCGTGGTCACAGTTAATTTGCGTGGAAGTGTGTTAATTCATCATTATCAACATTATACGGACTATTTTATACAAAATATCAAAAGCGAAGCGTAACGGGCTCCCACTAGTGTGTCATATAAAAATAAAATCACTTTTATGAGTCAGTGCAAAAGTCAAAGTTTCCGTTTCGTAACTATAAAAACAAAACCAAGAATAAGCAAAAGTATCCAAAATCCGTAAGCAACAAGCCCTGTCCAAACCGTATAATTTCAGAAATAATATAATTTCAACCATAAACCAATATCAGAAATTTGGCTTATAATTATATGCTTTTACAGGCAATTATTATTACCGGTTCGGTTCATCCAATATTAATAGTTCTGGATTATGAAGCATGGCTAACGCCAACGAGGCTCTTCTTCGTTGTCCGCCACTAAGGAAATATATCAAGGTTTCATCTGCATACAGTTGAATCTAGTTGCTATATTTATCTTTTACCTTGTTTCGCGCAGCAGTCCCAGATCTTCAGGGAATTCAAGTAGTTTCTTTAAAAATCTCCAACGACTGCTAATCTGTTGATAAGGCATGTTATAAAGCCTACCGTTAAATCGAAAAATCTCTCCCACAATAAGTTCGCCGTGCAAGGCTAACTCCTGGAAGTGTAAAATTTCGGTATTTACATATTTAGTGCAATTAATCACATAATATGCATCATTTGCATTGCATAATATAGTACCTGTGGCATGAAGCCCAAACGCAAGCTGCTTTTCCTGCTGCTTTTTGTGCCAGGCGTTTCACCATTGGCAGTCCTTAATTGTGGCAGTTTGGGACACTTACAGGACAGTACACTGTTTCTAAAATATATTAACTTTGCAAAAATGAACAAATAAGGCTAAGTGTAAGGCTCTGTGTGCCAATTGAAAGAACCCATTTTACAACGCATTACGTATTCTACCACTAAGTATCACTTAAAATGTGAATTTTATGTCATTAGAAACGTAATAATGCTATTAATTGAAGTGTCTATAAGTTCCAATGCTGTATCGGTTTTCACTGAAAAGAATTGTCCCATCGCAAAACCAACTGGTTTTAAGTACCCTACCTACCTTCTCTCAACTTTTTTCATCATTACACTTTTGTTCCCTTTCCAATACAAAATCATTTCTTCCGATGTTTTTGCAGGCTTTACAGATCTATGGCTAAAGAACAAAATCAAACTGGTAACAAAAATGACGAAAAACCACATACACAAATAAACGAAAATTTCTAGCTGATGATACATTCTCATTGCCCCGTATGTTGATGCAGTTAGAATTGCAATTCCGGCAGCTGCCATTCCAGGGATATAAAAACGGGCCACGTCGTTCGATGAAATAATCAACAAATACAACAATTGATGATGAAGCCTACATTCCCGGAATGTTTCAAGTTCAGATTTTTGTACTTTTACAGGTTCTATTAAGATAAACTTGGGATTAGTATTTGGCAAAATTTGAGAATGTTTTCTCTTTTTTGCCCATATGAATAAGTCTTGCAAGCCTTTAATCAGCTTATACGTCCAGTCATACTTTTTAGGTTTAAAGTGAACTCTTTGACTCTTTTGCAAATTAATTTTTTGTCTGGTTTTCAAAAACAACACAACACGTCATTACTAAAAGCAGTTGATCAAGACAGGTGGCTTGGCCATGTGCCATTAACCAACCCGTAGAAATAGACGCAACTATTGTGCGTACAATCTGTGGTAGAAAGGGAAACCAATAAGCTAAAATTACATTTACATCCAGGATCATATGTTCTAAAAAATGGGAGAGTGCAACCAACAACAGGAAGTAAAAAGAAACCAAAGGAAAGACCACACCCAACTAGTTCCTGAAAATTGGGAATTCTCTCCGAAAATGGCCATGGCCATCCTTCATACTTGATGCCTTCAAGTCGATAGTCGATATATTTCTGTTATGAGAACAGCAAGGTAGCGCGTGTTTACTTCTAGAGCGTGCCAACTCACAGCGTATTGTAAAGAGAGGGAAAGTACAAACGCGTGAATCATTAGCTCCTCTCGATTAGCTGGCGTAGGATTTTTCCACAGGAAGTAAATATGTACTGCTGGGGTTATGGTGGCGACTAATGTATTTAGAACTTTTTGCAGTTGCCACCAAAACAAATGTCGAATTGATTTTTCACTGGCGATTATCGGATGCGGCAGTAACTTATTGTTATGTTTGTCGTAGACACACGGAAGTTGAAAGACGCGTTGGAGAATTAAGTGTGTGTTGACAAATGCTTGACCAAAACTCATTTTGACAAATATTGAATCGCTCAGAAATGAGAAACGTAGGAATAACCAAGAAGACAAGACCCACCAAGACCAACTCTAGAACAATCTACTTGCATAAATGCTGTTCTAGAATTTGGTGTTATGACCATGTTGGCACAGGTAGTTATTGATTCCTCCCATTCTTCAGGACGCTTTAAATTTATATGAATTTCTAGAAAAAAACAAAAACATTTTCTTGGGGAAACTACAAAAACATTGTGTTGCAATCATATTTTTGGGCCTTTGCTATTCACAATAATATATTGTTGTAGATATCTACTACAGGAGGGGCATTTGCTAGGCGTTTGACAACATATTAAAAGCATATTTGCACTAAAATCTGACTATAGAAAAAATAGTTGCACAATACATTCAAAATGCCCTATTTTAAAAGGGTCAATTTTGATGGCATTTACAAAAATCCAAAACATGGAAAAGCCTTGGTTCAGATATCTCCCTACATACTTTATATTACCTTTAGTATATACCCTTTTTCCTTTTTACACGTTGCTTTCTTAGTTTTTGCTCTTCAAATCTACCTGACATTCAATTTTGGCTAGACAAGTTTACATGCTAATAAGCAAAAGTTTGAACAAATAAGAAAACAGCGGAAGATTTTATATTGCTTAAAAGACAAACTATTGTGCTTAACTAAAACCATTTATTAAAATGTTCCAATTAATCCGAAATTAATTTACCCACTTCAGGTTAATTCTAACATGAGATTACCCCAATCCTCCCAATAACAAATCAAACAGTAGAATTAAGTCATTTGAACGAAACAACAGCAAAGACATAAGCCACGCTAAATGTCATGGAAACTATAGAAGACGTTCCATCCCGAATCAGGATAGGATGAACAGCTGTATAATCTCTTTTCATGAAATTTTACCCTCTGGTACTTGACTGTAATATTCCATACCATATTCCGATGCCCAAGAGTCGAATATTTGAAACAGTACATCGGTCAACAAAATTACGAAGAACCAGGACCAACTAAAACCAGTAAGAAATTTTGTGTGAGCTAGTACTTGACCATATTTGACTTTAAAATCAATAAATGGTTATTTGTTAGGTTTTCAATCCAAACGATGTTTTCAATCTTATCATAGAAACGCAAAGCCAATGTTTGAATTTAACAAAATTTAGACGTTTCACTTCTAACATAGCCTTCAGGACGTAACGGTTTGGACCTTACTTTAAAAAAATATGCACTTTCTAATGGAATCTAAACGTTAATCTTAAACTTACCAACGTTTATAAAGTCATCAAACCATAAAAAACCTTTATCCAATTTCGTAAATTGCCATTACGCAACCAGGCTTTCTGCTAATAGGTTGTTGAATTTACACAACACAAACTACTTTTTATCAATGTCAGTGCACTCTTGTTGTCCAAAGCTTACTCACAACTTCATTTTCTACTTTTGAATGGCTTTATATCTTAACATCAAGTCAAAGTTACACAATGCTGTTCATTTGTTACAGCAAAGTACAACAAACCGAAAAACCCCAATTTCTACTGCTAACATGCTGGAAATTTACTTCAATTTTGCATACATATTATGTGTTTCGCCATTTCGTCTAGTACGAGATGCGGAGTGTGAAAATAATTCTTTCAAAATTCAGCAAAATTGTATTCAGGCCACAGTCTTTGCTATATTTGCAATTTTGGGAATTTATTCCTACGCAAGATATGCCATAGAGCAAATGGTTGAGTTTACTGGCAATCAGGTTCAAGCAGTGAAGTTGTTTGCATTTATTAATGACGTGTCTTTCTTGATATTTGAAACTGTTTTTTACTGGAAGATTTGCAGGAATCAGAATAAATTCCTGGGCATTATTAACTTTATCGACAAAATTGATAGAAACTACACCGTTTCATTTACACGGCTTTACAAGGTTATTTGTATACATACTTATAGTGGGCTTGAAACATCTTAAATGTTACTTTTATTTCTATTTTAGATTAGACGCAAAACGTTCAGTTGCCTTGTATGTACACTGGTTTTGATTACAACTATGTATATAAAGACATGGAAAACATTGTTTGCTTCTTTTGATACGTGGAACGAAACAGTTTGGAATCGTGAGTTGATTACATTTGGTCGCTATTTGTTGTTTCTGGGGAACTCCACAGATGATCACAATGTTTTGGATTACAACAAACTCACAGCATTTGATTATGGATTGGCGCTTATAGCAGCAATTACAAATATTCAGTGGTATACAACTTGATTAAATGAAATAATATATTTTATATTTTATAAAACTTTTCATTTTGTGTAGGTACACGCAGGGGTTTTTCATGGAGCTTTTACTGTCATTTGCTGTAATGACAATGTGGATATTTGCTCATGATCTAACTCTGCATGTTCAACATGACTTGAATTTGTACATTCCAAGAACAGAAATTTGGGAAAGGAAATTTCCTTCCGCAATGAAAGCAAGGAAGTTAAAATGTCTTGAAATTTACAATCATTATTTGTTAATACGCAAGTTGTACAAAATGATGAATTGCTTGTTTGGGTCATTGGCTACTCTTTACATTTTGGAAACAATTACCTTTTATTCTAGTGAAATGGACGAACTGTTGGTAACCTTAAAGATTAAATCCAAGTTGAGGCTGGCCTTTTATGCTTTTTGGACCATTGCGTTTCTAGTTCTATCAGCAGAAACACACAAGAAGGTACACTAACGTTATAAATGCGTAGACACGAACAAATTGAATTCTCGAGCATTTGATTGAAATTTTCATTTAGATGGATATTATGAAATACTGGTTGCTAAAGGAAGAAACCAAGCGTCATGTTCCATCTGACCAACTTGACATAATTGTAGAAGAGTTAAAAGCTCAAGAAATTGGTGTTAGGGGAAGTAACATATTTACGATTACTTATATCACTCTCTGGAACGTAAGTTATATTCGGAAAAAAACGTTTTTAGAATGTTCTCTGTCACACTCTAGAAATGCAATTTATTTTTATGTTAACAGATACTAACCACTATTGCTACGTACTTTGTCATATGTATGCAAACACGTCAGAGCTGAGAGCAAATAAAGCTACACAGAGTTCATTGAGAACATATCACTTAAGGTTAAGTGGAATACCAACTTTCTAATCCTTTTAACTTTTTTGTTGATTGAGTGATATTTTTATTAAAACCAGACTTCAAGCACTAGAGCTTGTTTGTAATGCAATTTATTCCATTTTAATGTGTTTGTAATATGCAAAAACATTTAGGGTTACAAATTCACATCAATCTGAAAGCCTACCTCAATAATTGCTTGTAAAAGTGACGTAGGCACAGTATTTTAAATAATTCTTGTTATATTATGTTCTGTATTATAAACCGTTTGACAAAAATTATGAAATTTGGTAACCTTTTTATAACATATAGCGCAATATAAGGTCCACATTGAAATATAAACACAACTAGATGTACACCCAAACAGGAAATATTTGATAGATCATCAAACAAGCACCTTGAAATTCTGAGATTGGCCTACCGTATTATCTGCCAAAACATTGTAAACATTTTGACACACCATTTTCAAGATAACCCAAAAATGTAGTTTTCCTAATTGGAATCTGGAAAGCCATTGCAGGTTAACTGATTCAATTCTGGAAGCAGAAGTCATGTAGTAGGTTCACGTATTTAATCTGCGTCTCAATACTGGTTCATGGTTTACATAGATGTATCAACAAGGATTGGTTTTGGCGCGACGCAAATTGTACTTCTAACAACCACACCTGTGCACGTTTCGATAGTTTGGAAATGCTACGTGAAGTCGTTAACATTTTTTGTTCAGTCGCGCTGCATACCCTATTATAAATATGGTTGTTACTTAAGCATTATCTCAAGTGGTTGATATAAACTACAAGGATATGTTTAAAACCAGTTGGCATTCAGTGCAAAACTTAAAAACATAAAACCTCACAGGTTCATACTTATGCAGCAATAACATAAAAGATTGTTGTATATTGCAAATTTTATGTATCTGCTCATTTGCTTTAGTTCCTCATTATATTTAAGTGCTTCCACTAAACGGGAAGAAGGGCTGGCGTTAAAGAGTGGCTTTCATAGCATTCCTTTGTGCATTCTAAATTGTTTAGTCAGTTAAACAGCCTAGTCGTTTTACCTAAGTAACTTACAAAATGTCAGCAGCAATACTTGTGTTTCTTTTACCTTTAAGTTGTAAACATTGCATATTAGGTAACAAATTTGAACTACGACAACCTGTGATAAAATACGACACTCAAAAATACCAGACTCGCAACAACGTTTTAGATGGTAGCACAACTTTCTTGAAAAGTAACACCATTATTCTGAAGTCCATTGTGAACACCAATTTACGTTACAGTATGGAAACATATAACCTTTCAATTAATATTAGTGACTTCCTTGCTCCATTTGAGCACTCCAATTGTCTTGTTCATGTAACAGATTTTCACAATCTAGAACTATTACAAGAGTCATCTACTCAGGTACCTTTGATTATTCGTGTACCAATTTCAGAAAATAAGTTATTTCAAAATGTATCTAGGCATACGTTAATACGGAAGTTTTCCTATTCTCATAGTATGTATCCTAACTGTACAAGTAAGATTTTCCAAATGTCACGGAAACGTGACATGTTTTATAATGACTGTGTAAATCCCCTATTTTCAAACTTTGTGGTTAATTCAAAATGTTGGAACTGTGAGTTGCGCATTGCAATTATGCCTTATAATCATAAATACTATAACACAAGTTTGAATTATTGGAAACAGCCATTTTGGTATCATCAAATCTGGCATTATGATGTAGTTCCACGACATAGGGACTTTTTCATGACTTATTTTGACAAGTCACTGTCACCATCAAGCCCGGTATTTTTTGTAAATATTGTTCATAATATGAGTTTTTCTAGTAGTTGGAGATCCTGTATTCACTATGGAACCTGTCCAACTCGTAGTGGATTAAGGGGAAGTATGCACTTCGATTGGGTGATTTTGAATGTGGTTGTCAAACTTAACCGAAAGAATTCAGCTAAATTGGAAAGTGTGTGTATAGACTCTTATATTCGAAGTAACCTGTTATGTCTATCCGAATCAAAGTGGAAAAGTCTAAGTTTTGCGCAAATTTACGAGAAAGGATAATATTTCACATCGTTTACAAACTGGGATATAATAGACATGTCCCAGTCAAGATACACATTTCAGGAACATCTTAGTAGATGCACGTTGCCTCAGAAACGAATGTTTCTTCAAAACATACAAGATGATACTTCGGTTGCATACCTAAAGATTATTTTCATAATTCTTGGGAACTTTTCTTATAGGTACACACCGTCGTCGTCTTCGGATTACAAAAGAAAAATATGTCAAGATACGCAAAACGACAAACAAGAATTTCCCCTTCAAATTAAAATTTATAATGAAGATTTAAGCAACTCTGGATATTACTATGGAGCAACTATGTCTAGTTCACTAGACAAATACAATTATATTAGGCATGCAATTTATCATCACCATAATTCAGAGGTTTCATCACCACTATTACAATGCTTTTATCCGAGAATAAAAATCCCCTATAATTTTTTATCACCAGGTGGAAATGTTATGATTTTATGGTGTAAAAGCAATATTTTTTATCTTTATCACGTAAAACTACAATTTTAAAATGGAATATCTTGACTTGTTTCCACTGTTTGACCTACCCTTTGGTATATTTCTTTGATGGCCTAAACACTTTCCTGTATATACTCTTCCCAGAGACTATTGATGGGTATAGACGAGGAAATAGTAGCTAAAAAATAAATAAATAAAAACTTGGACTTCCTTATTTTCTACGGGCTTTTGTTTCTATGCGTTTTGTCCATAAATTTCAAATATGATTTCGTTGCTAACATTGAAACTAGCCCGTGGTGTAATGTATTCAAATGGAAAATGAATGTCACTCATCTCTAACGTTTGTTTCCTCGTCTATACCCATCAATAGTCTCTGACTCTTCCCGTAATTGTCACAAGAGATACTTTGTAAATTGTAAACATAAAACTGGTGCATGTATATTTATCCTTAAAATGTCTCCAAAAGTAACTTTACACACAATTTTCGGAAATTGCAAACGTAGCGTCGATTGCATTGCAAACCTAATGTTTGAAATTGATAATACTTAAGATAAACATGTAGACTTTTTTAATACTTGGTTTCACTTAAACACTGAAGTTGTTTTTCTGTAGGATTGCTGAGCGGCTTCCATAGTCATTTACTGTTGCATAAGCGTTAGTTCTACCTTACTTCTAGTTTTACCACCCAGTTTTTGCTTACATATGTTCCAAACCACTTTATTTACGATATAGATAAGCATTAAATACCTTAGAATTCATGAATCTTTTATTTATGGAAAGCCAAGTGTACATATTCGTAGTCCCTTTTAAAATCATGAACAAACGTACGCTCTCACTTTGGTCACTGATTCGAATCCTTTCTTGGGAGTCCAGAATATCGCTATTATGAAACGATTTGGCAGTATCTGTTTCAGCCCCAAGTTTCTAATCTACCAGCAAATATAGAGTAGCCTTGACGGTTACGTTTGTGTCATGTAGGTATTGCTAATCTTGTTCTCATGTATTCAAATCAAATCAATGTACTCAGGTGTTTACTGAATAACGTTGTACAGAATGAATTCATGTAAATGGAATTTAGAATTAGTATTAAGCAGATATTTTCATATGAATAATTATGCAGATATATTCAATACCTTTGTAAAAAATAATACTTTTACACCAGAAAAAAGAGGCATTTACACCTGGTGATAAAAAACTATGGGGGAATTTATTTGTCGGATAACAGCATCATAAAACCGGTGACAATGTCTGCATTTCCCGGGTACGACTAAAATTTTGCCATTATATTACATGTGGACGGCCTGAAAGCAACTCTCTTGCTTTTGAAGAACTTTACAGTATCTATGACCTGTACTTTAGGGTTTGCTGGTTTTTATCCGGTATAATATTTGTATATGTTACACAAGTTACCAGTGTTTTTGGTGTTCAAAATAGTTTCTATAACTTCTTTAAAATTTACGTAGAGCAAGGCGGAGTTGCAAGTTCACAAACAACGCATAAAGTTTTCATAGGTTCGTATATACTTGCAGGAATCATAATTAGTAATGGATACAAGAGCGAAAATATTAACAATCTAATATCGCCCAGAAAGCAAGTATTACCGGACAGTTTAAGCAGTTTGATCAGTCACGTATTTGAAATTTATTCGGAGGTATATTGTACAGTGCAGATTCATTATTGGAAAAATCAAAATATTTCACTGTATGATAATGACGTGTTTTGGGAAAGACATAAACTCTTAGGTTGGCTGATCCCTTATTCAGGCCAACCACATTTAAGGGCACGTTTTATGGAAACATTTATATACAGCCATTTTGACAAACTTCAAAAGAAAAATGTAGACAAAAAATTTAACTTAAGTGGTATTGAGTTTCTGCTAAATCATTCCCGTATAATGCCAGAATCTTTAATAATTTTGAGATAGCTGCAAAGTTTGATAGTTAGTAATAAAGTTGACGCTGTGGAAGAATCAGTGGAAAAGCTGCAAACAATTTATATTGAAAAGCGGTTTTTGAAATGTAACAAGTCGGCTTTTGTTCTGCCGAAATGGAAATGTGATAAACTTAAGCATCAAGCACATAATTACAAATATGTTTCTATATTAAAGCAACCAGCTTTTCAATACTCAATCCTTTTGTCATTTGCCGGAAGAATTCCTCCAAATATAATTAGCAGAATTAAATCAGTAGATGAAGCTGGATTATGGGATTGGACAATTAGAATTTTATCCGAACTGAACAACTTGCGTCGGTTTAAGAAAAGTGTGTCGTTGAGTTTCAATAAATTGTCATTATCTGGCAATATACAAGTACTCTTCATAATTTTATTGACAGGCAAGACACTTGCATTACTTGTAATGGTTGGTGAGGTTGGAGTTAACCTACTATATAAAGATTTCTAAGATATTATATTGTAAGGAAAATAGAGTGTCAGTTTCTCCGTAAAAAGTTGCAACATGCTTGGCAAATCAACCAAGTAGAACGAGACATTACTAGACGGCTTGCATAACGCGTACCTTGTTCGATTTCCGCTCAGGTTTACTCAGGTGTGGACATTTGTAATGGAGTCAGTCAGTGTGAAAACTCAATTATGCTATGATAGGCAAAGCACAAGTGAACACAATTCATTTGGATCATTACAATGAGAATGAAATGAAATTTGAGTTCATTCTGAGAATTATTCGGGTGTAGGACCGGGTTTATTTCCGCCGTTTACACTAGGGTAGTTGTCCCTATCCAGTTCACATCGCGGACAATTTTCCCACGTTTAGAGTTGACACATTTTTTCATTTTTAGTGAATTTGTCCCAAAGACAATTTTCCCATCCCAAATTTTTACACTTACAAGCAAAGCCAGGAAGTGAACCCGCCTTTTAAAATGTTTTATATTTTCTGGATTACTTTTTTGTGCTGATTTCGAATATTATGTCGAAAATCCTGAATGCGCATACTAAGTGGCACTAATTACTAATTAGTGCCACTTAGTATGCGCATTCAGGTAGTAATTGGATATATTTGTTTGTCCTAATGATCTAGCAAATACATCAAACAAACCACCGTCCAACCTTAGGTATTATAACATGTAATGATTTCTAGACATTTTTGTTTTATTTCATTATAACGTTCGAAATTTTAGTAAAAAATTATTTCAGTTTTGCTTCTTCTTTAATTAAAACATCTAAAGATCTCTGTCAATTGTTTGGGTTGAGGGAGGTTGTCAATTTAGCAACTACGCTTTTATAATCAAATAGTTTAGCCAGAACGAGACTTAAATTCTTTAGAACAAAATGTGTAAAATAGATTGTAAATGAATACGGGATCAAAAATTCTCTCAAACCATATTTCCGTTTCACAAGGATTTGCTTTTGGTTTTTATAGCAATTCCTGAAGGAGTACCGCAGCAATTAAAATAAGATATCACTACTGGGTATGGGCAGTCGGGAGTTTCGACATAATATTCTTAATCAAAGCAAAAACTTAATATAAAAAACAAACCATTTGACAATCTGTTGCCATTTTCTGACATGCAACGAATGCACGACATGTGCAGTGAATGTAAGGTAAACAACAACAATAACATCAGAAATGTAGGAAAACGTTCCATGAATATAACATTTATTACATAGGCGGAAAACGCGTCAAGTGGGACAAGCCATATTTGCGATTTTATAACCGGACAAAATGACTTTATTCTGCTGAAAGTGCATTGATTGCAGATTTGAAAATAGAAAGAATTGTCATTTTTGGTTAAGGCGTTGCCAAGTTATGGGCATTTCAAAAATAATTATTTTCCAACAATTAGCAAAATATCTCAACAATTAAGCACTTTTAACAACTTTGGCTATCTTAAATATGCTTTGTTGATATAGTTCCACTATTTAAGACTTTAAATTTTTGCAAAAATTTTAATTAAAGTTAATTGCCATGTTAATTGTTACCATAATTATCTCGCTTCCCTTTAGAGTGCTAGAAGATTTGAAATGCGGATTTGATAGAGCTTCTTCTGGAGATTGGATTCACGTTGATAAATCTTTTAGCACTATGAAGGGAAGCGAGTAATTAGGGTAACAATTAACATGGCAATTAACTTTAATTAAAGTTTTTGCAAACATTTAAAGTTTCAAATGGTAGAACTAAGTCTCCAAAACATATTCAGGATAGCCAAAGTTGTTAAAAAAGCTTAATTATTGAGAAATTTTATTAATTTTGCTTACCTAAAAGCAGCTCAACAGAGATATACGAAAATATGGAAGCACTGATATAGTCTCACTTGACGTGTTTCTCACCATAGGTAGCAGCTGTCTTTGTAAATCTGAAAATATGACACTTTCAATCAATCATTCAATAAACAACGTTAAGTTTTAAATGACATTTGTGTAGTTCGTTGCATTTAACTAAGTGTGAAAATTGTCTGTGGGACAAATTCACTAAAAATGAAAAAATTGGGTCAACTGTCCACGTGGGAAAATTGTCCGCAATGTGAACTGGATAGGGAAGACTATCCTAGTGTAAACGGCGGAAATGAACGGGGTCCGTCACCCAATTATTCAGATATTCAATAAATATAATTAAGTACCGTAAGCTAAGCACTTAAATATTCTATTTTATCCTTATTCATTCATTCATTTCAAACATGTTCTGAACACAATTGAGTGCAACACTAACGCATAAAGAATGGAAGATTTTTGCACAAATTCAGTGAGCCTGGCACTGAATATTAATTTGTAGGCCACCAAGGGGATTGGTTGATTTACAGTAAGATAATGATGATGGCTTATTTATAAGCACACTAAGGATACAGCACATAGTAAAATGTGCGTATAGCAATGTTTCAAAGCGTAATGTTATGGAGAAAATAAAACCGTTTTCCTAACAATTCTGTTGCAAACGTAAGCCAACAAAACTCAAATGTATGTGTACATTGGCACAGTTTGCTAATCAGAAAAATGTTGACGAATCTGACCTGCTCCAATTTAAATTTGTCTTTTGTCAGAATTTCCGTAGCTGAAAGGTTTTTACAATCTATTGTGTCATAGGTAAACAGAGCCAGTTTTTCTAAGAAATATTTTTTGGCAAAATGCCACAATAATTTACGCAAAAAACAATTGTTTCATGGAGTATATAAAGCGCATTCGTTAAAGGATTCCGTTCCACATTCAATATTGGTATTAACACACTTAATGGGGTTAAAGTTGAGTATACTACCCATACCATAATCATAAATATTGAACATATTATGAAAAATGTTTACTTTTATGCTTGCTGGAAATTAAAGCGTTACCAAGAAAAATTACAAATTAAAAAATATGAAATAAACTGCAATCTACACATTTGAACACAGTAGGCAAACATAGATCGAGACAAAATTTATCTTTCTTTAATAATCCATTAAAAAATTACCATTTTATTCCAAACGAAGTTTTAAGTACGTTCTAGTCGATTAATTAGTAATCACTCCTATGATTATGGTTCCTGGACTGAAATGGTTAATGAGCTTACGGTAAACTTTTTGTATTTATTGTTCCAGTTTGTGATATATTGCTAACGTTCTATATCCTGACTTCATGTTAGGGATCAGCAATATGACCATTTAATTCGATGTGCATAAAAATAAAAAAATATTTGGATAAAGTCAGGAGAATTTCAAAAATTACCTTAATTATCTTAATTATAATGCCAAAGCGTACACTGCGATATACAATCTTACCCAATTCTTGTATAAGGTGGTTTTTGATTTTTGATTTAAGTATGGCAGTAACCATAAAGAATACAATGAATTTGTCTCAGGTTTTGTCGTTCAAACATGTCATTGTAATAAAATTAATTTTCAAAATATTAAGCATATATTAAGCAAACTAAATAACCGAGTTGTAAAAATGTATTTATGCACTAATAAGTCTTCTTGCGCAGCTGCTGACACAGTATTCTATGCAATGCCAACCCGTTTAAACACAAACGTAATGTTAGATTGTTTCCTGGATACCTTGTCCTGTCAAAAAACATTGTATTTCATTGTTGCAAATGGTGTATACAGATAAGCAATTGTAAGCAACTGTTTTACTTAAAACTGACTTAGTGGAGTATATCGCTTATTAAATTGATGCAAGAAGACGAGCATTATGTATTTTATTAAAGTAATGTTGTACTTTTATTTTGTGGTGTGCATATAACTGCTAATAGATTAAGTTTTATATAAGGCAATTATATTAGCAGTGTAGCATAACAAGCTGTGTCTTGGTGGCGTGACTTCAGAAAAACACCTAATTAACAGAATGTCTTATTGACGTCAGAATAGACTATTCCATTTCCACTATGAAACGTGGCAGTAAAGTAGACATTTACGAACAGTAGAAATGAAATACTTTGATTGCTCTATTTCTTTATATTGTGTACACGTCGTTGAACTTAAAGTTTCCAGTTGTATTCTCGTTGCATACATACTTAACACAACTAGGTATATAGTTGAAAAATAACATAACGTGTAGGTGGATACTATTGCAAACAACAAAAAATTTGAAAATTTAAACTGCAAACTTTGTTAAGTAGTACAATAAGTAAGTTGAATTTACAGTTTATTAATTTGTAAATTTGAACAGAACTGTAAACCATATTTTTTGCCGTAAAAATTTTGCATGCGAAAACTGCGTGTTCAACACAATTTAGCTTTGAAACGCGCATTTAATCTTTTTAAAGCACAATATCAAAATCTAAAGCGGGTAACAAACTTTTGAAAACATGCCTCAGTTAAAATATTTTCTGCTCCTATTTTGCTTTCAATTTCAAAACATCTTTTGCATAACTTTGGGAACATATAAGTTCTTCACGACGGCTAATTTTATGTATTCAGGACTGCTTCATCGTCCTATCTTTGATGTGTGGAAGGGATTGGCACAAGCTAAGGGGTTTAAAAGAGTAGATTTGAATTACCTACTAAGCGTTCTTGAAGCTCAGTATACTTTCACGGTTGTCAACCTATATTTCCGTGTTGACTTTGTGGTACAAGACTTTCCCTTAATAGTGCGAAAAACTGTCCCAATTGTAGCCACACACAAGCCTGATTTTAGCAACAAATCGGATTGGTACCATCATAATGTGTGGACGGCTGATGGATTGTTTAAATCAAATAACAAATCATATCACCTCAATGCCAACTCAAGTTGTTTGCACAAAATCACTATTCCGATTCCTAGTTTAGGTTTACGGCAGTACTGCACTCTGTTTGACTTCTTAAAAATGTCCACACTTTCAAAATATAGGAATGCAGAAGTAGTTATAGATTTGTACATACCGGGCTTTCTTTTCACTGATCGTGAGGAAGAGAAGTTCAGCCGTCCTGTAGATACTTACAATCTTGTATTTCAAAAACCCAATAAACGAATTTTAAGAGCATATGCAACACCAGTAAAAAAGATATTACTGATAGGTGGAAAGGGTTGCAACAAGGTACTCCCGCAATTGTATATATGGAAGATATCCTACATTAGACTTATGTATAAGTTGTATCGTCAATTTTCTGGAATTTGGCGTGAGACATTTGTGTGCGCTCTGTTTCAACCAAACAAGCTAAAAATAGGCTGGTTGAGCTCATGTAGATTATGCAAACACTCGATTCAATTGTACGAACAGAGTTACAAACTAACAAGCTATTGGCAAATTGAAGGAAACGGGTTCACAAATCTCATTTCCAGAAGCCAGCATGAACCAGTACTGTGGAAAATCTATCAGGGTGGCGAATCATTTGAAAACGGTGAATATTTGCACATATACGGATGCCAGTCTCAAAATAGCAGAATGAAAAATATATTAAGAAATCCTGGACTTTCGGTAAATACCAAAATTAGTTTATACATTAAATTAATGGCATTCGATTTACTGCAAAACTATACGTACCCTATGAACGACCTAACAAACGGTTATGTTAATTTCACGGAATTTTGTGAAAACGGTAAAATTCGCACTGCTTTTCTCAATCCAAATGATCATATCAGATGGGAATATTGTGACTGCTACCATATGTTAACAAAAACGAGTATAGGTATACGGGAATATCCAATTAAATCCAAGTTTTATGAGCATATGCTCCATTTTGACAACCTTGCTAGCGACTTAAAACTTTTAATTTGTGGACGAAAAGGAACAGCAGGCTATTTGTACGAGGAATTTATCAACGTGTATGACAACTATGTGTGGCTATTTATCGGAATTTTTATCCTTTTGCTAACAATTAGCATGATTTCCATACTTTCAAAAGATTCCGGAAAGAATAAAATATTTAATCGAGTTTCCATAGGAAACTTGCTTGACTTTGTGCGAGTCCTTTTGGAACAAGGAGATCCATTTTCGTCTCAAGTTGAAAAGCATGACGCATTGCGTTGGATTATTGCTACATTTATGCTCAGTGCATTAGTTCTAAGCAACGCATACAAGAATACAAACGTGTACAATCTGATACAACCAAGGAGACCTCTACTTTATGAGACACTAGAGGAAGTTAAAAATGATTCGTTACCTGTTTTTACTAGAACAATGTCGATTACAATTAATTGTGATTCAGCTTTGCATATGGCCACCAAAGAGTATAAAAAGGATCCATTTTGGATATATAGCTACGTGGTGCCATCCTCCTCCCCCGAGAAACATCAAGAAACCATTGTAGGGTATGTACCTGAAGACTCTGTTAAGCACTGGGCAAAACCACATGAAGCGACACGTAGACATGGAGACCTAGAGATATCAAAGTTAAAGTCAGAAATGGAGAATTTGAATGACTTATTTCGGTTTTTTTCAAAAAGACAGCGAACTAAACTTAAACTTAGCAATGACTTCATTCGAAAAGGTCAAACAATATACAATGTTAGTAGATTATACCCTGGTGCTGATAGTTATTTTAGACATGTGTTAGATTTACTTTTATTTCTCGTTGGAAGTGATATTATGGACTTTGGTTATTATGAATACCATCGCACTAAAATAAACGCATTGCTATATAAGCAATATTTTGATAAAGAGGAAAATTGGTTTTTAGACAATTTACACCATTGCAATAAATCTGCTATAATTTTGCCAGAATATTTGATTAACAAATATAGAAGAAAGTTGAAAGTAAATGCTACCAGTTTTATTTCCACTGGAAAAGAAGTACTTTTCCCAACGACAGCTACATTTGACTTTCAAGGAAATGATGAGTCAGGAAAACTTTGGAAGAGAATACGGGCTTATGAGGAGAATGGTATTAAAGAGTGGTGGCCTAAAATCATTTTTGGGTTTAATGTAAGCACAGAGCAATTTTCATTGCCGCCACAAAGGGCAACAATGAAAGAAATACGTTGTTGCTATTCTTTGCACTTTTAATTGGTATGGGGTGTTCTATTGTATGTTTCAAACTAGAACATTTGTGCATGCATGGAAAGCAGTTGTTTACAAAAATCAAATCTGTTTACGTTATTTTGCGTGATTGCAAATGTAAGATTTTGTTCTCCAAAACGAATTTGAAGCAGTGTGTAAAAATAAAGAAATTCTTCTGTAAAGCGGGTTTGAATGCATGTTTTAAAAGAGTTGTGTTTGGCATAAAAAATGCAGCCTGTGTATGCGTAAAACATATTAAAGCAAAAGATATTAAAAAATCTATTATACTGAGTACTAAAACACTAAAAGCATTTAAAAGTAGAGTAAACCCCAAAATGTATATACCGTCTTTTAAGCAATCAAACTAAACTAAATGTGACTATACTACATAATATAATGTATGCTTTATAAACTATGTCTATTAAAAATAAAAATTCAATCATTCCAGGAAATAAACCATTATTTTAATCATTACAATCATCATTTTAATTTAAGTTTTTATTTCTTGTTCTCTAAACAAAATATTGTATTAAACTGAAGTAAGTATACTTTCATTCATGTGAAGGCAGAGCTGCTTGGTTTACCTTTCTTCAGTGATGTCACTTGAAGTTCTCTATGCTTATAATGTACAAGCGATTAAAATAGAACTGTGAAGAAATTGAAGAATGTAGTAATTAAGTAGCTTAATTAAACTGAGGTTTCCATGCAGCAACGAGTTGGTAGCAAATACCTTTCTTGCTGACCAATCAATAATTGGTAAAATTTAAAATTGAGTTGCTTTGATATTGTTTTTAAAATTGCACGTTAGTTAGCGCTGATAACTATAAGAACAATGATTTTACACACTATTCATAAAATCGAAATTAAGTATTTTTCACAAATCAAGCAGCAAAATTAAATCAATCGAACGAAACAGTAGAAATGACAAAAATCCTACACTAAAATTTCTGGTTATTCTTAGAAATATTCCAAAGCGAAACCTAATTGGCTGAACGGCAGTCATCTCTTTCCAATTTGCTTTTGCCTTTTTAGTTCTCTTTTTCAAGTATAATGAATGCATTCTAAGTTTGTGCTTATTTACTACAGTTTCGCATAATGTTGCTAAACTCGTATACATAGGAATAGCAGCTGCATACATACAAACCAGAAATATTGAAAATACGGATGTAAGAATGTTTAGAAACGGTGGTATTATTCCTATACCTTTTACTGACACCCAAGTGTAAACAATTTGAAGAAGACCTAACTCCACCAAAATTGCAAACGCAACTGGGCCAATAACTGGATCAAGAAGCTTACCGTAAATTGCAAGCTGGTCGTGTTTTGCCTTAAAAACAGCAAATGATTTTGTATATGGTAACAAAATTAATTGTACTGTGCCAGCAGCTTCAACTAAAATTAGAACGCAGGTTAAATACTCGGCAATGAGTCTAAATGTGTCAAACACACAGCAACTTAATAAAACAATTCTTATACTAATATTTAGAGCTGATGAATCAGTGAAAGCAATTTCTTCAAAATAAAAATAAAATATATCCAGCCCAATGGGAATAGACACAATTAGGGCAAAAAACGGGCCAGTTGCCCCAAACAGAGCAATTAGGTGAAGTAGCACGTCCATAAAACGGAAGAAGTGTCCTTTGTGTGGATAACATTCCAAGCAGTTTGCTGAAATTTTTAATAAAAATAGCTGAAATATTTAACCAAATACATTGACTAGTGATTCAATAAAAGATTCAAACTTACATTTTTGTACAAGTTCGGTTTCCAACCGTATGTCGCCATTAAATCCGGTAAGTATTTCTGAAATGTGCTTGTACGAGTATATTGCTACAAATGACATGGTTAAGCCAATACTAGTCAGACTGCCAACCAGAATCAAATGAAAATCTTTAAATGCATGCAAGTGTTTTATCCAACCGTAGCGTATGCAGCCACAGAAAGCACAGAGATAATATAATCCTGCCAAAATGAATCCAATGTATCTACGGATGGTTTTCCAGGAAATTCTGTCAATACTGATTTGCCGAGTTTTAAAATTCCATTGGGTGGGGAACTCAGGCATATAACGGTATAAGTAGCGAAGCAGTTTTACTGCATGGAAATGTCTATTAGTTAACATTTTACTTTTTATTCCAAAATGTCTCCAAAGGATAAGACAGCTTAAAGCTATGACCTTCCTGCGTCAACTGGAATACCTTGCCGAAGTGTTTGTGAAGCCCGGGAAAATTCTAAAATTAGCGCTTTAACCAAAAATATGTGGGCTACCTTTTGAAAAAAATTGAGTTGGATGCTTTACTTTAATAATAACTTATAGAAAAAAGCTCTTTTGGTTAGAAAAACGAATATTTTTATATACTTACATAAAAGTTACATCTTAAATACAAACACACGAATTTAAACATTTATGGTTTTGGTACTTTAGAAAGTGAATGCGTATTTATATGCTGCTAGACATATATTTTTACTAGTTTCACAATTTGTTGTAGGCTAACGCTGGTGATGCATTTCTGTTTTTAAATTTATGTATAAAGTTTATTTTTGATGTGTAACTGTTTTCTTTATTGAAGACGCGGAAAAATTAGCTGTTGCCTTCTGGAGTTGCAAAGATATTCTTTTGGTTTTGTTCTAAAAGTAAAACAACCGTGGAATGGAAAAATGGTTTTATGAATACGTACACACAAACCCACATATATTACTTACACATTTAACTTAGTAGGGATTAGGTATGTAAAACTGTGTACGTGCATTAGTCTCCTCTTATATGACGGAAACCCTTCATTTGAAAGCAAAACTGTTAGGTACCTACAGTAAAGCTACAATGAAGCAGTTAATGGAACTTCAAGTATTTATTCCTGCATAGATTTATTTTTATCATGTGTTAAACCACACAATGTACTGCTAAAATTTGTCCTTGTTTCAAGTAATGTGGGTTTGCATTAACAATATAAAACAGTCCTTTAAGAAACGGCTCCATTTGTGTTCTTTTTCAATGACTATTTAAAAATAAATAGTTGTACTTAATTTTAATAAACACATTCAGTTCAGTATTTTAACGTACATTTTGTTTTCATATTTTACTGGTCTGACTGAGATTTTGTTCCCTTTTAGAACTACAGAATACTGTAAATGTTACAAACAGCAACATAATGACTTTGCATATTATATTTTCTTTGCTAATGCTTGCATCTTTTGGCTTTATTATATATGTATAAGAAGTAAGTCAGTTAAATTGGTGTTATTACAAGTATTACCAGTTCTTAAAAGCAAACAAAAGGTTTAAAACAATTGCTTATGTTATAGAATCCGTTCCAAAACTCAGTTCCAGTTTCAATATGTTTAGCATTGATACATGGCTTTTAGTTTTTTCTTATCGGACTCCCGCAGGTATCCCAAGCTTCCAACTTCTTTACCATTCTGAAAAAATATTTATATTTTTAATATGTTTACGAAATATGTATATTTTTGTTTTGTATACCATTTTTTATCCTTTACCTTAGCTGTTATAGTAGGCTGCCAGTTCCGGCTGAAGGCAAGACTTTCGTAATGCATAATTGAATTGATGTCGTAATCCACGCCATATGTTAGCGTGCCACGAACTATGTCAAAGTTATTTCTTGCTCCTGTTATGTTAAATATACAAAAATATCCACAGCTGCAGCATAAAAGGTAAATACATGTGCAAATGAAAAAAATCATATTTTACCTGGCTGAATATTATTATAATTGATGGTTATATAATCATCTCGATCTGGTCTGCATTGTTCATGATTGAAACCCAGAGCATGTATCATTTCATGAATGGGAGTTCCAAAATAAAAACACCATGGAGATTCCAAGTATAACAGCTGCCCACCACCTTGTTTGCCTACCCACGAGCTGCAGCCTTTGCCTTTGGCATTGGTAATTTTTACGTAATCTCCAACAGGTGTACAGGTCAGTGGATAGATACCAAATTCTACACACGGAATTACTTGTGAAAGGGTCCACATAGCTTCGTTGATCTTATTAAGTTCCAACTGAGTATATGATGCATCCACTTGAACGTAAAAGTTTTTCCATCGATACTTTTGGGCTGCTATGCCACTTCTGGTTAATGCAATATTAGCAAATGCCGAGGTGTTGGTAGAGCAAGATGGAACTGTAAGTGTGTTGTTGATCCTGTTATCTTGAAATCTAGTTTCTAATGATATAAAATAAAATAGAGAAATGACAACAGTCACTAATTTTTTACAATGTTTTTTGTTTTAATAGTAAAGCTTTACTTGGCGCTGGTGGCGTAGGTGGAACTGCATCTTCAGGTTTACATCTTGGTAGACGTTGTGCTTCAACGTAATGATGACCAACAATCATAAATATAACAGTTAGAATTAGAGCTGTAAAGTTGACTTTGGCCATTTTGATTTTACGTTGAACTCACAAATATACACCAGATTATTAATATTATTAAATCTGATGTGTACGCGCAAATCAATGTATCAAACGCAAATACTTTCTAAGTTTATGGCACAAATTGCTTATATACGAACTTTTAAATATGTTTCAAATTAATGATAGTCTTTCCAGGTTTTTGAATTGATGAGTACTTGGAAAACTGGCAATGACCCAACATCCTTGGTATGAACTTTTTAAGTCTTGAAAAACCTTGTACTAAATTTTCGGAGAAATTTTAAACGTAAGTACAAGCTGTGTACGAGTCCATTTTGTTGGAGATTGTCCGTCAGGCAGTCTGAGTCTGACGCAACTGCACGGTTGGATTTACCATTCAACTGTTATGAGTTAACGTCGCCATAAATAATTCAATATTTATTATGCCAGATTTGATAAAGTCATTGAATTAGCATTTCTACATTATAACACAAAATCTGTTACAGATGGAAAATATGCAAATAGGTAAAAGTACTGAATTGTAATGCTAAATATATTTGACCAGACCGCAACCTGCTGTACTGAGACTACATTTTACGTTGCAATCTGTTCGTCACAGCAAATCTTCCAAGTAAGCAATAAAGAGTAAATAAGTATCACGTTAAACAAAAAAATGATAAATAGAAAGAGACGCCCAGAATTTTAAAAGTATGCAGTTTACAGTAATGTGTAAATAAAGTTTTTTTATGATTGAGGTTTAGTGAATTGATTGGTGTTTGTTTATGCATGGTAATTAGAGATATCAATGTTTTGTGACATGTTGTAGGAAATGCAATAAGTAATAATTAAAATTGTATTTATTTTAAACCATTAAATTTTTTAACATTTTGAATTTTATTTTGGCATTAGTAAACTACTTAGCTCATACAACATTTTAATGTTTGAAAATTTGTCTATATATTGTAAATAAATGTTTTAGAAGTATTACGAAATATACATACGTACAGGTAATATAGTAAAGTGCTTCGTAAACACACAAAAAGGCAAAAAAGAGCAGAGTGCTAAATTAGGTGGTTCACTTAGGCCTCCATAGTCTTTAAGTTTACGCCATTAGAAATGTTATAATGCTATTTATTGAGGTATCAATTATATCAAGTGCTGTGGTACTTTTCACTGCAAAGAACTGTCCTAATACAAACCCAACAGGTTTCAAGTAATTTAATTCTCTCTTATCTGCTTTTCTCAACATAACACTAAGACTGCTCTGCCAATGTTCAATAATTTCTTGCGAAGTTTTTCCAGGATTAGCAGATCTATGACTGAAAAACAATATCAGTGCAAACGAACTTACTGCCACTAGTACTGCACCTAAATAAATAAGAATTTCCAGCTGATGATACGTTCTAATCGCCGCATATGTTGTTGAGGTAAGCAAAGCTATTCCAGATGCTGCTATTCCCGGAATATAGAATCTTACTGCATCATTTGCTGAGTTGATAAGCAAATAGAGTAATTTATGATGTAGTCTGCATTGCCTAAAAATTATTAGCTCAGAAGGAGCGTCCTTCCTTTTTACTGCTACCTTAATGAGTTTGTTTTCAGGTGAGCATTTGTTTTGGGGTTTGGTCTTTTGCTTTAGATTTTGGCATACATCGCGTAAACCTTTGATTCATTTATAGCCCCAGTCTTACGTTTTAGGTTTTATTTCAAACTTTTGACTTTTTTCCAAGTTTATTTTTGTTTGATTTTCGAAAACCACACAACATGCCATTGTCATAAGCAGCTGATGCAAAACGGTTGCTGCTCCATATGTCGTGCAAAATCCCGTTATTAATGAAGCCATCACTTTTTGTACAATCCAGGGTAAACCTGGGCACCAATAAGACAATATCAAATTCACTGGATCATATGATCTTACAAAGGGAAACCCAAAACCTATCATAGGAAATCCCAGGAAACCTAGTGAAAGGCCACATCCTACTATTTCCTGAAATTCAGGAATCCTTTCAGAAAATGGCCATGGCCAACCCAAGTTTTTAATGTCGTCAAGCCGATAGATTTCTGTAATTAGAACTGCACTGTAGTGCGTTTGAATTTCAGCCAAGTGCCAGCTTACAAAATATAGTAAAGATAAGGACAGAACAAATCCGTGAATCATAACATCTTCCCTGTTTGCTGGGAAGGGATTCTTCTAGAGAAAGTAAAGATGTATTGATGTGGTTATAGTAGCAACAACTGTGCAGAGAATTTTTTGCAGTTGCCACAAATACATGTGTCGAATTGATTTCCCACTGGTAAGAATTGGATGTGGAAGTATACGACATGTAATTTTGTCATAGACAAAAGGCAACTGAAAGCCGCGTTGAAGAAGTAAATACGTGTTGTCGAATGCTTGACCAAAACTCATTTTTATTAATCAAGCAAATAAACCATTATGGTGTTCAAAATTGTAAAAGTTTTTAAGAAACTTTAGATTTTTTGAGACAACAGGAACTCCTTTAGATTCTATGTGCTTTACAGTAGTAATGAAATGATTATGTTTTTGTTTTGAATGTTTTTTACTATATTTTAAGGATAAGTTGCACGTCAACTCAAGAAAAGGTAGGTAGGAAAATTGATAGAAATACTCTAAAATGTTATGAAAAGATACGTAAGTATATTGTAAAATCAACTTCGGTTGGGTAACAAAAAATTCCAAATGTATTAAAATGTTCTATATTAAAATTTGTAATATTTTAAATGCGGAAGCTTCCTATCTACTTTAACCTATGCAAATAAAATATATAATTGTTACATCTGTAATTCATAACCAACGAACAGCATGGTATGGAATTACGTTACGATAGGATATCAAAATTGTTGTAAAATGGAATTTCTCGTATTCTACGAGGCGCGCGTGGAATAACACATGGATAGGTTTGGGTCTAGTTGTACCGCTTTTACTATTTTAGATTTTTAAAATAATATATAATAATATATAATATAACTCGCATAATCAAATTTATGTAACATAGAGTATTTTAATATTGTATTCTTAAAACTATATTAAAAAGTAAAAAATCTTTGGGGATAAAAATCATCGTATGACAGGTAGTTTTATGTAATAATTTTGATTTGACTAATTGATTCAATGTATATCAATTAAAAACACGAGTAAAAAGGAAATTTATAGTTCATGATATTTGAAAATTGGATTCTTGACTGACTGAAGATGATCATAACAGCAAGCATATTTAGAATACACCGTGCTTTTTGGAACGAATATTAGTGCTTGTAAGTCGTTTTTTTACTTGTCGTTAATAGTTTGCTATTGTGTGTTCTTCATTAATGCACAGTGATTATTATTAGAATTAGCATTATTGTTATTTAGGATATCTGATGAACCTTGAAAATCATTTATTTGTAAAAACAGGTGCTTTTCCTTGCATTTAATTATATTAGTATATAAAGGCTTTATTAGAATAATATTAAATACGTGTTTGATGTTTTGTAATATTATCATATTTTCATTCAATTAGCTTGTGCAATTGAATATGCCAGCAGATAAGAATGGTAAAAGCATGAAGGCAGTTTCTTTTCATGCAACATTCTATAGCGTGTATGCGTGTTCATGGCTTGGAACGGTATTTTCAAAGCAGACAAGCTATGATGAATTCCTTGCTCTATATACCCCTTTGTCAGGCAAACCCACACCGCGAAACATTTTCCCTTGTGAGTGAGAAGAAAACAAGAAGCGGCTGTTCAGCTTGTCAACACACAGAATAATTGTCTGTTTTTTGTTTGACAGTGACACATTTGCACGTAGCATTAAAAATTAATCACTGTTAACCCGTAACGTTTTGTGTATCTGCATTACTCGGAAACTTTGTTTATTTGTGTAAGTATGTGAGTATATATTTGGCATTATTTTGTCAACCCCTTCTCACTAATAAAACATCAAAGGTTAAAGCATTAGATTTGTAACTGACATATTGTAATATGGCAACATTATTCCTCTTTATTTTTCAGTATCACGAAATATTTCTATCAAACGACTGTTGAGTTTGTAAAATTTGCTCAAGATGGAGTCCTGGCAAAACGATTTTTTACAAAGTCAAATGGAAAAAAATACTCAAGTGTTCAAACCAGATGCTGACATTTTATCAGTTTTGTCATCACAAGGAACTCTAACGGATGAAGAAGTCACACAGATGGTAGTTATAGAAAACAATATAATTTCAAACATAATATTCATCAATTCATTTTTTGGCATAATTTGGTTGGTTTAAATTTTAGCAAAATATGCAAGCCGCCGGTAAAACAAACTTAACTGCTGAATTTATACGGACGCTCAGTTTAAAACAAGGTGGATATGAAGCTTTACAAGCAGCAGCAACTCAAACTGGACAAACTGAGTTAAGCAGTTTATTACAACGCGGCGCTGAAAAACATCAACTTGACATTTCTTCCAGAGAAACTGAACATGTTCATTGTGAAAAGCGACCTCGCATGTCTTGTGATTTCAAATCAGATGACACTAACGATACAAAGCAAGCAACATTAGTACCCGGCTCAAAAATATATTTTTATAAAGACGTGGACAACGTTCTTGGACAAGGAGCTTCTTCAGTTGTATTCGAAGGTTACTTTGGTGATCCTAGCACAAAAGCGGCTGTAAAATGTTTTAAAAAGGACTTCTACGATGTTTTCAAAAATGAGCTGAACATTTGCAAAGCATTTTTTGCGGATCGAGGATCCAAGTCTGTAAATGTTGTTCAGTTAATAGACTGGGTGGATGAACCAGATCGTTTTGTTTTGTGTATGGAACTGGGACAAGGGACCCTAAAAAACGAAATAAAACGCTTAGATTCAAAAAATGACATTGACCAAATACTGGACTTAATGAAAAACTGCGTTGATGGGCTTTCATGGCTACACAGTCGAAACATTTTACATCGTGATATAAAACCCGAGAATATAATGATTTTCAAATATCTGGATCAAACCATTGCCAAAATAGGTGACTTTGGTGTTAGCAAAAAGTGTTGCTCTGAAGAGGAATCTTTATCGCAAGGTCGTGGAACAAAGATTTGGATGGCACCAGAAGCTATTGATGCACTTGAAAATAAAATCCAGTTTCCGCACACTGAGGCAGTTGACGTGTACTCAATGGGATTGCTAATCCACTATTGCTTATCCAACATGCAACATCCGTTTGGACAAGGAGATGAAATTGTTGCGAATATCAGAAACAAAACTATTCGTCCAAGTGACTTACAAAATACTAAATTGCGTACAGCAAATCATCTAATAGTTTGGATGTTAGAACATGACCCAGCAAACAGACCAATTATTGATCAAGTTTCAAATCATCCGCTTTTTTGGACTTTAGAGAAGAAACTGATTTTTCTGAAAGATTTGTGTCGTGCTTCCAAACCAATATGGAGCAAAGTAGATAGCAGTTACAATCGAGCTTATAAACACTTTCACGAAAAACAGAGATTTGACTGGTCAAAGAATATTGATAGTCGGCTTCGTGATAGAAAATCAACACAACAACGAAATAAGAAATACGACATTTATTCTTTGAATTCTTTAGTGGAACTGATTCGTGACAAACACGAACACAAAGATGATTGGGTTGATGGTTTGTGGAATGATGTGTTTGTAAATCATGGTGGAGTAGAAGATGTTTTCAACAAGGACGCGTACATGAAATACTTTCTAGCTGAGATTCCAGATATTGTGATATCACTCTTTTGTGCCTTTTCTAAATTGCTCAAAAAGCATCCGGATGCTGAACTTGAAGAATCATATTTTAAGGAGTATAAACATTGTTACAAGAACTGGAAAGAACCGCATGTTGCTGAGATTCTAAAACACTTAAAGCTAACCTAGATTTAATCCAACTGATGGTATGACTATTTGAAACTATGACTATAAGCTTCTAAGGTATTTCATGTAAATAACAAGTAAGATATAAATTTTGTAAAAACTGACAACCCCCCAAAGTGTAAAGTATGGTTTGACATTAGATAAATTTGTTTATTGCTGTGTTCCTGTCTATCAAAAATATTGTGATTTATGTATGGACAATAAGCCATGACAAAGATGCTTATAATATTCTTTAGCTTTAACTGATTAATAATACTCTGAATTTTGCAATGCATCAGTAAAAACCCAAATTTATCGATTTTTATACAAGCGACAGATATCATTTTGCGCAAGAACACTATGCTACTAGAATTTTAATAAATGTTTAAACCTCGTTAATATTGTGTCTGTTTCGAATGAGTTTTTGTGTAATCCATCCAAAGGTCTTAAATTGTGCATTCATTTAGAAAATCAAAATGTACTTAAAATCTAATTATGATATGTAACGAGTGGCGAATAACTGACGTCGGAATTATTCACCTATCAAACTGTACCATTTTGATAATATTTTTATTATAGCAATTTCTTGTGGTCAGCATGAAAACAGAAATATGTAGTATTTATTAATAACCAACTAATCATCCTTTAGTGTGAATTCAGGATGATTTTCAATTCTGTAACAGAAATAAGATATGATCATAATAACAGATAGGGTACAACATATTATACGAAACTTCACAAGTCATTTCATTTTAAGATTAATATACCCAGAAAAAGCGTTTTTCCAATCAAAAGCCCAACTGCCTTCCTTTCCACTGTCAAGCGAATCCAATTTCCTCATGTCATCACCGTCCAACACAAAATCAAAAATCTGTAAAGAAAATATCATGCATGTAAATACATCAAGCATACAATTTCATTAGATCAAACACTAAAAATAAATGCGTTCAACGCTACCTTGAAATTGCTTTTAATTCTCATCCAGTTAACACTTTTAGCCAACACTATGACTCCTTGTTGAGCCAAAAATCGTAACAAAACTTGCCCTGTAGTTTTGTTGTGCTTCTTTGCCACTTGAGCAACAATGGGGTTGTCCAATAGTGAGGGCACTTTTACCTTGCTAAAATATACATAGGTTTTCCAATTATTTAAATTAGCATGATCATGCCCAATTCATATTAAAATTACCTGTCAACATCATTTTTGGAAATCAGCTTCTTTTCAACATAGTAAGCCTTTCTTCCTGGACTTCCAAATGCAGCAAAAGCACACACAGTTATTCCATGCTTGGCACAAGCCTGACGCAACTCCTTCTTTGGATAATGTGCATTTAGCTCCACTTGAATGTTGGATGGTTTGATTCTCGCATTTTTCACAATCCGTTCCACCTGCTCAACAGAGAAGCTGGACAAGCCTATAGCTTTTGCTTTGCCAGCATCCACTTGAGCTTCCATAGCTTTCCAGATTTGCTCCAGTGACGTGGTCAAGTCTGGAACACATTTTCCGTCTTTATCTCGTTTGATGGTTTTACCATCATCAGTAACTTCCAGCGATGCTGGTTGATGAATTAAGTACAAATCCACGTAATCTAGTTTCAGCTTATTCAACGAGTCTTGCAGGAAAGGGGCGATTCTGTCATGATGATTTCCTTGAGGAGGCAGTTTCGTTACAATGAATAAATCTTCTCGTTTGACCTTGCCAGATTCAAACCAACGCTGAAGCACTCGCCCAAAAATGTCTTCATTTTGGTAGAGATGGGCGGTGTCAAAGTGCCTGTAGCCAACTTCCAATGCCACGTCTAAAGCTGTTTCCAGCTCTTTTGCGTCGTTGCTCTATACAGTAAAATTTATGCATAAAAATCTACCATTTAGGTTCGTTTTTAAAATTAAAAGTGCTTACCTGCCACATGCCATATCCAATGATAGGCATTTTCTGTCCATTTTCAAACGCCACAGAGAAATTCATTTTCAGAGAAAATTATTTCGCTAGTAAATTAATTTTTGCAGCTCACAGAAATGGGTGGCAAAAACTTCTGATTTTCATATACAATGAATATGATAAGTAAAAACTGTTGTAATAATCAAATTGACAAGGCCATGGGAAAATTATGCAATCAATCGTGGGTACATCATTAGCAGTTTAGTCATATCAAATGGCTTATCAGAAGAATACGTCCAAAAAATTGGATGCTGATACAAAAGCATTTACGTGTCCAATGTTGTATTAATTGAATTTGTAAGCTGTCAATTGAAGAGATCATTTTATTGCATATCTGATTTAAATGGACTAAGTTGCATAATTAATGTTACAAATCGACATTTGTATGGCATCAATTGAATGTTTGTCAAAGATTAATTAATGGAGAATCAATGCTGAGACACATAACTATCAATGCCATTTTCAATTCGAAACCCTCCCTTTGGGAACACAAGTGCATATCTAAAAACAAATCATGATAAAACATGTGTGGTTTACATGAATAGGAAACAAAACGTAGCTTGCAATGCAGTTTTTCATGAAGTTATATGCAATAAATTATAAATTAAAATTTTACAAGATGTCAATTAAAATACATCGTAAGTTTTGGTTAAACGTCGCATGCAAAATTTCTCCACTGATGATGCTCTCTGCTTGCTACGTGCATCCACTCTAACCACATTTTACATACATGCAATTCATGAAAACCCATAGAACTGTTTTTCAGTTACCCACCATTTCATCACAGCCACAGTTCGTAATTCACCATGATGATAAAATGATAATAATAGAGTATTGTTCAGCACAAGCTTATTTCTTGGTATTAGCAGAACGCTTCATTTCAATGACAATTGAATTGTGTAATCACATGTGGTTTTATAGAGGATACGGATTTTATTTTGAGAATGACGAAATCAAAAATTTATGCATTTACTGGCGCACTGGTTCAATATCCAGTTTAGTTTTAATGTCACCTTCATCCCTAATAGCTGTAGATATTTTAGCACTGTTTGTTGCACTTTGATTTAACTCAAGACATTTGACATATAAAAATGACTATGAAAGCTCAATCGTCAATCAAAAAAGACTTTTGGATAGCCTGTCTTGTGCTAATTTTTGTTGCTTGGCAAATTGGTAAGTTGCAATTTTTATTACTAGCTTTTGACATAAAAAATTCTGATCCACTTTTGTTTATTAGATTACGCGCATGCTCAATACCGAACGGTCAGTCAATGCAACGATTATTGCCGTAGAAGTCCCCCGGAATTAAATCAGTGCTGCCGCACACACGGTTACAGGGCAGATGGTTATTGTCATGGTAACCTTAGACGTACGGCATTCTGTCGCTTGTAAACAAGTATTTTTAGCATTTCAAAACTTTGCAGGTGTATTACTGATTGTCAAGTTTATATGAAAAACACGCGGTGAACTGTTAAATTAAAATAAACTAAAATAAGCAAGCGTATTAATTATTTCTTAAATTCAGTGTATAAACGTTGTAGACAAAGCTCATTAAAAGTTCGACATAAAATGACGTCATTTAGAAAACGTTATTAACAAAGTTTGCGGTCACGCGTGAAAGTTTAATTGCATTGCAAACCATTGACCACTATTTCAATTTAAGAATGTATTTATTTCGTCTGCTTGCAAAGTTTCATGCACAATTAACAACAGCATAAACACTGCTACATTTATTGCATGGCATAACCGCATGTGGTTTAAAGAAAGGATGTGGAATTTATTTTCAGAGTGACTGAATCAAAATGCACTAGCATTAATTACTTACTACAACATTACTTGGGTAGATGATAGTAAATTTTTTTCTGCATTAGCTGCAGAAACGTTTGTTCTGATTCTTACATTTTAATTTAACTGACAACACAAAAATGACTCCCGTGTCTACAAAAGTCCAAACGTCCTTTCAAAGGGCTTTTTGGATAACATTTCTTGTATTAGTTCTTGTTGCAAGGCAAGTTGGTAAGATGCATCAATTAGTAATTATTCTTTACTACCATCCAGTAAGCACATTTTTACCCGTTTGAATTTACTAGATTACGCTAATGCTCAACACCGCCAACCGCCGGTATACCCTTGTAACAATTACTGTCGTCGAAGTCCTCCAGAACTGAACCATTGCTGCCGTAAATACGGTTACAAAGCAGATGGGTATTGCCATGGCAAACGTAAAAGAGCGGCATTTTGTCGATTGTAAACACGTGTTTTAAAATTTAAATGGGAATTGCTGCTTGTAATTTTTAACTAAAACAAGCAGTATAGGAAAAATGCTTGTTTCTAGTGAACAAGTGTAGCAATTACAGCGATGATGATAGCAAAGAGGATTTCTAAATTAAAACAAGCCAGAATATACTAGCGCACATTTTAATAGAATTTCAAAAGTTTGGCTGTGTTTCATCGAGCAATAGGTAGAAATGAAAAAACACACTTGTTTTTAAATTCAATTAAAAACCGTATTGGACAAAGAACATTAAAATTTCGACATAAATGACGTCATCAAAAAACTATCAACAACAATATTTTTACCACGAATGTAACCTTAATTGCTACCTATTCAATAATTAAGCTCGACCAATTTTAGAAGGTTCTTTGTTTGATTGCTAATACAGGAAATTAGCAGTACAATAGCATATTGTTATTTGCGCTTGAAATAAAATGTACAATGAACATTTTTAAAAACATGTTGTTTTTAATTTCTCAATACATATAATACCTAATTAAATTTTTAAAGTTAATAAAGCACGTTTCAAGCCTCTTATCAAACCTCTGACGTATGTTATTAAACTAAGTTTTCTAAGCACAAATACCTTACCGTAGCATATGGCTGTTGGCTTACACGACAATAAAAATCTTTGCATGAATTTTCTCTCAAACTTAGATCCCCAATCAAATCGTTTCCACGATCCCAAATTTTTATTCCCATTAGAATGTATATACCCGCCTAACAGTAAAACCAACACCCATACAACCACACTAATACCTGTCCAAACAGTCATTAGAATTCTTGCGCTTTTTGAAATTTTATCACCATGCCTAATCACAAAATAGCTGCCATACACAAACAATGTTGTTGTAACTGATTGAGCAGGAAACAGAAATCTACCAAAGAGCTTATTAAAATACATAAAAACTAATTGCACACTACGAACGTTAATAACAAAATTGTCAAGTTGTCGAAATTTTGTATTGGTTTTATAAAAACCTGGGGATTTACCAAGCTTAAATTCACGGGCTATAAAAGGCATAAAAATAACTCCTATGTAGAATACCATTACTATTACAATTCCCAACAGTGTGTAATGCACTAAAACTGTGTACATAAATGGTATGTTTAAAATATGAATTAGTAAATTAGGAAAAGTTTCTGGAAGAAAGCTTCCAATTCGACCAGGTGATCTTAAACGAAATATAAATGTGGCAGCATTTAGAAATCCAACTGCAAAGAAGAAAGTAAAAATGCAAAGTGCTAAAATGTCCACCATTTTTGTCCGCTTGCATTTATTGGGATTGAATGATGGTACGTATAACCCTGTATAATATTAACAGTGTTAATTATTACTGATTACAAATTTTACTCAATTCATGATTAACAACTTACGATTGACTTTCCTTAAATAGATCAGTATTACATTACAAAGCAAGGTATACTCGTCTGCCATTGTTACGGACATGATGAACGCCATAAGCGTTCCTATTTTTGTGGCGAGTATGACAGATAGAAGGACTAGTTTATCGAGTTCTTTATTTATGTAGCTCATGCAGATTTGCGTAATATACATTAAAAGCCAGATATTATTAAAATGAAAATTGAAGAAAACTATTCCTTCGTTTCCATGTCGGGGAACAAATATGTTTTCCTTGGAATTCCAGGTGCTTCTAGCAAATCCACCAGTGAAAAATATGGGGTATAGCCTGCCAATGCAATTAAATAGTCGTTGGGTGAACATATTTTGAGAAATTGGAAATTTTAGCAATTGAAAACAAATACAACGGTGACGTCTAAAGTTGTTCTGAAGGAATATAGAGCAAGAGCTGAAGGAAACGAATAATCGGAAACCAGTAATCGTTCTTTAAAAATAAGTCGGGTAATTACATAAAGTAATAGAATGATTTTATTAAAGTAGGAATACGAAGGAAAAAAAATATTTTTTGCTGTATTATTTGAGGATTACAAAATTCCATATAGGTAATTGATTTTTACAAAACAAAATCCATTCCAACCCCATTTTTTTATAAACGAACATACAAAACATTACAATTACACATATGGTGGAATAAATGCTTGGAATTAACGTCACTACTGCTTTTGTAGTAAATCAGTGTTTTACAAGTTTCAATTAAAAACATCATGAATTCATAAAAGGCATTTAAGCATTTTTCATTTTAAATGTTTTTACCTTCAAAGTGTTTACAACCAGATATGTTCTTCTTAATTGAGCTCGTGCTGAATTATTTTACAAATTACGATTTATTAAAATGCTGGCCGCAAATATTTCTAACAGCAAAAGTTTCCTAAACTATTTTGTGAAGATATATGCCTGAGTATCTATTTTTAGAACAAGATTATAAAAACATCCATCACGAACCATAAACATGGCTCGCTGCTATAGATTACATAGTGATTAAAACAAATTTGCTTAGTTTAGAAAATAACGTTTCCAGACAGACAGGCAGTTACACGAACATGAATATCTTCAATAGCTCATCTTCCGAAGCACCAAGCTAATAAAACTTGTTAAGGCGTGATTCTGCGATCTCGTAGACAGCAAGTACGATACGTAAAGCAGAAAGTATGGTTTTCGAAATCGAAAGCCGTTAAGTGTCATTATGCCGTTATTATTTTTCAAAACGAGTTGCTGAAATTTTATTGGGAAGTCAACAGACCTTTAGATTCACATTCTATGCTTAATCTAATGTCGTATGCGACCAATTCAAACCAATTGAGGTTACGTTTAAATTAACGGAAACTCTTTGTACTTAAATCAACACGATTTGCTCTTGGGTGTACAAAAGTCGATTATCGAATACAAAATTTAAAAATCGAAATCATAAGTGTTGTGCCTACAGACATTGATGATGGGCATACACATCATGATATCCGAAATAAATGTTCAATTCACAGGCTCTAATAGTTAGTCTACACTATCACAGTTAATAAAGCACGTTGTAAGCCTCTAATCAAACCTCTAACGTAAATGGGTAAACTAACATTTCTAAGTACAAACATTGTTCCACAACATACTGCATTGGGTTTGCACGATGCTAGAAACTTTTTCATAAGTTTTTTGTCAAACTTGTCGCGCCAATCGTAATGTTTCCAAGAATTCAAGTTCCTTCTGCCACTTAAGTATATAAAGCCACCCATTACCAATAGCAAAGACCAAATTACTACAGTTATACAACTCCATATAATTACTAAAATCTTTGCACTTTTCGAAATTTCGTCACCATGCCGAATAAGAAAATAGTTACCATACACAAATACAAATGTAGTGACAGACTGACTTGGAAACAAAAACCTGCCACCAAGGTTATTAAAATAAATAAAAATAAGTTGTATGCATCGAACATTAACAATAAAGTTTTCAGACTGCCGAAAAGCTCTACTATATTTGTAAAAGCCTGCGTTTTTACCCAGTTTAAATTCACGAGCTACAAAAGGCACAAATAAATTACCAAAGTAAAATAGCATCACCATTGTAATTCCTAGTACTAAATAGAATACAAAAATATTGTACATGAACGGTATGTGTAAAACATGAATAATTCGCGTGGGAAATGTTGGCGGAAGAAAACTTCCTAGACGACCTGGTGTGCTGGGTCTTAAAAGAAAAGTTGCAGAGTTTGCAAATCCCATCACGACAAAGAAAGTGAAGATAGAAAAAGCCAAAGTGTCTATACATTTTGTGTATTTGCTTCTATTTGGATTAAATGTTGGCATGTATACACCTGAAAAATTTATCCGAATGTAAATCACTTAACGTTTTTAAAAATTGTGTTTTGATTTATGTTCAATGATTGGTGACTTACGGTTCACGTTTCTAAAATAAATTAGTATTGAATTGCAAACTGCAGCATACTCGTTCGCCATTGTTACAGAAGCTATGAAGCACATAAGCGTTGCCAGTTTGGAAGCGAAAATCACAGTAAGAAGTATTAGCTTGTTGAATTCTTGGTTAACATAGTACATTATCATTTGAATAATGTAAAGTATCATCCAAGCATTGTTAAAGTGAAGGTTGAATGACACCATTGCTTTATTTCTGTTTTCAGGAACAAAAATTTGTTCCTTTGGATTCCAGGTGTATTTCGATATACCTAACGTGACAAAAATTGGAAGTAGGTTTCCAAGACAATTGTAAAACCTTTTACTAAACATGTTTCAAATCTAGAAAACTGAGATCTTCGAACGGTATTAGACGTCTGAATGAACGTTTTTGAAAAAGCCAAGCAAAATAACTTGCAAGGTTCTTCCTGATTTTATTTTCTATACATTAGAATGCTTCGTTATGACTCCAATTTAAACGACACAATTGACATTGAAAGAGAGAGAGAGAGCTAAAATGTTCAGCATGTTGTTTTTGAAACAGGAAATTGTATTTGACTATAAAACACGCACTCAGTAAAACAACATTTTTGTCAATAGAATTTCATTGCGTATTTACAAGTTTAACACTTCGTGTTTCCTTCTGCAATCAGCAACGAACACATTTTTCAATGTCCACAAGAAAAGAAAGACTTATTGCTTGCAACGCAGTACATGGGGAGTTACTAAAAGACACCCTAGCAAAAAGGCACCCTAGGGACACCCTAGAGACACCCTAGCACCCTAGAGACACCCTAGCACCCTAGAGACACCCTAGCACCCTAGAGACACCCATAGCACCCTAGAGACACCCTAGCACCCTAGAGACACCCTAGCACCCTAGAGACACCCTAGCACCCTAGAGACACCCTAGCACCCTAGAGACACCCTAGCACCCTAGAGACACCCTAGCACCCTAGAGACACCCTAGCACCCTAGAGACACCCTAGCACCCTAGAGACACCCTAGCACCCTAGAGACACCCTAGCACCCTAGAGACACCCTAGCACCCTAGAGACACCCTAGCACCCTAGAGACACCCTAGCACCCTAGAGACACCCTAGCACCCTAGAGACACCCTAGCACCCTAGAGACACCCTAGCACCCTAGAGACACCCTAGCACCCTAGAGACACCCTAGCACCCTAGAGACACCCTAGCACCCTAGAGACACCCTAGCACCCTAGAGACACCCTAGCACCCTAGAGACACCCTAGCACCCTAGAGACACCCTAGCACCCTAGAGACACCCTAGCACCCTAGAGACACCCTAGCACCCTAGAGACACCCTAGCACCCTAGAGACACCCTAGCACCCTAGAGACACCCTAGCACCCTAGAGACACCCTAGCACCCTAGAGACACCCTAGCACCCTAGAGACACCCTAGCAACCTAGAGACACCCTAGCACCCTAGAGACACCCTAGCACTCTAGAGACACCCTAGCACTCTAGAGACACCCTAGCACTCTAGAGACACCCTAGCACCCTAGAGACACCCTAGCACCCCAAGGTAACGTGATTGTTTAAAGTATAAATTTTAAAACGTGCATGTGAAATGGAGTGGTTAAGTTAGTCCTACCACTAATTTCTTGTGCTAGGGTGTCTCTAGGGTGCTAGGGTGTCTCTAGGGTGCTAGGGTGTCTCTAGGGTGCTAGGGTGTCTCTAGGGTGCTAGGGTGTCCCTAGGGTGCCTTTTTGCTAGGGTGTCTTTTACTAACTTCCCAGTACATGTATTGATGCGATTAGAAATGTAATTCAACACCAAGTCAAGTAAGCAAGTAGAGACTTTGCAAAAAATTTAAGACACGTTTGAGAAATTTTTGAGTTTGAACCCCATAATATTGTTTTCATCTAGCAGTGCCCTTTCTCCAAAGTCAATAACGATCTTGTCAAATCCTTAGCTAAACCTTTTATAAATGTAGGTAAACTTGTTTTGTTCGTTCCATACAATTTAACATAGCAAATGGCAATTGGTCTACACGATTTTCTAAACTTGTTCATAAATCTTCTTTCATGACGAGATTTCCAATGAAATGTTTTCCAGGTCTTTAGATTCTTAGTTCCATTAAATGCAGATGTTCTGCAAGCTGAAGTACTAGTCCCCAACCAATAGTTGCAGCAACTGTCCATGATATCATTAAAATATAGTAAACCTTACTTAACTGATCTCCATGTCTCATAACAAAGTAACTGCAGTATATATACACATTACAGTAGCCGCGCTTTGTGCAGGAAAAAGTATTGTTCCAACTAAGTTGTTCAAAATGTTCAATTTTAATTGAACACATCTATATTCAATTGAATTGAAATGTTTCAAAATTGCTAACTTGTTAGATATAAATGATCGGCATTAGTGATTCTGATTGACTGTATTAACATACATCATTTAACTATGATACATATCAAATTATATTATATATATCAAACCAAATTATAAATTACGTTAAAAAGCGGTAAAGCATTTATTTACTAAAAGTCTAATTTAAATCCCAGAGTGCACTTCACATTAAACTAAGACCAAGTATGTGATCTATATAGTATTACTGATACTTACAATTTATATTTATAATTTGTTAGCATTTAGCAACAAGTGAAATATGAATGCTAAGTGTCAAGACTTGAAATTGGGTAACATTTTACTTCAGTAATACAATTAGTGCTGGCTAAGCAGCAATAACTGAACAGTTAGCTCATTCGCAAAATCCATACAATTTAATGATGTTGGCCTGTCGATAAAGTTTAAGGAGCCAAATTTCACCTTAATATGTGTACAGCTTCTGCAAAATCTTTTGTACACCATCCTGTCACTCCTTCTACTGAAAGGCACTTGCAGTCGAAGTTTTAATTTATACAGTGTTTCATTTGATTTCACGTACAACTGTGCCATGCCTCCAAGCAGAATGAGTACTTGTATAGCGCATGCAATAACCACAGCAAAGAGAGCGTAAACAAAAATGTTGTTCTTTCCCGATGGTATTTTGATTATTGCTGCTACACTAATTGACTGCATTGTGATTCCTCCTACAGTAACTCCGGTAACAATTGTTTTTTGCTGAACTTCGTTCATTAGTATTCCCAAGTATTGCAAGGTTCTGTAGTATACCGCTGTAGTAGTAGGATGAAACCTGTAGCTTGATATGTAACGCTGCAATCTGAAAAACGAAAATTTTAAAAAATAAAAAACATAAATTCAGTTGACTTAAATAAAATGAATGCTACTCGACATACTTTGCCAAGCTCGTTTGAAATGAGAATGTGCACAAAATCAAAAGGCTGGAACCCGCCAGAATACCCCCGTTAAATCCAAATGCCCAGAACCAATAGTTAACTAAAAGTAACCCAGCTCTCCCGATGTATTTTAGTATCCAAGAGTTGGCAATTGTTTCTGGTGCAAAACATTCTGGAAGTAACCAGTATCCAAGCAATCGAGCTGTGCAAGGGGACCCAAAATGCAAACCAAATACATAAAGAATTGGCAGAGCTATACAGCAGACTAGTACGGCGTAAGCCGCTAATTCGTTCAACTTTATAATAAGTTTGTCATCAAGTTTTGCTTTTGGGAATTTTCTGCCAAAGTCTAGCAGTCCGATAATGTATAAACAAACCGTGTGTAGGTTGTGTTTGACCGAGCGAACTAAGAAATGTGTGATTGTTATTCATATTGCTGCGTAGACTATGAGAAGATTATTTATCAAGTTGGTTTCCGAATTTTGAAGGACATGTTTTGTTGCGCTGAAGATAAATAGCAGAAGGAGGACTGTATGGACAAATATAGACAAATTGGAGGTTCTACAATTGCGGCTGACTGTTAGCTTTCCTGTTTTGGAGTCGAACTCAAATGGAACGCTTTTTAAAAACTTTGCCAATTGGCAAGTTTTAGTGAACAGAACCAGACTGCTTTCTAGCATGCTTGAAGTAGAATGTGAGACAGTGTAAGATTTTTCAAAAAAACTTTGAAATATTGCGAAAGCATATAATTTTAAATATTTGTAGAGCGTGTTGGACACACACGAGCTTTTATCATTCAATATTGTTATAGTCCTTTACAATGTACAAATCAGAGTGGACGAAACCCGCGGGTTTTTGACAAAAACCCAACCCACCCGGGTTTATCCGGGTTTTGGAGTAAAAGTGGGTATTTCTGGGTATTGGTGGGTATTGCAATACCATGCAATAAAATCTGCACCCGCCAAGAATTTGGCGCCCCAAAAGGCGGTAGCTTAGCTAGAATGTCAGGAAATAAATGCAAAAACAATGAATATTTTGGAAAAATTCAATATAATATGCAGCAAAAAAGGTCAATTATTTACAAAAATTGTATTTTTCAAGAACAAATTTTTAAAAACCCACTTTTACCCGAAACCCACTCTCAAAACAAGGTGGGCTGGGTACCCAAAAACCCGGGTTTTACTGGGTCACCCAACCCGTGGGTAATGGGCACACGTTCACACTGGTACAAATAAAAGTTTTGTGTGTTTGGAAAATTAACATTTACTTTAATATAATATGAACTATACTAAAACCATAACCGCCGCAAAGCGCCTGAACTCTACGTTGTGTTACTTGAAGTTACATGGATTGTGTATTTAGCATTACAAATTATTCATCAGATAATATTACAACATCGTAAAATCTTAAATAAACATTATGTAACTGTTCAATTTTCAGTACGTTCTATCTAATGTATTGAATAAAATTTGTCCATAAAGTCTAAAGTGTTTGTTTACCAAACTTTTAAACCTTGTAATAAACCCAATGATTAGTACTGTTGAAAAAGTCAGCACTTTATTAACCAAAACTGGATTATTGGTATACTTTGTGTTGCTTGGTGAATCACAATCTATCTTCTATTTTCTCTACGGGAGCCATTATGTCTTATACAAAATAAACAACAATATTTACTATGGGAAGTAACTGTCACACTAACCGGTTATTAGCTTTGTTGGTTTTTGAAACCGCATACATGAGCATTGCTTGACTTTCTTTTCTTTATAATAAATCATAATTTGCACTGCCAACAGTATCTTATCTCTATGATTTACACTTTTCAGTAAAATTTAGTACAAACAGAGCTTAGACCTTGATTACAGTTAGATTAAATACTAGATACAAAAAATAGTCATATAGTTCGTTAAATCAATAAAGTGGGTTTTAAACCACATCGACTATCGACGTTGCGCATTTCACATTTGGTTTTTAGCAGTGCGAATTCTCCAAAGTAAGTAATGCTCTAGTCAAACCTTTCATTAATCCTCTCATGAAAGTTAGTAAACTCGTTTTCTTCATCACAAACATTTTTCCACAGCAAACTGCAATCGGTCTACATGATTTTGTAAATTTCTTCATAAACCTATTTTCTTGTCGCGACTTCCACTGAAACCTATTCCAAGATGCTAGATTCTTTGTTCCATTCAAGTGCAGGTATCCCCCTAACTGTAGTACCAGTCCCCATCCAACAGCACATAAAATAGCCCACGATACCATTAAAATGTAGAACACTCTAGTCAACTGATTTGCATGTCGGATTATAAAGTAATTGCAGTAAATAAACATTACGGTTGCTGTGGACTGTGCAGGAAAAAGAATCACTCCAACTAAGTTATTTACATGATTCATTAATATTTGCACACATCTGTATTCTATAGTAAGGTACAAAGGTTGCCGGAATTTTTCGTCACATTTATATTTGTACGCGGATTTTCCTAATCTAAATTCTCTAATGAATAAAGGCGCCCCAAAAACTCCAGCATACAATACTGTTATTATTACAATTGCCAAATCTACGTAGTATATAAATGTAGCATACATAAATGGAAGGTTCAACACCAACAAAATTATAACAGGTGTATCGATCGGTAAAACGCTGCCAATCCTTCCAGGAGCTTGCAAGTCGAATATGAATGCCATGGAGTTTGCAATTCCACCAAAAGCAAAAAATATTGCAATAATGAAACCAAAGAGATCAACAAATTTGTTTAGTAGAGAAGTATTTGGATCAAAAGTTGACATATATTCTCCTAAAATCAACAAAAATAATTAGTCTCGTAACTAAAATATTATAAACAACAATACAAGTTAATCACTCTTACGATTTATTCTTCTAAGATACACCAATCCCTCATTACAAAGTAGGTAATACGTATCACCCCAGATTACGGTTAACAAAAATGCTATAATAGTTCCCAGTTTCGCCATCAGCATAATTTGCATGTAGATAACTTTGTTTATCTCGTGATTTAAGTAAAGCTGGATTGTTTGAGCAACTGAAAACACTGTCCATAGTGAAAGGAAAGCAACATTTAAATTGATTTTGAAGCCGTTTCGAATGTTGGAATAAAATGTTCTTTTTGTAGGATCCCAGGAATATTTAGAAATGCCAAGGTGGACCACAATTGGGAACACTTTTGTTATCATGTAGTATGCCCTTTCGCTTATCATTGTTAGTTTTTGAGTTCTTATCGCTTAATGTTGACTCAATATATGAAGTACTTCTTTAGACGGTTTTAGTTTCCAGTTTTATAAAAGTTTCAATTCAGAAATTCACCACTACCCAAAGGACCGATACGATCAAGACTAACCAGCCCGACTTTGACCGAAATGTCAGTTTTTCAAAAATCAATCAAAATCAATACATCAAAATTTCATGTTACATCCCTAAATTTCTTCATAACTTACGCTGATAAAAAACTTATCTTTATAAGCAACACTTTTTAACGAAAAAATACCCATTTTATGAAGGACATAAAACTACCTGAAGCATTCTGTGGATGGGCACAAATGTGACTAATACTTTAGACTGAACACGTGCCTGACATGGCATTATACTCTTATTAGCTTCCAACCAGACTCAAACGTTCAAAAATATTTTCTATTTATTTAAATTGAAAAAATAAATTGTGTTCCGTAACCTTTTAGCTGAATGTTATTGAGTTAATAGTGGGTTATAAAAACGTACATTGAAAGGGTTTTCCTTAAATTACAAACTTCAAGTAGCTCATTAAACGAATTAAAAACAAAACGAAATTAAAATCTTAATTATAACCTGACATTAAATTCAGGGTATAATAAGACATTTTAGTTGCCACTGATGCCGGAAATGTGTGAGATTAATTTTTGGTATTATTGAACTATGTTAATGCCAAACTTGTACACAAACATCTTACAACATATTAGCACTATTAGAATTTTTATAGCAACGTGCTTGTAAAGATGATCCAGTAAATAGCTACACAAATGCTTTTTACTTCCAGGAATGCAGTTTTAAGAGTCAAAATTCTACCAATGCTGTCTAAATTAAATACCCAATTTTGTGAACATTATATTATGACCACTTGTTGGGTGACATATTGTATTTCCTTCAAATAACTACCAACAAGAATTTAACTGATGCAAGAAACATATTATTGAATTTCAATGTGTTTGTTTTTTTCAACCATCAATACAAAATCGTTGACTTGGAGTACATTGACATTATTTGAAACAAGTTCTCAATTCTACAGGAGATAAAATGACAGTAGCCAAAACATATTGTTGTGTACTGTCTTTGGTGTGTAGTATACACTGTATGCAGCCTAATGATAAAAAATGAGACATAAACAATCAATTCTCCAATCAATAACTTACATTTCATAAGCGTATTCGTCAACGTAGAAACTCGCCTTGCTGATATCCAAAATTACTTTGCTTTTGCTAATTTGTCATAAGACTGTCGTCTATCATAAAAACCTGATAAGTTGACATTGACCCTGAATGGAATTCAAGCAAACTCGTTTACGTATAAGCCTTTGCGACAAAAAAATTCTGATAAGAGAGAGGATTAGCACTGTCATCAAAACTGCTTATCGCGTATGTAGATAATCTGCTGATTGCTAAATGATTTATCCATGTTGCACAGCTGCATATATCTGTGGAATGCGTCAGCATAAATAAGTCAATAAATTAATTGGTTGTGAGAATCATTCGAGCACTAAGTGAAATTCAGTTCGGAATTACATTATTATATTTTATAAATTTTTATTGCATTCTGATTGATTTTGTTATAACTTGAAACTATAAAAAGTTATAAAATGAATCCACGTGTTGCAATTTTGGTTGTGTTTACTTCTGCAATTTGTAAGCTTGTAAGTAGATATTAAATTTGGCTATGTATTTTGCATTTTACGTTTGACAAATGCAAATTCTTTTAACTTTTTAAGGTTGAAGGGCAACATTGTGACAATGACAACTTTGATGGAGTATGCCCGCCTGATTGCGTGGGCAACATAGTAAACCCGGAAAATTGCAGCACGTTCTTATCTTGTGGACCAGGTGTAGGAAAAGATCCGAGGGACTGTCAGCCGCCAGGAGCGACACTTCTCTGTTATGATCCTGATTTGGATCGGTGCGATTGGTGTGATCAGGTGCCAAGATGTTCACCAACGAGTCCACCAAAAGATGACGAAACAACGACTACAATTCCACCAAAAGATGACGATACAACGACTACAATTCCAACAACAACAACTACGGCGAAATCTACTACACGTAAAGAAGGAGCAACAACTTCACAACGGACTACCACACCACGACATGAAGAAGAAACGGACTGTACAAGATTGGTAAACGGAAAGTTTCCCATGTTCCAAGTACATCCATATGATTGCTCAAGATTTTTTATGTGTAAAAGGGATGGCTCATTTGGTGATAAAGGCTACTGCGCGGAAGGACTTTGGTTCAATTTTAAGGATCAAGCATGTCGTGAACCATGGGCAAATCATTGCAAATTTTTCAAAACTGAAGAGCTGGAGAATTGAAAGTTTGTTGACGGTTAAAATAATTCTGTTTATTTCATTGAAAGTGCTAAGTAAATTAAATCAATCAATGCAGTTTTGTGAGTATGTAAAGGGTATCATTTTCTGTACACCTAATCAACTCAACCCCTGAGCTACATAATTTTTCATGTAGCTTCATTAGTAAAAGTCATTAGTAGACATTTTTTGAAATATGCATGATGTCAACATTTTCTGATCATTTTTGTTATTTTCAGTATTGCTTTGAAAAACATTGTTATTGAATGAATTGTTTAACAATTAAAGCCATTTTTTATTTTCAAGTATTGCGTTGTTAAACACGTCACTTTCTTAATCAAAAACGGGAATCAGTCGAAGGATTTGTTTTTACGTAAGGAATTAGTATCACTTGTTTTGGTTTTCATATAGTGAACCCGACTAGGTGATTTGAACTAAGCATTGATATGTTTGTACCATTGGCATACTGTTTTATAGCTCAATATAATATACCGTTTTATTCAATTATTGTAAAACGAAACTGGCATTTGTAAGCTTGACAATTACTTTTCTTGGAAATAAATGTAGAACAAACTAGTTTTTTTTTGAGTTATCGACAAGATAAAATTAAATTACCGATGGTTCAAATATGTGAGCTGGTAACTACTGACAATTTTAGTATGTTGGTGACCGCGTTGTAGTTGGGCGTTTTTCTCGGTGAACTTGGGAATAGGGAAAAGACATGAGGTAGTTTGAGAGAGTAGAAAATTACCGAGATTGCCTTTTAAATTTGACCTTCTGATGCAATTTGGTTTGCAAAATGGATTTAAATAACCCTCCAGATAGCTATTTTGTCAGTTAGAATAATTTAAATTCTAGCTTGTACCTGAGGAAGGAATGCTTGCATAAATTAAAAAACCTTGTTAAATTCTAGAATGATCCATGGTTTTTATCACGTAAAGTGAACAATCCCAAAATAGTTAATCACTGTCCATAAGTTCTTGTATTCACCATAATTAAGACAATCTGTTTGCGTAATCATTTACAAGAAAATTAACTGCTATTTAGACATATTGAAACCTAAAAATTACGAGAGCTTTTTAAAACTATGTAATTGGAATACTTCAATATTAAAATAATGTTGAAGATATAAAGAGATCTCGTAAAATGAATAATAAAGCATACATTTTGTAAAACCGGTTTGCTAAAAATCAAATTTAATTTCAATTATAGTTTGAACCTTATCATATAATACGTATAATTATCAACTTTTATCTTTAATAATCCAATCACATTTGTAATTTGGAGAATAAATTAAAACAAAATCAGAGCTCAAATCAAAATATGAAATTGGATTCAAGTCTGAAAAACCACCTTTCACTTTATTTTAAGCTCACTTTGTCAACAAGCTTAGCTCAGACACTAAATTTATTTTTGGAACGTTGCTAAAGTTTCCAATATTTCATTAAATTTTCAATTTTGAAAATGTACACAGAAAGCAACTTGTTATGCTCCTTGTACAAATTCCAAGCCAGATTATTTAAAACGTGTCTACCTACACCATTTATATGGGATGAAAATACACATTTGTATCACAAGCTGACAAAACATAACCACATAAGGGGCTTTCACGTACAATCGTTTCTACAGTTTCTTTACTGGATTTATATAACCGTTCAGTTTATAAGACTAACATGTCAGGGTAGAATCAATGAAACCAGTTTCATATTTCTAGTTTTCTTTGCATGTGGCACAATTGCTGTAAACGACTTTCTACTGGTTTGGAAACAAGATGAATATTTGTGCTTACTAAATGGAATGACGCTTCTTGGAAATAACATTGCGAGTAAGTTTTTGTATTTAGAATGCCGCAAAATCAATTTTTTATTAACTTCCATTTACTATTTTAAATTTTAAGGAAATTTTCGGCAACGGTACGATCCGAACATTAACAAAACCAATAAACTTTGGGATTTGGTTTCTCTGTCAATTACCGGTAGTCTTATCAGCTCAATTGTTTGGGGCACCTTACATTTTCTAATATTTCCACGTGACCCTTCATATCCAGTGTACTTTCTGATTAACGGATACAGTTGGTCAAGTTTAGTAGTGTACACCAGTTTTGCTATATTCTACATATATTTTCTTCTAAGACGGTTTTGTAGTTTTATTTTTATTCTTGATATATCAGTAAGAGCAATTTTTCTCTTTTGGGGTCTACTTTCACACGAATTACGAATGGGTCAAAATATTTTCAGGCAGACCAATTACAAACTCAGAGCACCTTATAATCTAACAAAGTACTTTAGATCTGTGCAACTAATCATAAATGTTTTGAACAATTCTGTTGGAATTGGTGTGCCAATTAGTCATGTTGTCATTATGCAACTTTCCATTTACTCGCAGTTTACCATCATTAGATACTGGAATATTTTGACGCCATTTAATTTGAGCTTTATTATTTTCTGCTGGATTCTAGGGCAAGTTTCTTGGTGCTGCACACTACAAGCTTGTGGTACGTTAGCAAAAAATTCTAAAATAGCTATACACTCTTGGACCGTGTATGGTATGTGGCCAAATAGAAAAGACAGACTATTCATGAAGGCTTTTCGAAAAAGCTGCAAGAGGTTGGATATTCAGTACTCAAAAATATTTGTGATAAAAAGGGTAACTATTTTAAAATTTCTAAAGAAAATAAGTAGGGGAACCATTAAGGCCCTGTTAACGCTAAAGCATTAAATTTCAGGCTTTTGTGTCATCAGACTGATTTAAGATAAATTAAATACTAATTATTCAAAATATTTAAAAGCATGTTTCATTTCTGAGTAATAAGGATAAAGAATAAATGTGGGTAAAGTTTTTAATAACAGTAGTTATGCAAGCACAATAAGAGTACATAACGCGGTCAAACTTTTAAATGGAAGAATACCCTATACCCTGCAACTTAAAAGTTTAAGTGAAATTTCATTTTCAATTATTAATCATTTATTTTGAAAGAATCTGACTTTAACGGCTTTTTGTGTGTTCATTTGTTCAATTTCATAAAATTTGGAAAGTTTAAAATTGACTTATTCAATCACTAAATGAAACGAATTTACACTATTACATACTGGTGCCATTTGAAAGCTTACAAGTAATTTAAGTTCAAACATGCTGCTTGTCAAATTGGTCGTACTTGTCTGAACTAAACTACACGTGTTTAAAAATGTAACCATTATAACCCGAAAATGAACCATTATTTCAGTGGAAATTGATGCTTTTGCTTGTACATTGGATAATATTTCCCCAATTTCAATTTAGGCATGCATGACGTCATGACGCTGTGTCTAGATGGTTTTGCAAATAAAACAATTTCCAGTATAAGGCTATGATTTAGTAGTAATGAGATAATATATAGCTATACAAAACGAGACTGTACTAATAATTCTGTATTCTCTAAATGCTTAAATGGCATTTAATTAAGTATGAATGTAATGGCAGTAACTACATAAAGCATTTACTATAATACCGCAAATTCTTTAATGTGTAATTTCAATCATTCATAAACCAGACTACAATAATTTCCTATATCCTTAGAAACGTTCGGCGCGTCAAGAAATCTGAGTGTAATGTGAATTCATACGTTTCCTTCCGTGGTATATACTATACATCAAAATGTATACTGAAAGTCAAATTCTGCTTCGCATTAGGCAATTTCAAGCAACTATTTATTCATGGTGCGCTGTAACACCTTTTCTATGGAAGCAAGATATAGGACTTTACTGCAAAGTGGAAAATCCTGCATACATTCGAAGATTTTATTTTGAATCGTTTTTACAGTTCCTTTACTGGCTTTATATAACAATTCAGTTCATTCTGCTAACCTTGTCAGGACATGTAAATAAAACCACTTATTTGTATTTGGCGTTCCTTGGAAGTGGCGTAATAGTTGCAAATGACTGCCTGTTGATATGGAAACGAAATGAGTATATGTGTCTCCTTAACGGCATGACAATTCTTGCAAACAAGATTGCTAGTAAGCCTAATAACTTGTTTCTAGCATTGTCCTGACCAAAAACATAATCTTCAAATTATTTTTCATTTTTCAGGAAACTTTCGTCCCGATTATAACCCAGACAACAACAATGTGAACAAAGCATGGAACATAATCTCTGCAGCCATCACATCTAACTTTCTGCTTTCTCTTTTTCCATTTATGCTACATTACTTCACGTTTTATTCTGATCCAACATATCCAGTATCATATTTTATCAACGATCAGTCGACCACCAGTTGGATAATTTATCTGAGTTTTGGTGTTGTCTATGTTTACATACTTTTGAAGAGATTTTGCGGAGTGATATTTTTAATGGAACTTACATTACAAATAATGTTTCTATTTTGGGGCATGCTCTCACACGAAATTCGAATGGGACAGGTAGTCTCCAGAAAAACTAGTGACAATATGCGAACCGTTTTGAACATACCAATATATTTTAGAAGCTTTCAGCTTTTTATTCGCTTATTTAATCAAACCATTGGCGTTTGTATACCACTTGGTCATATTGTGTCACTAATGCTTTGCATTTATTCTCAGTTTACGGTTATAAGACAATGGGATATTTTAACGCCGTTAAATCGCTTCATAGTAATTTCGTGTTGGTGGGTTGGACAGGTAACTTGGGTTAGCACGTTGTATGCTTGCGCTCATATGATTAAAACGTCTACCAGAGCTTTGAGCTCTTATAAATGTTATGGAATTTGGAAAAAGAGAAAAGATTTAGCTTACATGAAAAAATTCTCAAAAAGTTGTAAGCCGTTACAAATTAAATACTCAAATATCTATGCAATTCAGCGTGATACAGTTTTAAGCTTTATGAAAACGGTTAGTAGAGGAACTTGTAGGGCGCTTTTAACTTTACGTGGTTGATAAAATTGTATGTAACATGTTAAATAAATAGAAAATTTTACGAGCAACATTCAGGAAAGTAAATCCAAGTTTATTTCAAAATATTAAAAGGATATATTTTTCGGTCAACAGTTTTTGGTTGTTACGTTTGCAACTCATTTTGTATATTTAGGGTTTGCAGTAGCACAAAAGTTCAAATGACTGCTCATGTTCCCCTAAGCACTCTGTCTTTCTATCTTTCTTACTTGTTCTTTGCACATTTAAAACCTGACTTGATATCAACTCTGAATTCAAGGTTTGGTTAAAAACAACAAGTCCCTCAAACTGGAAATTTCCCGGTAGTGTTTCTAAGCTAATACTGTACTCCGACTTTGCACAACAGTCACTTTTAGTTTCGCTAGCTACAACAACAGCAGTAATATTCTTTAGGGCTAAAAACGAGCAATTTTGTGGAAGATCGTGATTAATATGTTGCACAATTTCCTTTGCTCCATGTTTTACCAAAGTCATGTTTACAGGATTGGTAGATCCTGCGTAACAAGCGCAGTACTGTGGAGGCACTCCAGCTTCTTGGCACGATCGCTCGGGCAGTCTTTTAAACAGGCTGTTACCTGGGCTAGATCTTGTGTGATGGGATATGTTGGATAATCCAATTATGTCATTGATTGTTTCATGTAGGTCAAACGGTGTAGATAATTGACTGAAAATTACATGAGTTGTAATTAGATATTCAATATGTATTAAAAACAAATTTGTTGCTTACTTTGCATTATATTGAAAGGCATCAAGCCATTCTGGATGCTGATTTGCTAACTCGTCAGGTAATTTAATGTAAAGAGCCGGCAGCTTCAATTCAAACCATCCAGAAACTGTTGCTCTAATTTCACCCCATCTGTACCCGTGGTCGCTTATAACAATTAAAACTGTATTTGATAGTAATCCCAGATCAACAAGCTTTGATAATGAGTGGGCTAGGGGGTCATCAAGAGCCTGTAGACTATTCATGTCCTCATGAGTCAAATCGGTTAACCATGTGGTTATAAAATACGGAATGCCACTGGAATTAGCTAAGGTTGCTATGTCCACTACGTAGTCAAGAATTATTTCTTCCGGTCTTTGGTAGCCAAGGCAGTCAATGGTGAAGGGTGTCTGAAAAACATATTTTTAAATTGTTGATAACTTAATAACTTTCATGCGTATTTTTATGTAGAAGTGACTTACATTTTTATGTTTATCGTTTTCAGTGTAGGCAGCCAACATCCAAGGTCGTAAGTAAATGTCTGTTGGAGGCCGCACAAATCCGGTCTTGTGGTAGTTATTAATAGACATTCTTGGCGAATCTTCCAAATGGGCGGTTAAATAATTCAAAGAAGAAAAATTTCCCCAGAGAAAGGGACAGTCATCATGACCGCTGATGTCTTTCGGTAAACAAATTTGTTTTAGCTGAGGTATTGTCTTGCCGCTCATTAGAGGAACAAAGTTGGGATAGGTGTTGTCTCCAACTGGTAGAAAGCAGAATAGAAATGTTTAGCAATTGAGTCGACGTTTTTATATATATATTACCTTTAGTGTATCCCTTTATTTCAATCGCGCTCATATTTTGTAAAACGTCCAACGTTCTATTCATAAATCGTTTAAAATTTAAACGTGAAGTAGAGTCTATTCCAAGAAGAAGGACATTTGGATACAAATCCTTTTCACTTGTGTGATTTTTCCAATAAGCAAGTTTTTGTGAGATTTCAATATTTTCATCTGAAAAATGGGCTAAAACATGTAGATTTTCATATATTGTTTTAATTGGAGCATCAACTGTTTTGCATGTCACTTTTAAGAATCCTGAAATAAGTTCCGTTGTTGCATTCATTGAATAACATGTGTTTGAAAACCTTTAAAAGAAAATGCATGTAAAACAAACAACGGGAAAGAAAATGCTGTCAAATTGCATTGATAAGCTTACCTATATTTGTTATCTGCATCAATGTCAAAATTACTTTTTGGCTGATTAACTCTTTCCACGGTCTGATAGCAGCATGATATGTTCTTCAAACTGAGACCCACCTCCTTTAGCTCATTTTCATTGATAATGACTTTCTACATAAAACATTTTAAATAATAACACATTTCATTTGTGCACTTTGCTTAGTAATTTCAAAGCCTGTTATATTGTCTTACGTTTTGCTTAACGTGCGTTAGCTTCATTTTTTTACTGCAAGAATAATTTGGCTTTTTGGTTACTAGTTTTAGAACATCTGATTCCCATAAATCGAAATCCGGGATTTTACACTTTTCTGTGTCAACGAGTAATCTTCCCGTGGAAATGTTTAGTGCTGAATGAAATGCTAGATTTAATAAATTACATTATTTATATAAATTTTTAAAAAATATTTTTTCGAAGTAAGATTATTTGGTAAATGAACTTACAGTTATTTTGTATACTGGACATATAATTAGAATTGGTTATAGGATTATTCAATATGGTAATATTGTTCACTATATAAAACATAGTTGGCCATGCTTGGCTGTAGTAATAGTATACAATTAAAAAGCCACAAAATAAACCAGTCAGCAATCCTGAGGATACACTTTTCGAATAAAGTATTGTTGCCAAATTCATTTTCACAAGTTTAAAATTGTATGCTTATTGATCAAAAAATAATTTTTTAATGCTTTTTATGTGGATTTGTAAAATTAAAAGTCAACGGAAAGAAAGATCGAGTAAGTTTGAACAGAACTACCAAAAAGTTAGGAGACACACCTGCAAATTTGTTACATCGATAACAGTAATACTTGATATTATGTCATAAATGTACACCGAAAAAGGATTAGTTACATATATTTAATTTAAGCTGAGAAATAATATTGTATATATCTACACATTTTGGTGTGTGCTGTGTGCATAAACCTGGGATAACGAATGATAACGTTGGAAATTAATCACATTTTAAAAATGCCGACAAGGTTCTTGCATTATACATTATCATAATCAATTAATGTTATTAATGGAAAACGTAAGCAGATGTCAGAAAATCTGGATCAGTAATGTTGTTAATACAAATTAGTTGTCTCATTATCAAATCACAAGTAAAACAAGCAATAGTACAACTGTCATAAAATGACTACTTATTCATTACAACACTACATCCTCACAAGCTCAATCCAATTCATTGTAGTTTTATTATTCAATTTCCAAATAAGTCAAGTAGAAAGAATTTTAAGCAAACGAACTTATCTAGCTAACAATATTTTGTTATCAGCAAACAAGATGAAACTTCAATGTTTAAGAGATTACCTTTTTTCCAAAACTGAAACTATAAATTATTTCAGCGTTGATTTACTTAGACTTGTAGTATTTCCGGTGGAAGTGGATTGAGTACGTTGTGCCATTAAACAGTGTTTAATCAAAGTGAGTATATGTTATACGATTTAGCTGTCAGGTTGGCATTTATAACATGAGGACCTTCCATACAAATGAAAAAACCAAACACTGCAAAGCTTGTCTGCTTGCATACACACTTTTGCATGCCTAAAAATTGTGTACTACTTATTTTTTAAATCGTAGCAAATTCAGCCTAACAACTTTTTTCATTCATAAGCAGCTTTGTCGACGTTCTTTTTGGTATTATCTTATCGTTTTATTTTGTAAAAGACTTGTTCGTTTCATTATGTATTGGCGCTTAGCAATTATAGCAGCTCAAGTATTGAATCTTCCGATGCTCCATTCTTCCATTGTTGAGTTTATTAACTCAAATTGTCTTTGATAATAAATATTATTAAAACATGGGAACGTTCCAGTTTTTCAACTTGACAACCAAAAATGATTTGTTTGATTAATTTTTATCTATCGAATCTCTGCCTGATTTACGTAAACACTTAAAAACATGTGTTCAATTGATCTGATTATGCAGTAATAAGTGTAAAAACGAACTTTCAACTGTGGCGTAGTACAAATCGTTGAATTAAAGTTGTTTTGCACATTTGATGACAATTAATCTCATGCCTGGTAGATAAAGCATGGAATCTGTTTACCTCTTGATGACTATTTTAGTCACGTAATTTCCTGATTTAGAACTCAATCCACCTCCGAGCTTGCTGTTGAAAACAAGGATAAAAATTCATTTATATTATTTTTAATTTGTGCAAGATGAAAACTGTTGTGCTAATATACGTAGCTTTAGTTACATCAAGCCAATGCCAGGCTGGATTTGTTGACCCGGATTATAAAATTTCAGAGTGGGATGGTTGGGGTACTCGGCTGGGGTGGTGGGCTAACGTTGTGGGTGGGCTAAGCGACGAAATTATAGAAGCAATTACAGTCGCCCTGTTTTCGGTTTGTATAAAAGATTTAAGAAAAATTAGAAAAATTGACAAATATCGTAATCAATGACTTGATTTAATACAGCCCGACAGATTGAATTTGAACATAGCTAGATATCTCATTGGAGCTACAATACCAGGAGATCTTAGCTGCGGAGAGTTTGGAGAAGCACAAGATGTTGAAGTGTTTAAGGATGGAATAGACAAAGAATTTATAGGTACCGGTGATTTTAAGGTTTTGAAACATTAGTTTGCTTCATTACAAAAAACATTTCTTTGCTTTCATTAGAAACAAGAGACTCGCGAGCACGAAAGATATTATTAGCTGCTAAAGCATTGGGCGCAGACACTTTTGAAGCTCTTGCCCACTCACCCCCATCGTGGATGACTAAAAGTAACTGTTCAAAGGGGAATCCAGACGGGGCTCCATTGCACGATAACTTTGATCCAAAATACGCTAACGCATTTGCGGACTATTTAACCGATGTGGTGAAATTTTATCACCAAAAGCACAATATATCGTTTCAATACCTAAGTCCTTTCTTTGAACCTTCCTCTGGCAGTTGGATTGGTAACAATCTTACACGAGGACGAGAGGGATGCAACATGGAACTCTCAACTATGGCGGAAGTTATAAAAACTACATACAACGCACTTCAGACAAAAAATCTTACGTTTTGTCATTTAAGCGTGGCACATGAACAAAACATTAGCGTTGAGATACGAACTCAACGAGAATTAATTCAAGCCGGAGTCGATAAATTTTACGCAAAAGTGGGCGCGCATTCGTCCAAAGACGAGGTGTTTTATCCACGATCCGAGCTTTTTACTTTAGCATCAACAATAGGAACTAAACTTTGGACGAATAAATTGTAATTTTGAAATGTTGTTTATTTATATATACAAATTATCATAATCGCTGAAAACACATTTTCTTTTTTAGCTATCCCGTACCAGCAACAAGATTGCCAGATATGACGCAGGGACATATAATTGCCTACCATATATTGCAGGATCTTCGAACACTGGCTTCGTCTGCATGGCGTATGTTAAGTTTAAAAACATATTTTTAGATGGCATATAAGTTGGCTTTACTGAATTTGTTTTGTATTTTAGTAAACACAGAAGCACTATCATCACTAATTGGGTTGCCTTATACTGTACCAGAACTAGAAAATATTGTGTATCATTCTGGTTATTACTCAGTAATGCAGTTCAGCAAGCATATTAAAAAAGGTAAAACTGTAAAAACTAAATGGAGCTTTGCATGAAATAAAAGTGTGTCGGTATATGTTACTCCATGTGTTTATTTTTAGGCTACTTTATAGTACATATAAGTGACGAAGATTGTGTAGCGGCTCACTCAAGGTCATCCAATACACTGGTTTGTTAAATTACTACGCAAAACTTGTCAATGTCAACTATGGTCAATGTTTTTTTATTAGAAACCTTAACTCATTTTTGTTCAATTAGGTGATTGTGTGTGTCAACCAGAACTCAACAGAAACAAAGAAAATCATAGACTTGTCTGCATTTCTCAGCTTAGGAGATGTAACAGCTTATCGAACATCCCCATTTGAGCCATATGTGGCAATATCTCCCCCTAATATTGATTTGGGCCATCTTAACGCAGATTTGGCTGAAGACTCAATTACTACATTTGAGATATCTAATGCAAGAAGATGGGAATACCCAAACTTGATTATCAATGGAGACTTTGAGGCTACTTATCTATATCCAAGCGCCTGGTTTATTTTGTATGGAGAAAGATTAGACGGTGGAATAAATGGCAATTACGTTTATCGAGGGAGCTATAGTGGTAATGTTGACTATACGGAGACAAAATTAACTTTGATGCAAAATATTGCTATTCGACATCCAAAAGTTTACTATCTCTCTGCGTGGTGTTCAGCAAGTGGGGATGGTGTCGTTTTGGGAATATTAGTGAACGGAATTCAAGCAGCAGAAGTTGAAGTGTTACCTGGGATGGGTTATCGTTTGTATGGTATTTCTGTTGATGCAAATGAGGGTGATGTGCTGAGTATTTACTTGCATTCAGAAAGGGGTAATCATACCGGTGCAATCGATGACGTTGCGTTGCATTAAATGATTTTTGATAAGAAGTTAAGATGAAATTTGACTTGTATATTAACATAAAAATATCTAGTTCATATTTTAACTTGATTACAATAATTATGCAAAACTTGATGATTCATTTTTTGAATGCTGCTTACTGAACCGATAATAAAAATGGTTAAATTTGCAACAAAGTATGAAATTATGAAAAGAAATACTATTTTTATTTCAAGAACCCAACTTTCAGACAAGCCTGTAGACATGGGGCATATTTACAGGATAAATATCCATGGTAAACAGTAGGAGATGCTCGCTGCTATAGACACACTGCATCCAATATATAATATACTCTTACTTTTATTTTTAAAAAATTTCCTTAATTAGAAAATTAAGCTAAAGGGCATAGAGATGGACGCAGTACAAGCAAGTCTCAAGTTTCTTCTTTGCAGAAGCACGACAAGCGGCAAGAGTAAAAACCGAAAGTATAAAGTTCTTCATTAAAACTAAATACAGAATCATTTATTACTGGCTTTGTCCAACTAATCCACAGGAAGCCAATTTAAATTTTATTAAGTATTATTATAGATGCTTATTTAGATTTTTATGCAATAAGTCCAGTCAAAAACTGAAATTCTGTTAATGCAATCTGTTCTATTAATCTATAGAAAATTTCTTACAAGTTAGTGTTTTAAAAAATGTTTCAATTTAAAAAAAAGGTTAATAGATATAAATATCTGTAGTTCCTATCTTCTTTTTTAAATTTTGCTCATTAAACTCATTTCCAGCAATCTATTGATAATGTTCTTCAAACAGGTATCAAAGCGCGTGCCTCTTTAGTACGGTTTAGGGGTCGGGCTTTTCAGTTTATTTGTATTGCAAATAGATAAACATTCAGGTGTTCCGAACAGTACAGGATTCTTTCACCATTCTGCAACCAAGCCAAAATGTCCTTGACAAATTCCGTTCTACTGGTTCTCTCCATACCCCAAACCCTTATTATAATGCCGTACTTTGTAAATAGAAAAGAAAAAACACTCAAGGAAAACCCATTGTTTTCAAAAGATCTTGTAAAAAGCTTTAGATATTTTTTACTCTGCTGTTTACGTTCAATTTTCTGTACTCATCGGGTCGTTTGATTTGGTTATCTGTTCATTTTAAAACCTACGCCGTTTTGCATTTTAAGGAGTGTATTTTTTACACACTTAGTTTTTGTTTGCTTTTTATATCTGCTGCTGGGATCCATACTATTAGAACTAATCACAGAGTACTGGAATATGCTGTAAATCAAATGTTTGTAAATTTTCCGGACACAAACATCATGTCCAAGTACATATTAAATCCAAGTTTATTACTGTACAACCTTTTTGGAGCAATATCAGCAATCTCCCTGGCAACCTTGTTTTTGCCTCAGAAACAAAACTACGATTCGTTTCAACTGAATTTTGGAACCAGCAAGGCTGTAAAGCTTATATCGGGTTTTCATTACTTTTTGTTGGTTTGTCACGGCGGCTTAGCAATTGGGTCGGTTTTGTGTTTTACACTAATTTTCTTGGAAGGTTTAATTACGCAATCCGTCAAACTGACACTACCAAGCAACAGCAACGAATCCCTGCTTCAGTTTTACAAGTGTCACGCAAATTTCCAAATTTTGCGAATTTATTTTATCTTAAGCATATCAATCACAAGCGCCTTTCTTACTGCGTTAATTTTTGTTGGAATTTTTGTTGCCACCTGTACCAGCTACTGTACTTTGTCATTGTATAACAAAATTCCTTGGGTTGTGTATATAATAATGCCTACGGTTACAGTAATAAGTTTCACAATTGCAATTTTGTTTACGTATTTGGCGGGAGTGCCGCACGAGAAGAGTAATGGGTTTGTAAAGCATTGGAAACGGTACATGGGAAATAAATTGGCGAGAAGGTATACTAGATCCGCCCCAGTGGTTGGATATTCAGTTGGTCCTTATGGAATAGCAACACCAGTATTAGGAATAAAAATATGCGATGTTATAGTAATTAATACGGTTAGCTTAATTCTATTGTAAATATTGTAATGTAAAATAACAATGCCAGATTAAACAAAGGCTAAATTAAAGTTTGTAATTACCAAAGCTTGAAAGCAGCATGACGTCAAACTGGGTTCTATCAATTCAATCAACAATCCACGTGCAAACAGAAAAACTTGTTTTTAAAACTATTTAACCTCTTTGAGCATAATAACAACATTTAAATTCAAAAGTTAATTTTTAAATCCAATCACACAAGCGGAAAATTAATTAAAGTTACTATAAAATGTTTATGTTTCATGTAACCCAATTAAAATATCCAATTACCTGAAATAAATTGTGAACCCAATCTTATCCTTTAGCATTTCAGCTTTTAACTTGGAGACGCAAACAATTTAGATAGAATCATTTAAATTAAAGTTTAACTAAAAATATTATTGTAAACTACTTTTGATAGTCTACAGTTCCACAAACTTCTGTTCCAACTTGAAAAACAAACTGTTAAAGCGCATTAGGCGTAAAACACAGTTTCTGAGTCAGTATACTTGTTAGCTTTCAGTTGCAGTAAGATTTTCATATTTAAAATGTACACTGAAAGCAATTTTTTGTGTGCTTTACGCAAGTTTCAAGCCAGACTATTTAAAATATGTGTACCCACACCTTTTGCATGGTCGGATGATACAAAAATGTACTACAAGCTGGCAAACTACAATCACATTAAACGATTCTACTTTGAGTCCTTTCTTCAATTTGCTTATTGGGTATATATAACCATACAATTGGTCAGGCTGACAGTTGCCGGAAGAATCAATGAATCCAGTTTTATAGTTTTGGTGTTCTTTGCAACCGGCACAATTACAGTAAACGATGGCTTGCTTGTGTGGAAACAGGACCAGTACTTATGCCTACTTAATGGAATGATTTTGTTGGCAAGAAGCATTGCGAGTAATTTCCAGAATAAATTTATGAATAAAATATAATTCTGAATAAGTTAAAAAAACGAGTTTTTGTTTCAGAAAACTTTCGGCCTCGATACAACCCAAATTCTGACAAAATAAATAAATTATGGGATCTCATCTCTGCGTCAATTACTGCCAGCCTGATAAACATGGTGCTTTGGAGCACTTTACATTTTCTTCTATTTCCCCGAGACCCTTCATACCCAGTCTACAGTCTGATTGATGGACATAGTTGGAAAAGTTTAACAATTTATACTACGTTTAGTATATTCTATACATATTTTGTATTTCGCAGAGTATGTGCTTTCATGTTTATTCTGGATATATCAGTAAGGGCAATTTTTCTGTTTTGGGGATTACTATCACACAAGCTTAGACAAGGTCAGAACATTGTAAGACAAACAACCTATAAATTAAGAATGCCGCTGAATTTATCAGTTTATTTTAGATCTGTTCAATTAATCATTAACCTTCTTAATTATTCTGTTGGAATTGGCGTGCCAATTAGTCATGTTGTAATTATGCAACTATCTATTTATTCTCAGTTTACAATAATAAGATACTGGGATAGTTTAACCCCGTTTAATCTCTGCTTAATAATATTTTGTTGGGTTATGGGGCAAGTTGCTTGGTGCTGTACTCTGCAAGCATGTGGAACTTTAGCCCGTAACTCTAAAAAAACCATTAGGTCTTGGAGGTTATACGATATTTGGCCAAATAGAAAAGAAACTCAATGCATGAGAGCTTTTCAAAAAAGTTGTAAGCGGTTAGATATTCAATATTGCAAAATATTTGTTATTAAACGAGTAACAATTTTAAAGTTCTTAAACAAAATAAGTAGAGGCACTATAAAAGCTTTGTTGACGCTGAAATAAGTGCACATGAATTTAATCTAATTTTGATGTATGCGTATATATATGTTTAATTAAGCTTGGTTTAAATCAGCCTGCTGTAGATCACATACAGACAGACAGAGGGAAAACGATTTCTTAAATATCTCCTGTGCAAAAGCCGCAAGGTTACATTTATTGGAACTAATTCTTTATTTAAAGGTTTAAAAACTTGAAAAAATCAAATTATAGCCTTATTCCTGGGGAAAACGTTGTGAAAAAACATTGTGTGATGATTAAAAAAGTTATTTAAATGTATTTAATTTTTTAAGACTCCAAACTTTTATTTGTGGGGTTCTTAAAGCACTTAAGCAAAAAATGAAATACTATATACACTCATACAAAACGTTTAATGACTTAAATTTGAATTAAACTGCCAAGACCTTGTTTGAAAACATGAGTTTGATAATACCCAGTGAGATTTCAAAAGTTCATTACCAAACTGCGTCGAAACCAATGAGCCATCTTACTATGTTTTATAAGATGGACTATACGTTTTATTTCTTGAATGCACCATACCAATACACAAGGCAAGAAAATTGATACCATTGCTGTAGTAAGGAGACTCAAATAACCCAAGACAGAAATTCCAAGTGGTGACCAAATACCCAGTGGCACAGGTGGAGCAAATCCTTGTATTGGTGTCATAGTTGCCATATCCGCCATATATTTTGCATTTGGTGAACTTTTCATTCCATCAAATTTCTGCAACATTCCCATTTGCTCTAGCTGCAAAATCCAGTTTCTCATTTGGAATGACAAGTAGCCCCGAAAACGCATACTGTAGTATAGTACAATACCCTTAACACTTAACTCTTTAAAGTTAACATCCTTAGCATCAAAAACTTTGCAATACAAATTGTTCTTTGTTATCCAAATACGATTTTCCATAATTCGGCTCATCTGAAACCCAAATTGTGGAAGTGCTAGTGCAGCATAACCAATTTTGCGTTGTTTGCTAATATCCCACATTTGAGATATGCTAAAATTTGCAAACTCAATCTCTGGTACGCTAGCGACAAGTTGGCGCATTTCTTTAGCTCCTACAATTTCACTAACAATATCAAACACATAACCTGATTTAAAGAATGGTTCTAACAAAAACAAATAATTCCAATCACGCGGCTTCAAACCAATTTTGTATCCTTGTGCAATCAACTCCTTAAAAGATGGAAATGACGAAAACACTAATGCTTCAGAAGAAATATGGCTTTGGTACGTGTACGAAAAAATTAGGAGTGGAATTGCAACTGAGCAAAAAATTTTGCGCTTATGTTTCTTTGAGCATGCCACTAGAACAATGTGCCAGAACAAATCTAGCGATATTGCTAGACCGCCTTCCAATCTGGATAAAATAAACCAAAGTGTAATCATGCAAAGGCTAGTGGACAAATTTAGCACGGATATAAGTGGATACTCCATCTTTCTAGCCTGATCTGCAGTGATACATACAGGAAGTTTAATCAAATTGTCGAAATAAACCAAATAAACATAACCTTGATCGCTAAGCTGTGTATCTGGATATCCCCCTATCCAGTTTTCTGCAAACATAACATTTGTAAACCATCGCAAAATCCGTTGTTTCCATGCGGGTATTTCAGATGTATCCGACATTACTGAAGTATTTGCCAGAGACTGAAGATTGGCAATAAGAAAAGTTGAACTTGCAGGACATCTTTCTACAAGATTGTAAAACTTTACTGTGCGTACATTTTCTGATTGAAACAAATTAAAGCAGCTGGTAATTTGCTCGGGTACAATGGTAAAGGGCAAAGGTGAGTGCATTAATAGACCGTTTCCATATCCCTGACTGTTTAGTTTCCTATTTAGGATATAAATCAAGTCTTTAAGTGTGTGGTGAGTTGAAGAATATACGTGAAATGACTTATCCAGGCAGAAATAACAAAACAGTGCCACTTGTTGTAAAGTTTTGTCAAAGAATATTAAGCCAGCATAAAATGGTGATACGTTGGGTTGCATAAATAAAGTAGCAAATTGTTGAATAAGAGGCGAACCCTTGGACAGGAAAATAAAAAACGGTACTAAAGTTGATGTTTTGTACCCCGAGTTTTGTATGACAGTCTGTGTCTCCGAAAATGTTTTGGTGAAGAGAATAAACACTGTGCAAAACTTGCTGTAGCGCTTGTTAGAAAAACGAAGGTAACCTTGGTTCAGCACATTATGTTTCAAGGCTGTTTCGGGTATGGCAAGATTTAAGTTTTTTGTGTGGTGAATCGTATGCGTATGTATAAAATTTTGTGAATTTATAGTCTTGCCTGTATTTTGTGTAAACGGCAGTGTAGAGGAAACAATATTAATTAGGCATGAGGCATTTAGAGATACTGGCAAAGCTACTATTGCTTTGCACAAGTTGACTTGTTCTGCAAGAACCAATAGCAAAAATGTCAGGATATTCTGCCACATTTTTTACGATTTAAAAAAAACTAAAATATACCTACCAAAGATAATGCCGTAGATCACACTGTGAGTATAAAGTATCTATGGTTACTACTGGGTTTGCCAAATCGTGAAACTTTTGCTAGTCTGCAGGACTACCTTAGATTAATTTATTAAAACTGGAAATTTGCTGGTACAACGAAGTACTTCTTTGTTTGTGTAGAAAATTGGGCGACATTTAAATTTGGATGCAGAGATACAGGTAGCCCTAGCGCGTGTCCAGTAAAACGTGAAACGGGAAAGTGATTTTGTACACAAGGTAGCAGTACATTCTTTAGTAGTCAGTGGACCATATCAAACTTTAGTTAGACCAATAGTTTAGTGTGCATATTTGAAAAGCATAAATACAATACTAAAAGTTTTTTTGGACAGAGTTTAGCAATACATTTAATTTATTCAAGTGTAATTGCGTGGGCTAAATTTGGAATTTACGTTGAGTTAGCCTGTGTACAGTATTTTGAGGTAGATTGCAAGCTTACATACATACAAAACAAAGCTTATTACTTTTATTAAGTAGCCGCAGGCTAATTATTCATAATGGACCTTTTGTCTGTATCGGTCCGTCCGCCCGTCCGCCCGTCCGCCCGCCCGTCCGTACGCCCGTCCGTCGCCCCTAAAACGCCCCTTAGAAATGGAATTTTTGAATTCTGTTTTTTTCTAAACTGTACCTCTCAACAAGACCTCGCGCCTGGTCCAAAAACATTTTCACAAAAACACACCAGAGGGCGCTAAAAATTGAAAAAAGTGTATAACTCCTTTCCCTTACGACTTTTTAAATTGTTTTTCTGGAATAGGTTCCTTAGGTCCTACTCCATCTACTGACACTCCAATTTTTCCCCAGCGCACGCCCCCTGGCGTCCAAATTTAAAAACGTCATAACTCCGTTCCCTTACAACTTTTTTGAGTTCTGTTTTTTGGAATAGGTTCCTTAGGTCCTACTCCATCTACTGACACCCCAATTTTTTCCCAGCGCACGCCCCCTGGCGGCCAAATTAAAAAACGCCATAACTCCGTTTCCTTACAACTTTTTTGAGTTCTGTTTTTTGGAATAGGTTTCTTTGACCCTAGTGGACTTCCACGACTCTTTCATTTTGAATAAAAATTTCTATGCGGCTACTTACTTCAACATTTACAAGGGTTTATTAAAGTGTCTGTGTAGTGCATGAAACTAGTAGTTAGGTGACTATTGCGCGTGCATTACAACAACAAAATGGCAAGATGGCAAATGGCCCTCCTTGGCTAGACAGTATTTTGATATTATTTATTATTTCTTTAATTAATTTCAGGGATGAAAGTACATACCTATGCACAACTGAAGATCACTTCAAAGACTATTGATGCAGTACAGTTTTTGGTCAGTTATTTAGCAATACATTTTTTAACACAGCACGATATTTAGATTGAAACAATGTTGATACAAAACCTAAAAATAATACTTTTATGAAAGGCAGCAATACGTAAAGTAAAATGGTATGGATAAAATAACAAACGCAAGTACTCAGAATAGAAAAAAATGTATGCCCTAAGCAACCTGGGGATATCTTTTAAATAAATTGTTTTAAATTGAAGAAAAATGGATTTCTATCCACACCTATAGAACAGTTATATATAAAATATAGTATACCTCAAGACAGCAGCATAGCACTTTAAGGATTTTATGGCTTGGAACTTATTAAAATTTATGTAATATAAATACGAAGATATAAGCTTGTAAAGCCTACTTGCTCATAGGGAACTGCTGCATAAATTATATTTTGTAAAAGCGTAGTAGATATCATATTCCTCAAAGCTATATCAATTAAGCTGATTACCAAATAAACTTGTACATAATTAAACTCGTAGCTTTCTTGAGCTTTCTATTGGCGTAAGACAGTGTACACAATCTTGGCATTCCCATTTCACTTACCACGTATTATTTTTTAATACTCTGTTACATAAGTGCCACATAATCTCTAGAAACGGTTGGGGTAGCGTGAATTGTCTACTGATATCATCTCCTAAATTATTTGTACTCAATATATTGGTTTCCATTAAGCCAGCAATAAAAATATCATGTGGGTCAAACAGTAAATAATTGAACCGTACCTTGCCCAAAGTCGAGTAGCTTTTGTATAGCGTAGTTACACGTTAATCATTTCAAAGCTGCTTGTTCTACTCAGCACAATGATTCTGTTGGGATCTAACGGGTTGTTAAAAGACGTTGAGGAAAACTTAGCCATTTGCGATTGGAGTGGTGCATTGCCATACAAATGGAACAAGGAAAAGACATGTTTGCAAGCAAAAACTCAATCAAAACTGATATATTACAAAGTACACTTATTTCTATCATTTTTCTATGTAACCATGGAAATATTTCAGATTGTTGTGTACTGGAAACACGCATCTTTAATGGTGATCACGCACAATGTCATGTTTCTAACCATGGCAATACTCGATTTGGTTACACATTTTGTCAACATTTACAACCTGAAAGGAGTAATATCATTGTTTAACTGTTTTATTGATTACGAACAACGTCAAAGTGGATTTCACAACCATACCAAAGATATCTCAAATATGTTTATAAAATATTTGATACTGCTGCTCTCATCCACAGGAATATTTATGCCTGTACTGTATCATCTAGACATTTTGAGAAATCCATGTTTCCCCATGTACGTCGGTTTCTGGCTAAGTGAACAATGTCAACAGGAAAACTTAGGAATTCCTCTAAAACCTACATGGACGTTATCGGAAATTACAACAAAATTGGGAATTTCTCTAGTGTCATTTTATGCATGGAGTATTCTACTTGTAGGATTTTGCTGTCATTTGGGCTTACTAGTGGCGCTACTTGGTCATTGTATGAGAAGCTATATAAAAGCATATGGACATCAAATGTTGAAAGCTACCAAAGCCGAAGATTTAACAAAATCTACTTTGGCAACATATCGAGAATCGAGAGATGCAACTAATTTGTTTGGAGTATCGCATTTGCTTTTCTAAATTCATGTTGGGCACGATTACTTCTTGTGGCCTGGTCTTTACAACTATTTGTTTGTACAATACAATTCAAATGATATCTGGAAAGGATTCTACTGGAGGCTCCTTATTCTATAATTTATTGTACGGTTGGGCTGGATTCGCTAGTATGATGGAAGTTGTTTACGTTACTGGAATTTTAGCGGATGTGTATAAAGTCTCAAAGCTTGTGCAGGTTAAATTGAATGGACACTCGGGATTAAAGAAAAGTAGGTGGTTTAGAGTATGGATGAGATCCTGTCCAGTGCTAAGGATTTATTTTGGGGGTACTAACTATTATGATGAGTTGACTCCATTGGTTTTGCTAGATTTTGTGATTGATCAGACAGTGAGTTTGCTACTAGTTAATAATTAAATATTATATTTATTGAGCATGGTAAAACGTATAAATAAGACGAGCATGTAAATGTTTTAGATTTCTGCCTTTACACAATACTAAATTACAATTTAAAACCTGCTTTTGAATTTCATTTTTACGCATGCTACCTAAAAAGAGAGCTTTGTTTGTTTCGGTGCTCTTATCTTTTCAAATTGTAAACTTGATAACTAGCCTTAAATAAATTATGTAACATTATAAAACTACTATATGCCAACCTCCAAAAATTCATCAAAACTGTTATACATAACATACATAACATACTACTCAACTTAATAGTATATTTGATAATGTTTATTTCAAATATTATAAATGTTGCAAAAGAAAGAATTACAAAGGCTTTTCAAAAAGGAATATATTCAATAAAATTTGTTAAAAAGAATGTATTACATACGAGATTCTTCTGGTAAAAATATTATAACACTTAATAAAATATCTCGTCCTCGCTCAACCCAACACTTTTCCCCAACTCAAATCTCAGGCTCAAAATTGGCAACTAGTGACTCCACGTCTAACTTTGAGAGGTACGCAAGTTGTCACCGACCATTGTGGCTCTGTATCGGCCTCCGTAGCTAAACAGACCCATGGCCATGCCTGAAAGCATATAATTAAAATACACAATTAAAATCATAACTCACTTGACTCATAACTTTAAATGCAAGTATGGCCATGTACCCAGCGAATTGCGAAGCCAGTTCAACCATCTCTGCTTTCTCGAACATGTCTTTAGACATATTTTGTAAAGCATTCATCTTCATCAGACGCTGATCCATATTTTCAAGCATGATTTTCTAAAGTATATAGAAATAACAAACGCATAAAAATTTGAATTGTTAAGCCATTCGTTTTAAAAAATGTACTAACATTATTGTGCCTTAAACCTACCAAATATTCAAATTCCTTGGACCAGTCCTTATCCACCCCAGGAATCCTAACATGATCCAAGGCGTCCATCAAATCCTTCATTTTGTAGAAAGCAGCAATAAACCCATTTTGCATTTCGACATTGCAATAGATTACCGGCTTTGTAGATTTCTTTGAACTTTTGATCGGGGGCTCGAAAAAACCCATTTTTTCAATTGGATTCTTACTGTTAAACTTTTCCAAGAGGGCTGTGTAACGGCCTAGTTTTGACAATGTGGCCACTACCGAAAATAATACAACCGTAACCATTAAAAATGATATTTGTGACACTTATGTAACATAAAATAATATAAAGTTTGATAATTATTTTTACTTAATTCATCAGAAGGACAATGCTTATAAAATAGCTCATCAACTCTGGTCTTCGCCAAGTTGATAATTTGCTTTCGATACATGTCATAGTAAGCAATTAGCTTATCAAATTGCTTGATGTACCACGGGAAACTGCTGTAATCCTCTATTTCATCAAGATCAGTATGCATTCTCCGAACAGAAGTTTGAACTTCATTTACAAGATCCTGATCCTCAGACATGTTTTTAAAATCATTCAAGAGCTGGTTTTTCCTCCAACCATTTGAAGAAGGGGCTGCTTTTTCAAACTCCGAATAGAATTGTTTAAGGCCAACTCCACGTTGGTATCTTCCTGTCTCCAGCCTTTTAATTATCTCTAGTTGCTGTGCAGTTGAAAGAATCATTCTTCTTAAATGTTTCGTCACTCTACATGCAGTTATTAAAGAACACATAAATCATTTAATGCCCATGACACTTTAAAACCGATGCACGGGGAGCATTCCCAAAATACGTAACGCAAAAAACGACCCCTACCTCCCCCTTCCTAGCGCCTGCATAACACGAAGTTTGACCCCCCTTCCCATGCGTAACGCATAACGCTCAGAGCAAAACCTTTTATTTCTATATTTTATTAGCAATACTGGTAAATTTCTTTCGCACAAAGAAACTGTACATCCATTAAGTTCTAAACAAACTCAAAGCTTAATTTTAAGATATTTCATAATCTTCTATCTAACTCAATAATATTGCCTGGAAATGATTGATCGTGTTCCAAATCATTCAAAATCTTCAGATTTCTAAAACTTTACGGTACAACTAAAAAAACTACTTTTTCTGTGAATTAGCAGCTTTCAGTGCAATTTTCTACTCCATGTCACTTTGCAAATAGCTTAAATAAAATGAAATAAGACACTCACGGTTAAAACCAGAAAAAGTAAACTCAGTAAAAGGAGGATGTTTTATTGTACCCATTTCCTGTGTAAAATGTGCCAGATTTTCTGCATTGAAGCTGTTACGTAATACCACCTCCAAGACCCCCCTTAACCTTCATACACTGGCGTAACATTTCGGAAATGTCATTTCCCCAGACCCCTACCCCCATCGGTGTTACGTATTCTGGGAATGTTCCCTTAGTGTAGCAGGCATGTTAAGGGTAATTTCCACAGAAAAAGTTGACCTTTTTTAGGTGATAACAGTTGAAGAGTTTGGATAAGTAGTATAAATGATTATCTTACCTGAACGTTGATTGTGGTCAGGATTTTCGAAAATTTCTACGGAAATTGCTGAAAAAGTTTTTGGATTCTTGACAACACGTTGCTTGTCTACTCACGCAAGCTCACAAGTCACAACAACAGACAGAAGACAGGACCGAATAGCTGTCAGCTGTGCTCTCGGTGTTGCTTTGCCTTCTCTCCTGTTCATTAGCCCATTTTAGTCGGCCACTCTTACAAAATATTGTAAATTGAAATTTTAACCAAACCCATTACAAAAATGACCCCAAATCACTGCCTAATTTGCTACAAAACTGTTAGAATTCATGAATCCTCCAATTCCAGTGACCAAACTTACCTAAAAAGCTTGCAAAATGTGTTTATTTTAAGAAAGATTTTTAACCTGGAAAGTGGAACTTTAGTGCAGTTTTTAACCAAATTTCCTGACATTAATCAGTGGATAAACTTGTGTAAAGGCTGTGTAGAGAAAGTGGAAGTATGTCAAAGGTTATTTGAACAGTTGGTGGAAATTAAATTAAAGTTTGAAAAGGCGAGGAAGGAAATTGTGGAAAATGTGAGGGAAAGTTGGGGAGGGGATAAGAAGAGGAGGAAGAGGAGATCGAAGGTGGGCATGGAGGGATTTGGGGAGGTGACGGAGGAAAGTAGGCGATTAGTGGTGGAACGTAAGTCATTTAATTAATTTTTTTGGTTAAAGGGGTAGTTTGGGAGCTGAAAATTGATTAATTTTAATTTCAGGTGATGAGGCGACTTCAGGTGACGTTTTGGAGGTGACTGTCAATCTTCGGGGTTTAAAATGGGGGCCTGGACGATCTAAGGTGGACAGGAGGGGATTTGGAGGTGAAGTGACGGACGAAAGTAGACGATTGGTGACGAAGGGTAAGATTTCTTTAATTGTTTGGTTCAAAGGAATTGTACGTGAATTAAATTACTCTGAAATTGACCACAGGTGACGAGGGGACCTCTGGTGACGTTTTGGAGGAGACTTGGAATCCTCCTGAACTTGAAAGGGTGGTGGTGAAGAAGGAGGTGACCTCGGAGGAGATTCCCCAAGATGACGAGAATGATGGCGACTTTGATGACTTTGAGGAGGAACCTGTGAAGTTACAGAAACTGGATGTGGACGATGATGAGTGGTTACCTCCTGAGGACAATTGGAGTGATCATGATCAAAATGACATGGAGCCACAGCAGGGAAATGACCTGGAGGAGGAATCTAGGCCACCTCCAGTTCCACCAAAAAAGCCCAGAAAGTGTGGACCCCCAAAAGGCACCAAATTTCGACCTTCTCTTCACTGCCCATTTTGCAAAACCTTTCAGTGTAGCATGTCACACGCGGAGCAACTGGCTAATCATTTGGATGGAAAATGTTTCAAGAGAAATAAGGGGAATCAGGAATCTGAAGTATTTTTGGAGTGTCCACTTTGCAAAACTTTTAAAATGTCACCAGTGGACTTGGACAAAATCTGGAATTTTGTGGAGCACGCAAGCACCTGTTTCAAACCAGAAGATAAGAATAGGTTATCATCCGCAGAAATTCCCCGGATTTATTATTGTAACCTGTGTACTGGACCAGAAGCCAAGTTTATGAAGTTGGACCAGTTCTTACAGGATTTTGTAAAGCACCATAGTAAGCTCTTTACCAAATTGACAATTTACCTCCTAATTTCAATTAATTAATCACTAATCCTCTATTTTTCCTCAGAAAAGAAATACCAATGCACCTTATGTCCCAAACGCTACTCCAACGCCCAAACCTTCAAAAAGCACTGGTCTACCGATCACCCCACCCTACTTCAGGATAACTCTGTACTCTACCAGTGTACTTCCCTCCTTCCCCAAATCCCCTGGTGGTGTCCCCAATGCCCCCTCCGATTTTCTGAGGAAACTTCTCGTGACCTTCACTTTGAAACCGAACATTCTCCCCAAAATTTCCCAAGAAAATATCCCTGTCCACATTGCCCCTATCAATACTTCACATCAGAAGAACTTGGACTTCATCTTGGAACAGCTCACATTTTACAAGAAAAGTTATTCCAATGCTTAGAATGCAACGAAATATTTTCTCAAGAAAGCCATCTTCTTTATCATCGTCGTTCCAAACACCATCTTGATCTTCTCCATTGTCCAGAATGCACCAAGCCTTACCTGTGTCCCAAGCAATTATCCGCTCATCGTCAATTTGCACACGGCAACCCGGCCAACCTCCCCCAAGAAAATTACTGTCCCATTTGCCAAAAGCCTTTTGCTACCAAGACACTATTACAAGGTCACAAAAGTAGGGTTCACGGTGCAGAAGATGATGTCATTTGTCCCCAGTGCGGTAAAGGCTTTAAAAATTCTCACTATTTAAAAAGCCATTTAACCTACAAGCACAACTCAGGCCCGTATCCTTGCACTTGGCCCCAATGTCCCAAGTCATTTTTAACTAAGAACATGCTCGATTATCATTTAGATAAGCACCGAAAAACGCCTCAGTTTAAGTGCAGCTATTGTCCTAAAGAGTACTACTTTCCGGGGACGCTACAAGGTCATGAGAAAATTCATGAAAATCAGGATACCAAACCGTTTCAGTGTACCCAATGTCCATTAAGATTTGTTAGGCAGGGATATTTAACCCAACATGTAAGAACTAGGCACAATAATCCAAATTGGAAACCTAAGTATAAAAAGAAAGGGGTTCCGGGAAAGATAAAAAAGAAACGGATTAAAAATAAAAAGCACGAATGTCCAAAATGTAACCAGATTTTTACCAAGTGGAAGACTTTTGTGAGCATAAAAAATTACATCCCTTTCAAATGAATTGTGAAACTTGTGGAAAGGGATTTACTACGGAAGCGGGATATAGAGTGCATAGGAAAGTGGCTCATGAAAAGAGTTTTGAGTGGAGTTGTGAAATTTGTGGGAAAGGGATGGTGAATAGGAGCTATTTGCAAGCGCATTTGGCAAGGGCGCATGGAAAGGGGGATTATGGAAGGAAAAGGTGCGAGGTGGAAGGTTGTGGGAAGGTGTTTTGGCAAAAGGCGAGATTAGAGGAACATTTAAGGCAACATCAAGGATTGCCTCCGGAGTGGAAGTGTGAGGACTGTGGAAGGGAATTTGTGGCTAAGAGTGGGATACTGAAACATTGGAGAAAGTATGGGCATGAGGGTGGACGACGGGGAAGGAGGAAAACGGAAGTTAAGAAGGAAGAATTGATGGAGTAAGCATTGAGTTTATATTTAAAATAAACCAGTTCTTTGCAAAATTAGTGTAAAATGTACTTTTCGGAATGGATTTGTTAGTTGTATGTATCTAAATGAAACATGAAAATGGATTAGCACATTAAATTTTGTTTATTTTGGTATTTTAAAAAATCTATTCAAAGTTCTGTGGAATAAATTGTCACTTGAGTTTAGTACATTTAAAAAACATTTTGAATTTGGTTTTGATTTGTTCAGTCGGTTTAGCTTTTGTATGCGATCTGCGATGCCAGTAAATGTTGTTGTAATGGTGTTGACAAGCGTAATGACATTGTTGACATGATATCAACTTAAAATGATAACCATATGTTTTCTTGCCCGTAGAACCAGAAACTGAAAGGAATAGAATACTAAGAGTTATCAGGAATATTTGCTATTTGCTATTTTGCTTTTAAGTTTGTGTAAGAGTAATGTATTCAAAGCCTTTGGTATTTAGTTAAGGCAAGCCTTAAGCTTAAGAGGAGAAAAGCAGTATGAATGAAAGGTCTTTCGGTTTCCACACAGACTTGATAATATCATAAAGTGTTCATAACTGTTTATTCAGTTTGTTTAGAAGATTCAAGAAATATAGAAAACTCAATACAACTCGCACTAACTGAAAATTTGGTTACGCAACTTTGGTTTGTACGACAAGAAATACTGTTCGCTGAATTATAAAACGGATTAAGGCTGGCACTCTTCTTTTATCCATTTGATGAAACTCTCCCACTTGAAACGCTATCAGTTTGCAAGAGCGACAAAACCGTTGACACTTTTTCCAACGACTTATACATTTTAACACTTTTCTGGACTGGATTACTGGTACACTGCCAAAGTCAATTATAAAGCAAGGTATAATTACCATTAGAAAAGATAAAATTGCCAACACAAATTCCAGTAGTTTAGGTAGTTCATTTTGATAAGCCAAAAGTGGATATAATGTAGATATTGTGCCAATTGCAGAGAAAAATGGAATTGCTGGCCAGAGATATGTTTGAAAACAATGATTGACTAAAATGGTTAGAATTTGAGCTTGTCGATAAAGTAGACAAATTTGGTTTTGAAAATGCTGCATGTAGTACAATTTTGACTGTAGTTGAAATCTGTAAAAATTGAATGTTATCCTTTTATGAAATTTTCCCAACAATTTGATTTTTAAGCAAGTAAACTTACCTAAGTTGCTTTAAATTTCTGTTTATTTCGTGTATTGAAAAAAGACACAAAACTACTGCACTAGCGGGTAGAAACCCAACGGGAAGCATTAAAGTTCCATGAATTATTGCCAATCTGACACAGTCGCACGCACTAACTGTTAGACAAGCATTTAGTGAATTAGAATTGCAATAGAGTTTAAAATCGTGAAGCCACGGTAAACTGAAATATGTAAGTGGAATCACTATAATAACCATGAGGATAGGTGACACAAAACAAATCACTACCAAATTGTAAAAGATATTCTCTTTGCGTTTATTTTGTTTAGTTAATAAACAAATAATTTGTTTTCCTGGCAATCTTACAAGAAGGCAATTGAAGAATTGACAAATTTCTAAGGTTTTATTGTGCATTAGCAAAACAAATACTACTGAAGAGGATTTAAGAACAAGAATGTAACCATTGAACAGAAGAAATATGGAGTTTGTGTTTGCGTTGCTAAGATGTAACTTAATTTTGTAAATTGCTTGTAGAACTGACATCGTTGTAAACAACAACCAAAATATTTGAAGCTCTGTTTTGTGTTTCTTCCTAGGACTAAAGCGATGGCACAATGGAGATTTAGAAACAGATATGGGTATAAGGCCAAATAAAAACCCACCAGTTTTAAAAATTAGTTTTAGAAGTTTTATTTCTGCTGTAGTTTGCATTATATAATACAATTAAACTTGAGACAAAGATTCTACTCCAATAACTAATTGAGACTAATACTTCGTTAGAAGTTTATCCTATAACTATTTCCTTTATAATCTTAGCGCTTGTCGGGTTTGTGAGTAACGTTGTAAAGAATTTGAGTAACATTTTACGTATTATTGAAACGACAACAAAAAGTCTGGCTTTCAGTCACACTTCATTTGGACAAATGTAATATGTAATAGAAAGTATGTTAATTATTAGCAAGCACATCAGCATAGATTGTTTAAACTTATATGTTTTGAACAAAAACGCGTGAGATAGGAAACAAACATTTACAACAACGCCATTAAGTTTGTTTACAAGATTAGCAACTAACTTAAAACGTGAATTGAAACTAAAAATATTTATTAAGCACAAATGTTTAAACAGTTTATGTGTTCAAGTTGATCAAACAAAGCAATTCAAAACATTATATTGATTTAGATCTATCCCTTTTAAAATCTGACACACACATGGATAAAAATTTTTGGTTTCACAATTAAAAACAATAAGCTGAATAATTAAACATTATTAAGCTTACATTCTACTTTCGCCAATTTTATGAAACTCTTCACCTATATGAAAAGCTGCGGGCGTGAATTTCGTTGGTAAGCGGCACATTTGTCAGCTATTGACACGATTTATTAAAATTTTACAATGAGTGAATGGTGAGCAATACGGCGGCGGGTTGTCCTGCCCTACCTACCAATATTCTGTATCTAGCACGATATAAATATTATATTGAATTTTTAAATTCTCTGCCTTTTGAATTTTGACGGATAAACTTCCTATACCGTTTTCGTTTTTACGACAAGAAACACTGTTCGCTGAATTATAAATTTGATTAAAGCTGACACTCTGCTCTTATCCATTTGATGAAACTCTCCCACTTGAAGGGCTACCGGTTTGCAAGAGCGACAAAATCTTCGACACTTATCCCAACGACTAATACATTTCAGAATTTTCTTTGACTGAATGACGGGCTCACTGCCAATGTCAATAATGAAGCATGGTATAAGTACCATTAGAAAAGAAAGAGCGGCCAAGGCTAACTTAAGTAGTTTTGGTAATTCATTTTGATAAGCCAAAAGGGGAAACAATGTGGATATGGTTCCAGTTGCAGAGAAGAATTGAACTGAAGGCCACAGATATGTTTGAAAACATTGGTTGACCAAAATGGTTAAAACTTGAGCTTGTCGGTAAAGCAAGCAAATTTGTGTTTGGAATTGTTCAGTGCAGAATATATTAGGTCGCATCTGAAATCTGCAATATAATAAGAACCTTGTCTCTGAGCGTTCAACTTTTTGATTGTTATTTCGTTAGACTTACCTAAGTTGCCTTAAATTTGTGTTAATTTCGTAAATCGAAATAATAGATAATGCCACAGCACAGGCTGGTAAGTACCCAGTTGGAATCATTATCAATCCCTGCAGTATTGTCACTTTGATTCGATCCCACATTTTGACTGTTTCACAAACATTCATTGAACCCGAATCACAAAAATATTCAAAGTTATTAAGCCACGGTAAACCACCAATTGTTAAAGGAATTAGTACAGAAAACATGCTGAAGGTTGATATAAAGCAAACCAAGACGAAATTGTAAAACATATTGTCACTTTGTATAGATTGTTGTGCTAATTGTGTTGGTAGAAGAGGTATCTGATTGTTTGGAAGTCCCTTATATCGGATAATAAGACAGTTGAAAAAATGACAAATTTCTACGGTTCTATTGTGCATTAGCAAAGTTAAAACGACTGAACACAGTTTCAGTATTACGAGATAACCGTTGAACAGAATAAATATGGGGTTTGAGTTTTCGTTTCCCAAATGCGAATGAGTTTTGAAAGCTGTTTGGAACATTGATGTCACAGTAAACAGTAGCCAAAATGTTTTAAGTTCGTTTTTGTAGGTCCTTCTTTGTCTGAAACAGGTACACAAGTTGGATTGAGAAACGGTTACAGGTATTAGACCAAACAGCAAGCCACCTATTTTAAACAGCAGTTTAAGAAACTTGATCACAGCTGGAATTGCCATGATAACTTATCGCTGCATTTGAATTAAATTACTTCAGTTTCAGTATTAAGATTCAAAAATGCTAAATTTTATTTAAATGTTGACGCAGTTGTACCACAAGCTTTGTTTTGGAAAGTGTAAATACCAAGTTATAAATACGATATTGTTTTGTTTGAATCTGTCACCAGCCCGACCAGTTAATTTGTTATTCCTATAGTATAGTACCAATTAAAAAGTTACAAAATTTGTTTGGTTTGTTTGGAACGGTTTTTGTGAATACATGTAATACGCAATTAAAATTGGAACTGGTAAATTAGTAGCTAAATATTGCATACAAATTTGTAAAACAAAAACCATTTCTATGTTAAACGAGGTTATATTATGTTAAATGGAAGGAATCAAATTTCTAACAATTGTCATGTATACGCCTTTTCATGATTAAAGGGACGAGTGTATTTTAATTATTAGCAAATTACTGATGGTATTTTACGTTAGGTTACCTACTAGACTGGAAATTGCGTAGTTTTCCTTTCAAAACGAATTTAATGCTTTGGTGTCATACTGTCAATACTACGGGAACAGTACCTTTTTTCTTGCTCCTTTTTTGTTTAAGCCAGAAGGTATTGACGAAAATACAATATTTTAATATATTGTTTGTTTAAGAGACTTACATAAACCCATAAGCTACAACCACGGTTGGCAGTACACTCACTAAATACATTATTGATTGAGTTGAGTGGCATAAGTTGACATCATAAACTTGATTTCTCACCCGAGAAAACCCGAAATTGTGGAGATGGATTTATGCTGACACTGTCAATATGACAAAATTCGCTCATTCTCAAAGAAATGAAAGAAATCGTTTTAGCAGCACACCTTTCTGAGACTAGCACGGTTTAATAACTGTAGGATTTATGCATAAGATAATATATAAATAACACAATCAATACAAAGTATATGCTTTGAGCTGTTCAGGCATTGTGGCTGAAAACGACAGGAAAGCACACACAGTTGATACTTTATGCGGTTAAGAAAATAGAAATGGCTACATGAAATTACTTTTAAAATGCCTGGTTGAGCAAAACCGTAGACATATTTTCTGCATACAAAGCTGGACTTATTTTAACTCACTTGAAAATGTTCAGCTAAATTCAAAATCAACGCAATCACAGCATATTAAGATGGCATTAATTTCGTCCTTATAGAAATATTTTATTCATCTAACTTTAGTTAGCTGTTTTAGATTTCAGAACAAAAAATACCGTGCGCTGAATTATAAAGCGGATATATGCAGGTACTCGAGTTTTATCAATTTGATGAAACTCGCCAACCTGTAATGACACTGGCCTACAAGATCTGAAGAATTTCCTTGACCAACGACAACTTTGCCACCGGTTGACACTCTTTAGTAGTGCCTTTGATTGTATTATTGGGTCGCTTCCTAGATCCAATATAAAGCAAGGCATAAATGTCATTAGAAACGCGAGCCCAGTTAAAGCTATTTTCAAAAGTTGAGGTAGTTGGTTTTGAAATGCTAGTAATGGATACAAAGTTGTTATTGTTCCAATAGCGCCAAAGAATGGAATTGCGGTCCACAGATAAGTTTGAAAACATTGATTGTTGAGTAGAGTCAAGACTTGAGTCTGTCGATACATGAATCCGATCATCTGACGAAACCGTTCAGTTGTATTATCGTTTGTGTATCTGACCACAAATCTTAAAGAGCATAAATATTTTTTAAAATCCGGATAATTGCAGCATTTGTTTAAAAAGCTTATTATTACCTTATTTGTTGTAAGTTCGTTTTAATTTCGTGTATGGAAACCAAGCACAATCCTACAGCGCTAGCTGGTAAGAACCCTGCTGGAAGAAGTATCACTGTCTGAAACGTCGCTAAAAATAATCTGTGTGTCACTGAAGCTGAAACATAGTACAGATCAAAATCATGTAACCACGGCAAATGGAAAAATGTCACAGGAACCATCACAGAAAACATGAAAAATGTTGCAAGTGTATAAATCACCACAGAAAACAAGAATAGGCTACTTTGTTTTTGAGTGTCCCATAGCACCAAAAACCTTCTGGCTACTCCTAAAGGTTGCCTAAAGAGGCAGTTGTAAAAGTGGCAAATTTCAAAGGCTTTATTATAAAATAGCTGAATCAGTACAATTGATGAACTTTTTAACATAACGAGATAACAGTGAAAAAGTAAAAACACAGGATTGCGTTTTATTCCATTTACATGAAAATGAATTGTGTAAATTGTATAAAGAAGAGATAAAACCGCAAAAGTTAGCCAGATTATTTGGCTTTTTGATTTGTTAGTTTGCTTGACTTTAAGACGTATGCAGGTTTTGAATTGGAACACAGAAATTGGTATTAAAGAGAAGAAATTGCTTCCAGTTTTAAATATTAATCCAAGAAACTCGATAACCGCTCTAGCTGGCATATTGATTTTATATTTCTGGAAAACTTTCGAGATTTTTTTTTAATTTCTAGGCTTCATTTAAAAGTCTAGTAACAGTTCAAACCAGAAAGCTTTTGCAAAGTAACCTATACATTTACACGTGTTTGGATTGATACAACTGAAAGCGTTTCTGTGTATTTCGTAACTCGAATAAACACATTTTCTATTTTTGTACCTGGAACATGTTGAATAATTAATAATTACCAGTGAGTTATTTGCTTTATGCCAAACCCATATCAGCTTATTTGTCCACCTTTTGCAATTTAAAGGTAACAGTAGCAGCCCATATTGTGTATTGGTATGGAAAGCGAGAATACGTTTTACAAAAGGCGATCGGGCGTATTTTGCACTCTAAACAAATAGGTGTATTTAATTTGGTTACCAGTTAAGGCGTAATGTTTGCATATGTAGTTAATCAGCTCTTTTAGTTTATTTTTAGTGCTCCAGTTGCTTAAAAATGTTTATAATGTTGAAAAAAATGCTGAGTGTGAAGCAACCGTTTGAGAACTTTCCAGAGCTGGTGTGACCCCAAAGGTCATTCTGAAGCAGGTTAGGGAACCCGGAAATGACATCAGCAGGAAGAGCGTCTTCAATTTACTTAATGGGACTGGAAAAATAAGAGAAGCCAAAGCTGCAGGTCTTCTCAGCCCTCCGAAAGTCCAGCCTTACAAAGTCCGGACAATGGCACTGATTTCAAAAATCGACGGTTTGACATCAAATGAAAGCTCCCTGTCCCAAGGATAAATAGTCAAACGTTGCAAAGTGCCCCATAACACGGTATGCAAAGTTATTAGTGAAAATTTGCACAAACAAGTCCTGAAGATGAGGATTATTCCCGCACTGAAGCCTTTTCATGAGGTTACCTCACACACTTCAAGGCAAACGCCAAAGACTTACGCTCCTGGCTTGGATTCACTATCATAATTGTAACAAGACATACCCATCAAGTCTCCCAACGCTTCGCCGATGGACTTTTTTGGCGTTGGTTTCTTTAAATAGAAGTTTTTTTCCAGACGTCCAACAACTTTTGACGGTCTCTGGAAACTTATGCAACAAGATTGGTCCAATGTTTCCCCGGAAATGACCTCAAAAGTCATGAATTCTGAGAAAAGCCAATGTCGAGCTATTAGAGAATCGAACGGAGATCATGTGGATGAAACTTAAACAATTCATCGACAAAGGCTTAGTTTTAAAAACCTTTAGCTTTTAGAGTGTAAAATACGCCCGATCGCCTTTAGTAATTGTGGACGAACTGTGAGCTATAATTAAATCATATACAGCTTTCTTAGAAGCCATGTAAATATCAAAATCATATACCTTAGTTTATATAAATATGGAACGTTTTGTGTATTCATATGTTTTATTGCTACTTAGTATTAAGTCACAGCTGGCGCCTTTTGCGTGCTTACATTTATGGATACTTTATATTTACTGGCATTTGTTAGTAGAACATAATACCGTGACATTTAAAATTTTGGAACAAATGTGTAATATTGGCCATAATATGTGTAATAATACAACAATTAGGAACAGCAATTGATATAATTGATATACTCAGTTTGAACCAGCGTGGACGTGTGCCCATTACCCACGGGTTGGGTGAACCAGTTAAACCCAAGTTTTTGAGTACCAAGTCCACATTGTTTTGAGAGTGGGGTTTGGATAAAAAGTGGGTTTTTATAAAAAGTATTGTAAAAATTCAATTTTTTGTAAATAATTGACCCTTTAGCTGCATATAATATTGAAATATTCATAGTTTCTGCTTTCACAAATCATTTATTACGTGATTTTCTTGCTGAGCTACTGCCTGATGGGGCGCCAAATTTGCAGATTTTAGTCCATGGTATGGCAATACCCACCCATACCCAGGAATACCCACTTTTACCCAAAAACCCAGATAAACCCGGGTGGGTTGCGTTTTGGTGAAAAACCCGCGGATTTCGTCCATTCTAGTTTGAACTGATATATCTGATGTGTATCATTGTTGCTGGTAAAAGGATTCAAAGATAGTTTTATCTTGGTTTTATATCGTATCACGTATAAAATATTTTATTCGAAGCCAATGTATTGCCATTTATTGCTGAACAATAGTTGAGTGCTGTCTTCTAAAAAACTAATATCCGGTCGTAGGTCGTTTTTCATAATTAATTGGCATAGCACGCCATGCACATGTTCATATGAAATGAGTTTTTAGATAAAGGAAAATTTGGATATTAATTAAGGTTTGCTTTAGTGGGCTAAAAAATTAATAGTTTGTGCTGAGGTGTTGCAGCATTGTCGGAATTTTACGTTGACTGTGCCAACAAAATGCTTTAAAGTTATTTTCAACATCTTATGAAAATAGGTCTTACCGATGTTGCCACATAGGGCATTCATTTGAAAAAGTATTTTAACAATCACAAGAAACAAAAGTAGTTCGGATTTCTGTTTTGAATTCTGGTTTCACTAAACACTCAATCAATGTTTATACACTGGATTGATATCTTTAACTATATTCTATTCAATTTAACTCAATACAAAAATGAATAAACGGTTGAATGTTGATTTCTTTCAATCTTTCTTTTTACTCACTCTTGTGTCTTTTGTGTTCACTGATAGCTGGTTTTTTGCATTGAATACCCCAACAAACCTTGCAAAGTTGCAAAACACCAAAGAAAGCAAAGTAGTAGCCGAATTTTTGAATCGTTTAACAAAAACAAAAGCCCTACTACAATCAATTGAAAACCTACAGAAAGTTTTGGAACTTCTGAATCACAAAAATTCGTTAATAGTTATAACGAATCCTCAAATGACTGACATTAGGGAGACCAAATTTCCATTCCTTATTCGAACATCCGTCCCCATTTTGGCATTTAAAAGAGACAAGAGAGGCTATATAATTCAAGGAAAGACCACCATTGTATGGGTACCAAAACATTCCAATTTTCAGTCTTGTGGAATGTTTTGCAATGAAATTACCTTAAATGCAACTTGTACTTCGCCACACCTTATGGAAACCAGAATTCACCTAAATAAATATTATTTAATTTTAAATTACTGCTATAGATTAAAATTCTTACAGTTTTCGGTCAAAACAAAACCCTGGATAGGAGTAATACAGATTGGATTATATATACCAGATATTTTATTACTACCACCAGTAAGTAAAAACATGCAAATATTTGACTACACATTTACAAATAATGCATACGAGATGAAAAAAGGTGTGATGCACCATTTAAAACCTAGCTCAATGCCTGAGATCAATGCAGTTCTCTTGAGCAAATCTAAAGTTGAAAAGACAAACCTGTCACTTTTCTATTGGATTTATCAAGCATACGAACAACCAAACAATGGCTTACGACAGTCGGATACTTATAACAAAATATTTTTGCAATTACTTATTCAAAACAATCCCAAAGTTGTGTCAGGTATTCGGATAGTGAAGCCATGTTTGTGCAAAGGACACATTAACACATTTCCACTTGAACTGAATGATACACCAAAGTTGTTTAAGAGAAAACTAATTGTGCACGGATACCCCAAGTTACCATGGGGTTTTGATGATGATAAATGGATGAATGGTCCTGGCTTTACAGACGGTTTTACGTCTATATTAAAAAAGTATATTAATTTGTGCGCCCCTCTTAGTTTAAGATACACTGAATTATACAAAGCTTCACCGGTGAACAACCCAGATGCTAAGTTTAACCAAGCAGTGTCTATTTTAATTTTCGAAATAATGGGAAATGGAAGCTACTATTTACCTGAGAAAGAAACTGTTGATTATTTGCTTGTAAATAAATTTGTTTGCATCGGTGGCCAAATTAGGCCAAATATTTGGACAGAGTGGATTACAATAGGTGTAGATTATGTAAGCAATATTGATAGTCTTAATCCATATATTAATATAAATTTAGAAGCCAAAAACTCCCAGCAAGTTAAATACGATGTTGTAATTGACAACCCTTTAAGTAGTTTAACCTTAGTAACTTGTGGACTGCGAGAAGAAACGTGGTTTCCGTTTCAAGAGTTACTAAACATTTACGATGCATTTATCTGGTCTTGTGTGGCATTTAGTGTGATGTTTATTGCAACTTTCTCTTTACTACCTCACTATTTACAGCTCACATATAAGGCAATCACTAGGTTAACAAAACATGGGAAATTGACAGCAATTTCAAAAATGGGATTTTCTCTGTCAAAGGCTCTAATTGAACAAGGAGATCCATTTCCAGCGTGCATAGCTAACCTACACATACTCAGATGGGTTATTGTTGGATTTATGTTAAGTGGATTAGTTTTAAGCAACGCGTATAAAAATAAGAACGTGTATAATATGATTATCTCCAGGGAACCCGTACTATATAAAACACTGAAGGAAATGCAAGCGGAAAACTTTTCAATTTACACAAGACTTTCGTCAATAACAATGCATGTTCACGATAGTCATGAAATCAACTTTAGTACATTTCTGCAGGAGGATATGGTGGAACTGCCATGGATTGATGGCTATACTCATGCTGTACCCGGTGGTATTTTTAATACATGGAGTGAAGTAGAAATTTCTTTGAACCGCAATTACAACGACAAAGAATTTTGGCAAATATATGGTTTAAGAGATGCATCAACAATGCATCCAAATTATACTAATTTGTTGTCATCTTTTGCGAAAAGTTTACTGCCTTTAACTCGGGTGGGAATTATAGAACATTTTGTTAAATTTAGGAATGTACTGTTATCTGCCTATTGGGACAGGGCACTGCAATGGCATTTAAATGAGCTTTTATTGTGTAACAAAACAGCTTATGTGTTACCTGAGCATCTTAGCAATTATTATGCAATACAAGCAGCCACAAGAAATCAACGGTATATTTCAGTTGGATCTGAAGTTTATGGTGAAAGTGTTTTTACTATAAATCTAGCTAAAAATGTAAATCCTGAGGTTGTTCAGCGTGTGCAACGTCTTTGGACTTCAGGGATTTTATTTTGGCTACCTAAGAGTTTTAGTAGATTTGATAAATTTACTATAGATCCTAATGCAGAACCGGAAAGTGCATCTTTAAAAGGTAATGTTACAATGATATTTTTACTATTGGGTTGGGGATGTTTGGTTGGGATAACCATATTTGCGCTGGAGCTTGTTTGGAGCGTCCGAAAGTATATTGTTAACTGTTTGTCAAGATGTTTGTCTTCATTAAGCAACGACGTGACTTGTGCATTAAGACGTTTAAAAAATTTAATAAGAGGACCAAGTAAAACTGCTGTTATTAAACTTCAAATACCTGGTGTTGTGCTTGCATCAGGATAAACATTTATATGCAAGGTGAATTAATTAAACTTATGCAATAATTTACCAAAAACTGGACTTTTGTGCAAAAGATTTTATTGAAACCATACATATGTATTGCATATTTATTAAAGTTCCAATTAATCTAGGTTTTTACAATGCACACACTACAAACGTATGCGTACGTATTACAAAATGATGGTGTATGATTAGCAGCCGTGCTTTAGTTTGAGTTTGTGTAGCAAGTTGCTAAAAGCACAGCGACCACTAAAATGTTACTATGGATCAGCACAAAACACTCAAAACGTTTACGAAAATGTTTTACCGGGGAGTTTATACAATTTTTTAAAACCTAAGCGTAGTAGTTATCACAATTTATGGTAAATATTTAAATCAGAATTTATTGTAAGTGAAATGCATAAAGTTTTAAGTTGAATTAATTATCTATAGTAATTTCAACTAAGCTTTTGGGGAACTTAAACATGCATTATTTCCTTAGGAGGTTGCTCTTACTCGCGGGCATTCTTAAACTTGTGGGCTGGGTAAAAACTGATTTTAGGAGTGGTATTCCAGTTTCCTGGGTTTTATTGGGTAAAGGCGGATTCCCTATCTAAATACATGTTATACCGTTATGCTACTAAAGAATCTCAAATACGATTAAAGCTGGCCACATATTGTTAGGGTTTTGATTTGGACAAGCATAAACAATCAGTTAAACTGTTGTGCTTTCCAGATGGTGTTTGCAGCATCTTAATTTTTTTAGAAAAGTAATTGACTGTTTTCATTTGTCTTACTCCGTCTCTCCTCTCAAGACTGCCGAACAGAATCTTCAGATAACTGCCCAAAACACCTCATTAAACTATTCCGCAAAAATTACACTATAAATAGTCCTCAAAGCAGTACCGTACAGTAAACCTTATTTGTACACGGTTTTATACGCGTTTAGTCTGGTGGAGCAGTTTGTCTACTTGTGTTTCATTTGAATGCAAAGGAACTTTGTCATGCTGTTTTCTAAAACAGTTAATATTGTAGTATGAATTAATTGAAAAATATGTATGTGGGTGTGGTAATATTGGGTAGTTTGAATATTCAAATTCATCAACCTAAGTTATTTTAAATATTTAATGCTGCCCGTATTCTAGTCGATAATAGATATAACACAGAAAGCAGCACAGAAGCACAAAGAAAATAATTTTTTGATGAAACACACTTTCTTGTTTATATGCTGGTACTGATGATTATTTGGTATAGTACACGATAAATATTTTTTAAACGTCCAAAGCTGTTCTACATTCACAGACACGACAAGGTGAGGGATTCCTTTACAGAAAATCGTAAATTTTTAAATACATTTTGTGCTCAATCGTGTTTCTGTGGACTTCAGTAAAATGTTTCTGAAACAAGTGAGTTTCAACAGCATTTGGTATTTGCACTATTCGTTGCTTCTAATTTTAGCATTTAGCCAGTTTCATGCGCTATGTTGTGAAGTATATGCAAAGCCCTTGCAACTTCATGTCTGCAATAAAACCGTACTCACAAAACCATCTATATTCGATTTCGAGTTTTGCTTTGAAAAAATTGCTAATGAGTCATGCAATACCAAATGGTATCCCATTTCTTGGAACGTGGAATCCCAACCAAATTGGAGGAAACCGAGAGAATTACACAGTATTCTAAACTTAAATGATTTAGTTGCTTCCTTTAACTCTTGTCTAATTCATATATCAGTTTCTAACATGGAATCCAGTAAAAGATTAAATTTTGATTCTTTTTTGTATCCGGTGATTTTAACCGAGTTTTTGAATGTAGTTGGAAGTGACAAAATCTTGAGAAAAAACCAAACGCATCAAATGATTGATCTTGTCTATGCCATGAATCAGACTACGTTAAAAGGAATAACATCATCAAACAATTTCTCATGTTTTTCGTCAAAATTTCATATACCAATCCTGAAGGATCCTCCTGGGCAATTTATAATTGGATTCTGTTCGTCAATTAACTTTTATCTGTATTCGGCAAACTCTCGTCCACAAAACTGTGAAGTTCATTTAGATTTGTTACCCAAATTAGACATTACGTACTACTTTGGATTTAGACAATTCACCGCAGTTGGTGTTCATTTGCCAATGTTTTGGGCAACGCCCCGGCCTAACCTAGAAATGTACGAGATGGTATCAAGAGTTTTGCCTGGTTCTGGGATACAAGAATATCATGTTTCTGTCTTAGAAGAGCTCCAAGCAAGCTTTTGGAGAGAAAATCAAGATATATTATCAAGGTGGGCAAGGAAAATGCTGCTTAGTTACGGATCTTGTAATAATCATTATCGTAATTACGCCGCTTCTACTAAAAGATTAGCTTTGATTGCTTTGGTTAACCAAATTTATAAAATAAATGGATTTGTTGTCGGAGTTGTGCGAAGCGTTTTACTTCCTCTGCTACAATATAATACTAATAGATATGGAACCATAAGTTGGTTTTTGGTAAATAGTATTCCATCAAGAAACGAATTAAACGGGCTAGTTTTATCAAAGAAATTACATGAAAATAATACTGCTATAATGGTTTCAGACACCGATGGATGGTTAATTGATATACCCGGCCTAGAGCGTGAACAAGATAACTTATTTCAAACTGTTGTAAGACAATTGAAAAACAAAAACAAACAGAGAGTTCTACAGCATCGAAATTTAAAGGGGCTGTCTACAGAAGACATTTTCCTTTCGGGCTATGCACAATTACTGCACTCTGTGCTTGGTAATGTAACTGCCCTGACCGATGCGGACCCTCGGAATTATCAAGTACTCCTGCAAGTGCATATCCACTCAGTGTTAGGCAACAATAGTCAAATTCCTAGATACTATCCTATTCAACTTAATTCCCCTCTTGACAAATTACAATGGGTGAGTTGTGGTCGACCAATTATTTCTTCTTTAAATTTTAGAGTACTAGTCTCAGTATTTGATAGGTATATTTGGATACTATGTGTAGCGTTTACGCTACTGATACCTGCGTTGGTTCTAAAGTTTTTTAAAAGTTTTGCTAGAATTGATGGCAAACGCTTAGTTCTTAGTATGCTGATGACATTTTTGGAACAGGGTAACGCATTTCCATACGCAAAACTAAACAAGCTGATTAGCTTTAGAATACAAACAGTAGGAATCATTTGGATGGTTCTGGTTTTAAGCAACGCTTACAAAAACGACAATGTTTACAAACTAATATCAAATCTACAACCCATTCCATATACAAACGTCTCCGAATTATTGTCAAATGAATTTTCGTTGTACACAAGTGCACACTTGAATCAAGTAGTAGACGAAATACCGGATTTACGTCTTTCCGAAGACGAGCCATGTTGGAGAAATTCTTCGTTTTATGGTTATTTGACTGTATACCACTTCTGTCCTGACAATATATCGTCAATACGATATGGCTTGTATTTATCATCAAACTATTTTCGTATTAATTTTATGTCAGACATTGGTACTGTATTTAGTGAATTGCAGATGAAAGTGCTCAACACATCTAAAATAATGCTACCTTCAACTGAACAATTAAAAATAGTAGGCCAAATGCTAAGTCTTAAACAAAAAACGAATATTTCCCAAATTTATGGAACATTACAAAATATTGAAAACTTAAAACTTATGCAAAAGTGTGACAAAGTAGCACTAGTTACAAGTGAAATAAATGTACAAGAGTTGGCATCGCAACTTGTGGCAAGTGGGAAAAAATATGTGTACATTGGAAAAGATGTTTCAGTAGAAAGTCAAATTGTAACTTCTCTTAAAGCCGGATGGTTTCCTGATGGAAGGATTTTGGGACGGATTGAAGGAATGAAGGCGTCTGGTATTTGGGATTGGTGGTACACGCTTGTTACGCAGTATTACGCTAGAAGTAAGCGATATGTAGATAAAAGTAATATTTTTTCTAACGATCACACTAGCAATGCTACGGAAGCAAGTAAGCTGGAAAAACCTAAACTGGCTGGAAATATTGTAGTAATTTTTATCACACTTTTAACTTTACATTTGCTAAGTGTTGCTACTTTCGTTGTTGAGAATAGGAAAATTTTGCAAAATGGCTTTAGAAAACTAGCAGCTAAGGCATGTATTGTTGTAAATCTGATATGTGACTGGATTGCATTTGTCTATTTTGTTTTCAGCTACACATTGGTTTTGTTGGCTAAAGCTGTTTGCCCTTACAAATGTGACATAAAGCGGTAACGTTAGACCAAATGTAGCTTAGCTTACTATTGATTTGCATATATAAAACATATTTAACTTGTTTAACAAAATGCTATCTCATTTTTGACACATAAGCCATAACTTTATGTTTTCCTATAGCATAAAAACAGACGTAATTGTTTGCAGTCCGCATTGTAAATTGAACACAGGTTTTGTAAGAAAATAAATAACATTTTATTTATTTATCTCATATTCCAACCAAACAAGTATTTACGAAATCCAACAATGAAAGGCATAGAGATGTAACTCTGAAAACTACATTAATTAGTATAAAGTAGTGTTAATTTTGAAAACTAAACTTTTCTAAAAAAAAAGTAACTGCTTTCTAAAAATGCAAACAATGTAACAGACAGCATGCATCGTCAAAGAGTAAGAACTTTGCGTAGATTTATTAAACAACAAACAGTTTTTCTTGTGGCGAAAGTGCAAACCGGAAAGTAGAATACAAGCAAAGCTAATATGAATAATGTTATGGTAACAAAAGATATCTTGACATATTTTCCATATTGTACATATGTTACATTCGTTTGCACTATTAGTGATTTATTTATTTTTTAAATCCGCTCAAGCAGTGCATGATCAATGTTACACTACATAAATTGTAGTGTCTTGGCATGCAAAGTTTATTTTACACAACTCAAATAAAATGACGATGCATCCTTCATTCAGTGCTCGTCACGAAATAAATGTTAATCATGAAATGTGAACTCAATCGTTGTTGATCACGAAAGCCGAAGTTGATCACAAAGTCCATTAAATAAAGCCATTTGTACCATTCTGATTTATATCAAATCCATTTGCTTTACAAACCAGTCGTAAGTCACTGATGAAGCATTCCTTAACGTGTAATTTTAAAATGTACGGCGTTGACAGGGCAGCATTTCTTGTCTTATTTCAGCTTTCAAATACCGTACATATTTTAAATGGAAGTAATGATTTACCTCCAAAAATCTGGTGTAGTGAATGCACTAAATATACAAACCGTACATTCAAAACATTTTCGATTTCAAAAAACGCGAGTTCAGATGAAAACCAGTGCATTAGAAAAATTGGCAATAACTATGTTTGCAACGATGACAATGGTCTGGTAACCTTTACTTGCGAAGCCACTTATCCAATAACTTGGAAATATCCATTCACACAGGTATGAACAATAAATTAACTTACATGAATTTATAACATGAATTTTATTGTCTATTTTTATTAAAACTTTGTAAAGATGCACGACACAGGGTACACAACCATTTCAAGTTTCTCCCGGAAGGAAATTTTTCCTGTTGTTGAACGTTATAGAATTAGAGTGCACATAAGGTGTACAAACCCTATCCGAGAGATTTACACACTAACTTGTACATCAGCGGAAATTTCTAGTGCTAAACAAAGTGCCAGTTTCTTTATGGCCGTACATGGTAAGTTTTTGTAATATTTAAGTTTACAATTTTTAATTTTTTACCACAACAATACTATTTTTGGACTTTAAACATTTAACGAATGGTTCTTCAGCTTTTGAATCTAACGAAGGCTGGAAAAGGCAAAAACTGGTACAAGTGTTTGCGGAATCAGAAATTAATCATGAATTGGCAAATCCTTTAATATCGCCATGTCTGCTATCCCATCGCACTGTGTCGTTAGAAAAGCAAGATAATTCAAAGTGGCATACTGTAAATTTAAAACCCAACCAACTCTCGGTTGACCCAACCATTGGATACATGTTTAACACAAGCAACATACCTGTTCAAAATCTATTGGGAATGTATCAATGTTCGTACAATGGTACCAACAACAAGGCAACTTTCAAAATCAGTTTATCAAATGAAACCAACACCGAGTTTCAGTCCAAATCAAAAATATCAGGGAATGCTAGTGTTTCCTTACAATTGGAAAACAAGGTGCTACGGATCATATGCTGCACAGGAATTGAGGAAAAAATTCCAACTCTTAATATGCTTGATATTGATTCTCAGGACAATATGAATTTTTGGAAACATGAAATATTACAGCCAGGGTCTATGGTTAAATGGGCTAAACCATATGCGTTTGAATATGCCGAAAGTACAGAGTGCATTTATAGACATATAAATCAGCCAAGGATTCCTGCAATAGCAGTAACGTGTAATGGAACAAACGTTGATTTTCAAGAGATTTATGTCAGCGTGTTTAGTTCTTTTGCCAACGATCCTGTCAAAGAAAGATGGAAACATATTCTGAAACAAGAGGGTGCCCAGCCTTTCCCAAAAACAGCTTTACTCATGCAGTGTAAGTTGTGTTGCCTAAGAACTAGAACAGAGCTAAATAATCAAACTAAATGTAAAATTGTCTTTTAGACGTTCCTGAATCCGCTGTTGCAACCTTGCCAGCAAAGCAAAAGATGTTTATGGCAATTGCAAAGCGCTCAACAGAAGGTACCCTAATAGCTTTAATGGAAGATTCCTATATTCAACTTTTGATAAAATATTTGTTTGAATATCCTAGATCATCGAAGTATAGACGGAAGGACTACAACGATCTTCCAGGAATACGACAGGGATGTATTTTACGAAGGCGAACCCATTTCAGTATTATGTTTTGGCTTACAGTTTATTCATGCAAAAGGAGGCATGCTAGCAATAGTTTGGAAAAATGGTTCGACTTCGGAACTACAACTGGAAAGCTTTGATGGCTTGGAAACGCAACAAATATTATTAAACAAAGTGGCGTTTCTGCAAAAAACTGAAAACGTGTTTGCTAAAAGTATAAATGCTTCAGTAGAAATTGCCTCGGTGAAATGTTGGTTGCCCGTGGCACGTAGCAGAAACTGGGATAATCTTACTAAAACCATTATGATTGAAAAGCCCAGTTTTCTAGAGAAAAATGAAGAGACAATTTATTTCAGTGCAGACAAAAAAGAGCAAATGATTAATTGCAGTGTTGCGGAATGGGAACCATCGGCAAATATTTCAGTTTTTGGCAACGGCAATCTATTGACCACAGAATGGAATACTACTCACCACTTTGTGAAAGAAGACATTTCAATGCAAAATGCAGAGAATCGAGTAAAAGTAATTGGAACGTGGAACTATGAGGATCATATTGCAAAAGTTCAAATAAAATTGTTCGGAGTAACAAGTGCATATTCTGGAGTATTCAAATGTGTTGCTGATAATGGTATTATGAAGGCCACTCGAACAGTTCGCGTGACAGTGGGTAAGCATAAAGCATTTGCTTATTGTTAAACTTGGGTTGGCATGTAAATATGACCAGTTGAATAAGTCTAATTGTTATAATGCACGCAATTTTATTATGTTTATCCACATGTTTTAGGAAAACAAGGACATGTTATGGCTATAGCTATAACAACTGCTGGACTACTGACACTAGCTGCACTTCTAATAACAGGTTGTATTATAAAAAGAAAGTATTATAGATAAAATACTATTGTACTATTTAGTTTTAAAATTTTTACTAAAAATAAATTATTACGTCCACAACGCCGCTGTAATATAATAATCTGTAAATGCTGACATAGCCACTAAAGGTAATCGTTTCGTACAAGGTATTGGACCAATCATCATTTTCATATGTTGCACACTTCGTATCACTCTTGTAAGCACTCGTCTCTCATGCCTTGGAATTTGACAATTATTGCAAATGTTTTTCAATTCATTTTTCCATTTTTCAACTGCAGCATCTACTGATGCAATTGCAATAAATGCATGAAGCAATCTACCTAGTGTTAACGATAAATCAACTAAAAGAGATGTTGCGGTATCCATGTCATTCATTCGAAGAGCTTGAAAAACAATGTAGCTTGTTAGAGTTTGTTGCAATCCGGCATTCAGGTACGTGTATAATTGGTTGTACCATACACGCTGTCCAACTTGTTGAAAGGTAAATGACAAGTATTTGTAATCCATTATTCGACCAAGAAGTAATTCTACGTTCGTAGATTTTATGTTAAGGGATGCGGTTAAAGCCACAACGCTTGTCTCTACGTGATATGCAAAAACTCCGTAGAAGACCAATAGATATGACCAGGCAAAAAACGCTGGATATATATTAAAGCAAGTAAGTAACCAAGCTATTATTCTAACTGTAGAATTTTTCCAGGGAAATACAGAATACAAATTTGTTTGATACTCCAAAGTCTCCCAATATCCAACACAGAATATCATAAATTCAAAATAATCAATAACAAAGCTGTGAAAAAATACGCAGCAGCATTTAAACTTGAGCTTTTTCTTTAGTTTGGTTATATCTTCAGTGTTTAACGTTTTGTGAACTTCTTCCCAAATTTTGTCACAGTGGTTCAAAATTAAGAGTAACGACTTTACAAAACTTGGATTGACTATTGTAACGTCACTTAAGATAAACATGATTTCAGCCAGTATCCAGAGAGCGGCTTCCAACTTCCCGAAAATATCTAAAGGTCCAAATTTTGAACTGTATACGTCAAAAAAGAGCAGAATAATGTGGAACATTGATAGACAAAGCATACCTCTTGGAATTATATAGACAACTAGTTTTAGTTTATTCACATTTTGAAAACTAATGTTAATGCCGTTTTGCGTTGTAACAAAGGAACATAATAAGGTTTGGTAGTACCAAAAAATGGTGTGAATAGTTTTAGTGTATACCATGTTTCCAGAAATCTTATTATTCAACCAAACAAGCGAATGTTGTAAACTTTGCGTGACACACTAGACTACCTATTCTTATTTAGTTATGGTTGAAAACTTCTCTGACCGTAAAGGGTATTAATAAAAGCTACATATTTAATAAGTGTCTCGCCGTTGTTTAAGTTAAAGTGGTTCATCTTTTATATCTCACATTTGAATTTGCTTAAAACTAGATTTGAGTAACTGGACAGAGTAATTGACATAATCACTTTCTCTGTTTTTATACAATGTCTACTTTTAAGAGTAAAGTGCTGAAATTTGCATAATTACCGATACTAATGCTTTTTGCATGCATGTAAAAGTTTGCAAGGAAGCAAATCCTGTTTTAAACAGACACTTTTAGAAATTTATTATTCTTGTTGCGTGATAGGATAAGTGGTAAAATTATAAAATCAGTTATTGAACGACTATGAGTAAGTGCTTTACTCGTACTTTGGCTGGCAAATCCCACTCAAACCAATTCGGTCGGGTAATTTGGTCTTCGAAAGCTTTTTGCGTGTAAAATATTTATAGATTTGTGGCTTCTGAACTTATTGATTTTAGTTTAGATAGAGGTATTAGAAATAAAACTATCATATTAGGTAAAGGTTAATAAAAGTTAATTTCTGTTTGATAACAGTACAGTTTGGCACGCAATTCCAGTACCTCTACCATGCTAAATCAATAGCAAAACCGACATAAGATAAAAACCACTTACCATCTTAAAATTGAAACATTAACATAAAAATTGGAAAATTTTGAAATACGAATGTTAAGCAGAGCACAATTATTCCATTACTGGAAGTGATACCGTGTTACATTAGTCTAAACAGATCTAAATGCATGAAAGTAGTACTGCGATTACTACTTTGTATTACAAAACTGAATCAAATGTATTTTGGATTAGTTTTAGCTTCGTGTATAAAAGGGTTTTATGTTCAGTTTGTAAATTATTATTTTACAATGCAGTACTAAACTATTAGCTCTAGACAGACAGTATTCTTCACAATCAAAAAGCTTTTACACGTCTTTTCATTAGTCATTTCTACTGAGCTTGCATGCATATAATGAAATAAGTTACGGTAATTCCAGTAACGTTGGCAACCAGTGTGTATGTAATTGTAAATATTCCACCGGCCTTAAGACCAATATGGTTGGAACTGATTTGGTCTAATATCACTTGAAGTTCACAAAGTGGAACCTTTCCTTGGTTTCGGTCTGCAGCCAGCCACAGCTTTAAGGACTCCATCTAAAGTTTAGAAAACTCGTCAATTATTCATTATAAACAAAAAGGAAATATTTGCATACAATTGCAAACCTGATGGCACGTATCTGCTGCAATCATTAATATCGACGACATTCCACAGAAGAATATCAACAGGCGTAATATTCTGCTCCAATCATTATGTCGTCCACTTCTAATGAATATATCCTCGAAACTTGTTGAGTAAAATAAAATGGTCTCTAAAATGAACCACTTGACATTTGATGATATAACTTTGTTCATAAATCGTGATAAGCTTTCTAGCTCTTTGTATTTTGTATGAACTTCTTCCCAGCTTTCCAAGTGTGCACGGTTATCAAGTCGGGTTGCATCTGACATTCTCCGGTTTGTACTCAAGCTCTCCGGATATTCATCACTTACGCTTTTATCTAGTTCATTTGCAAATGAACAAGCAGGTAAGTACAAAGTGAATGCTGAAGCTAATAATATTGTGTCTGCAAAGAAGCCTAAAACGTGTCTCTGAAAGAAGCTAATGCATCCCAGAATTATTACGACATAGTCAATTGCAACAAATTTGTGGTTTGCAGCTGCATTCATGCCCGCGCTGGAGGTTTCCAGAAAAAATGAGTGTCTGGAACTGTGTAGCATTCGATGTATCCACCATTCAGCACTCCAAATGGAAACACTTTCGGTAGGTCCTTCTATACCAATGCCTACTGTAACCGTCATTATTATACCAGCAATATAGAAAATTCCTAATGAAACTATAAGGAACTTGTGAGACGCAAATTTTATTTTGGTGTTTTGTATTTTGATGGTCATGCTGTCGATATAATTTAGAATGTCACAATATCCATTTGCTTTCAGCCAAAATGTATGAATTAGCGACAATTTCATTAAAGTACTAACAACCGCTAGAAATAAGTCAAAGTGGTCTGATGGATTCTTTGAAACTGTTGGAGTATTTTGACGAACTATACGTACCAGCCAGAATAAACTGAGCAATGTACAAAACCCGCACAAAACTTTTTGAGGAAACCAGGTTTTCACTGTGTAGCGCATTCGGCGGTTTTGAGAAAGGAAAAACTTTTGGTGAAGGACAAAAGGACACTCGTTACTAGTATGAGGTGTTTCTTCGGCAACAAGACGAAATGGGCAGATTAGAAGATAGTAACAGAAATCTATGTAGTACTTGTAAAAGTTAACAGCGCTATAAACTGCAGGTGTCTGCGGATCTAATTCCATGGAAACGTGGTTGTAAGCTAGACTAAATTTCTTAACAGAATTGAAGAACGTATTGTGTTGTGAGATTGCCATTTTGAATGCTTTTAGTATAACTGTTCTCTACTTAAATGCAGAAATTTTCGTTTCCTTACAATCATAAATGTATACTCAGAAAATTAAATCCTACTCCACTATCAAGTAATTATTAAGTGGCACTAGAATCTAAACGGAATAAGTTAGTCAGCTCAGCAAATTTGTTACAAACGAAAACAAGTGTTTCAAAGTTCAATTATATGTGTCTCATAAACAATATATTCCATTACGGGCTTTGGGAAAATAGGATTTATTTAATTGTCTATTGTACCCTTTATATTTTCAATTTGAATAAAAGCTTTGTTGTGCTAAAATAGCAAACATATTATGAATACCGGTTTTAAGACACCAAAAACCAGGCTTGGATAATCACCGCATTTTAGTCAAGTGATTAGTGATTGGGATTAAATGAAGTCTCTTTTTTTAAATGGTGATTAGTGATTGGTGATTAATACCAATCTTAATCACTGGTGATTAAGTGATTAAAATTAATCCCAATCACTGGTGATTAGGTGATTAAATGTTAAACGAAAATGCAAGTTGTTGCTTCAGTAATGGGCCTAAATCAAACTTACTCCATGAATAGGATTAAGTACCTTAATCTTCATACTCCACCATTTTCCATACTGTTTTTAAACTAGCAGTGCAAACCAGCAGCGCTCAGTTATGCGTACCTTAGGCAAGGTACACGAATTACTCAAGAACATTTATGGGGTGTCAGTTCAGTTCATATGTGAGCTGTTGATGATTTGCTTTAGGTACATCACCGAACTAATATAGAAAAAACAGTTTCATGGAGTAGGTAGGACCTCAGTGATTAAGTGGTGATTAAAGGCCACTGGTTTCGGGATTAGTGATTGTGATTAAATGCAAAAAATCTGAAGTGGGATTGGTGATTAAGTGATTAACTTAATCACCAATCCCGGATTAAGGATTGGTGATTCTAATCCGTGATTACCCAAGCCTGCCAAAAACCCGTCATCATACACCAAAAATAAACTATAATGAAGTTTAATCTGACCAGCACTTACTTCAAAAAATATTTTTATAAGCTGAAAAGTAACTAGTTAAATATATTTCTGAATAATACTTATTTGTACAAAAGGAAAGCGCAATAAAATGTTGACATTTTCTAGGTATAAACATTTCCATGTTCTTGTCGAATGCTAAAAATAGCAACCTTATGGTCATTGGATTTAATAGCTTTAGTTAGTCTTTGTTTGCGCATTGCAGATACAAAAAGCAAATATCCAGATGTTTGCAGTCTATGTCTCAAACTCTAAAGCAGCTGCACAAATATAACTTGGATTTTACTTGACAGAATATTTTCGGGCCTTGTACGTGTAGGCGTTATTGGAATTAACCGAACTATTTATCGAATTATTGCTAATTCGGTTGAACTTTACATTTGTGTTTGGTTTTGGATTCTAGAATAGAAATAGGACTCATTCTGTATACCTCAACGTGCTATTGTTAGTTTGACAATGTTACTAGACATACAAACCGTTTATGTGGTTTTTACTTTTGTTAAGCATTAAAGAAAATTGTCATTAATGCAATTATGTTAGTAATCTTTTTATGTATAAATGCTGCTTGGGCTAGTGCAGTTAAGTTACAATTTAGCTTTATTCCAACGTATCGTTCGTCAAAATGATTCGCTATAGTTGTAAAAGTGTACAAATATCATTTCGTTTTTCCCTCAGCATATACATAGCTTCTTTAAAAGATCAATCCATTTCAATTTGCTGGCGTAATGGGTGCAAAAATACAGGTATAAGTTATCACAAGTACACACTGAAACATATCTTATAGACAAACCAGCAACTATTTTGTCATCAATAACGCTCGAAATGTTCCTCGACTTACACCCCTATAAAAATTTAATATACATACACGTCCAATTACAAACTGTTTTCCATACGAAAACAAAATAGGCTTACAACTTTTACAAAATCTTTTCATCAATCTATTCTGCTCTTGCCACTCCCAATTGTGCTTTCTCCAGGAAGTCAGAGTTTTACTGCTGGCAACACAAAAGAGACACCCAGTTTCAAGCATAAATGTCCAAAATGACAAAATCATTATATCGGCTACTAACATAGGAGCTTTTGTAACAAGTTGCAGAACCTTCCAATATTTCATAAGAACAAATGTCATGTAAGTACTTGAAACAACATATAGTGCATTTGAAGCTACCAAGTATAAACCAAAGCAGGAACCTTCCAAGGCGTAAGCGTGAAGAACTTGAAATGCCCTGTATGTCAAAATCAGAGTTTGACAGGATTGGTAAAATCTGTAATTTGTGCGATAACACTTTGTTCCAAAACGCAACTCATGGGCAATATAGTAATACAGATAAATACAATAAATCATTAGTGACCGCCAACAGCTGCAATATTAGCAAATGTTACCATAACAACATATGAATGAGACAAAATTACGATAAGACGTACAGGTAGAACAAAGTATTGTTGTGGTACCAATCCACCTAAACATATTCCTGCTCTAGGGTCGTAAATTATATAAAGAATAAAGAAAAGTGTAAAAATTACGCATCCGCATATCAACAGAAAAATGAGACAGTCCAGCAAAATGAACAAACCCGAGCATGGGTTTTTCTGGTTGGTTTTTGTAAGAGTCCCTGTTAAGTTTAAAAAGAAACATGATTACGATATAAAAGAAAAGAATATTGATTGACTTAAATATTGCTTTTTATTTATCGAATACTTTAATTACCTTGTAAATTTATGGCAAGCCTAACCAACGCATTGTTTAAAGCTGCATTTTCCTTTAGAAAAAATTGTGGCATGGAATAAACCATGGTGACGATCAGGGAATTAAGCCACCAGGTTACTGTCTGATGCAGATTTTCTCTGTCCTGAATGTACCAATACTTGAACACTTTGCACATTCCTCCTATTATCCATATCAGACATAAATTGAAATTTCGATTTATTTTTGACAAAGTGGGTAGATGGATTGCTAGGTTTAGATCATGTTTGTCGAAGGTAAGAGCAGTTGCACCAATTAGACGGCCATAGTAATATATAAAGTATAACATCTTGCAAAGACGAGCACTAAGCATATTGTATGATGTTCAGACAAGAAAGTGTACTTGTGTTTTGCTAATCCAATCTTTTCAATCCCAAAACATCTGATTTTAAAGCAGTTCAGGAGCTCTTGCAAATCAACCATTGCCTTCGGTACCTTAGTTGACTTTGTAACTTTTCGACGTTTATGGAGACATTTACCTTTGAGCATAACAAATTAATTTGTTATTATCAAGATTAGCTTCTATTGAAAGCAATTTACCTACAAATATTAGCTACATATGTTAACATTGCCGCCACAAGCATAAACTTAAGCAACAGTTGCAATTACAAAATTTTCATAGTTTAGCTGACCAATTCTATTGGCATTTTATGACAGAAATCGAGTGCACGATAAATGGTAATGGAAAAAACAACTTAACTAACCTAATATTAACCCTATATGAATATGTGGGATTATGTTGAAGTTTCTACAATTTAAAGGCTTCGTGCTATTTAGTTCTTTGTGAACAGCAGGCATATGACAATTTAAAACAGTATTAGCTAAATAGTCCAGCGTGTTCTAGTATGATGAAAATTGGTTATTATTTTACCAATTTAACAGTTTTAGCTGACTAATGTAACAAAATTATTTTGATAGTTGGTTTTTGCATCAGTAATGAATTGTTTGTCAGTTTTCATGTTTGAAACTAGCGTCATGTTGAACGATTGAAACGGTGTTAAAAACCAGTTTGCAAGTTAGTATTAAGCAATATGTGGAAACAACATTCTTTAAGTCCTCTTAACCTTATATACGGTATGTGAAATGAAAATTTATAAAAGATCAAACGACTGACTGGATGAGAACTTTTGAATAATGACTCGACTAAATTGAGAAGACTAAGAGTCGAGAATAAAGTTGATTTTTAAACATGCATGCATATCGTTAGGTAAAATGTGCTTTAAAAGGCAAACCACTTTATTAATTAAGTCCATACTCTACTTTTTTACACATCAACAAGTAGGATGGCGTCAAAGCAGCGAAGAATCATTAGCCAACAATACTCGGAAATAAAATCATTACCTAGCAACCAGAATGGACCAAGTCGAATCTTTAGAGGTTGACAAGCTCCAGCTTTTAGTAAATTCCACTTTCGTACACGTGACTTGTTTTTTACAAAAAGGAATTTACATCGCAATGTATGAACCTTAATAGCTACATGCGTCATTTCTGCAGCCTGACACACCATAGGCAAAGCAACATAATAACCAATAAGAGTAAAAACTAATGAAACCAGAAAAATAATATACGCAAGATAAGTAATCTGTTCAGCGGTACACTTTACACAAACCCAGAAAAATATAACAATTATCCAAAAGGTGGATGTCAAAGATATGTAAATTAGCAAGTCAACAACCTTTTCACATTTTCGATACAACAGTTGAATAGAACTGTAGTACATATAAAAATCCTCAAAGCAACGAACCTTACAAATTAGCGCTGTTAGTAAAATGTTAGCTCTGTCAATTACAACAAAGCAAGCACAGACAAAAAAGTTGGCACAGCGACACATTTCTAGAGCACAGGGAAATATGAGAAGGAATCTTATAACTAATATTGTATATAAGGTAGGTCTATCTCTTTGGGTTGGGTGAGGAAAAAACTCGTCTGAAAAAAAGTTAAATGCATCCAAGTCAGACAGTAAACAGGCAGCGGTCACTCCGTATGGTGCACAGGCAAAGGAAGGAACCAAGAGAAGAAGCACAATACTGGAATCTAGTTTTTCCCGATCGCTGTGGTAAACTGTAACAAAATTCAAAATTTTTTAGAGACGAACAATTTATTTAGCGAGTAGACTTCACAAAAAACTACCATTCTGAATCCTGGCGGCAAACTGTAGCATTTCGTTGAAAGACTTTAAGACACACTTTGCATAAGTTATTAGTATGAAAACAATTACTGCAAATATCAAAATAAGCAGGCTTACTACCAACGTAAGAATGATATTAATTCTGTCAAAATCTTTTCGGGTTTTTATAAATCCGTAAAATATTGAACTGAATAGGTTTTCAAACCCGAATAAAATAGTATAGGTAAATATTATAGTTATGGGAATCCATTTTGTCAAAGGTTTGTTGAATTCTAGTTTTGTATAAAAAGAATTCCATTTCACAGGAAATGGGTACATATAAAAGTGAAGTAGGTTATGTAGACGAAAGGCAAGCTCTTCACAGGTATTTATGTACATTTTGGATCAGGGAGGTTGTGTTCAATTCCGAGTAAATGTTGTATCTGATATGCAAGCTAAATAGAACGCTTTAACTTTGCGTGTAGAAACTGCATAGCAACAATCACATCAAATTTGGTTTCCAATTAAAACTTGAAATTACATATACAATATGGGGTTAGGTCAAATTGAATAGTATGGTGATTAGTTAATTTAAAGTAAAACGCTAGTTTGCAATGTTTTTTGTGTTTCTATGGAAATACTAAGCTTTAAAATCACCAATTACGCGGATGACTAAACAACTTTTAAAAAACCTATTAAATTGAGATAGGTACTTTTTAATCTGGTTTGGGTTGATGTAATTGCACCAGTTTTTTATAAAGCAATTTTGTAAGCAATTAAGTTTCAAATATGGCAAACTTTTTGCATTTCAGTAGCTTTTAATCAGACGAAGTCAAAAGTCTAATTTGTAGACGCTATACTAATATTTAGCACTGCCTGTATACAGAAGCCTTATTTTGTATTTGTTGGACAACTACATTGAGGATAGCGGTAATATTGCTATTGCGTGTTTGATGTCTGAACCAGCATTTTGACTGGTGACACTTTTGTGCCATCCGCTAAACTTTCCAGAATGGCGAATTTGATTAAATGAATACTAAATAAATTGCAAAAGCATGCACATAGTTAAGTATCGTCCTGGCCGTAAAATCCGAATTTTAACAACCAGGTTTAATGCTGGTAAAAAAACTGACCTAAAATTACGTGTCGCACAGCATGTACGCTGTAAAACTGCTATACCTTGCAATTAAAGTCCTGAAACGGGCCCTTAATGCACGAATTTTAACAAACTGGTTGTGAATTCGTAATTCTGGTCAAAAACTGACCTAAAATCATGTGTCGCATGCTATAGGTTCTATTATGAAAAGTTGTGACATCGCTGTGACCTCTGACCTAGAGTTGACCTATTGACCTCAAGTTCAATAGGGTTGTTACTGAGGTGCTATTGTGTCTGTACACCAAGTTTGGCTGTAAAATTATGTGTCGCACAGCATGTACGCTGTAAAACAGCCATATCTTGCAATTAAGGTCCTGAATCAGGCCCTTAATGCACGAATTTTAACAAACTGGTTGTGAATTCGTAATTCTGGTCAAAAACTGACCTAAAATCATGTGTCGCATGCTATAGGTTCTATTATGAAAAGTTGTGACATTGCTGTGACCTCTGACCTAGAGTTGACCTATTGACCTCAAGTTCAATAGGGTTGTAACTGAGGTGCTATTGTGTCTGTACACCAAGTTTGGCTGTAAAATTATGTGTCGCACAGCATGTACGCTGTAAAACTGCCATATCTTGCAATTAAGGTCCTGAATCAGGCCCTTAATGCACGAATTTTAACAAACTGGTTGTGAATTCGTAATTCTGGTCAAAAACTGACCTAAAATCATGTGTCGCATGCTATAGGTTCTATTATGAAAAGTTGTGACATCGCTGTGACCTCTGACCTAGAGTTGACCTATTGACCTCAAGTTCAATAGGGTTGTTACTGAGGTGCTATTGTGTCTGTACACCAAGTTTGGCTGTAAAATTATGTGTCGCACAGCATGTACGCTGTAAAACTGCCATATCTTGCAATTAAGGTCCTGAATCAGGCCCTTAATGCACGAATTTTAACAAACTGGTTGTGAATTCGTAATTCTGGTCAAAAACTGACCTAAAATCATGTGTCGCATGCTATAGGTTCTATTATGAAAAGTTGTGACATTGCTGTGACCTCTGACCTAGAGTTGACCTATTGACCTCAAGTTCAATAGGGTTGTTACTGAGGTGCTATTGTGTCTGTACACCAAGTTTGGCTGTAAAATTATGTGTCGCACAGCATGTACGCTGTAAAACTGCCATATCTTGCAATTAAGGTCCTGAATCAGGCCCTTAATGCACGAATTTTAACAAACTGGTTGTGAATTCGTAATTCTGGTCAAAAACTGACCTAAAATCATGTGTCGCATGCTATAGGTTCTATTATGAAAAGTTGTGACATTGCTGTGACCTCTGACCTAGAGTTGACCTATTGACCTCAAGTTCAATAGGGTTGTTACTGAGGTGCTATTGTGTCTGTACACCAAGTTTGGCTGTAAAATTATGTGTCGCACAGCATGTACGCTGTAAAACTGCCATATCTTGCAATTAAGGTCCTGAATCAGGCCCTTAATGCACGAATTTTAACAAACTGGTTGTGAATTCGTAATTCTGGTCAAAAACTGACCTAAAATCATGTGTCGCATGCTATAGGTTCTATTATGAAAAGTTGTGACATTGCTGTGACCTCTGACCTAGAGTTGACCTATTGACCTGAAGTTCAATAGGGTTATGGCTGAGGTGCTATAATATCTGCATACCAAGTTTGGTTGTAATCGGTACAGCCGTTACAGAGAAAACGCATAAATGCTATGTCTAGCAACAAAAAGAGCCTGAATCAGGTTCTTAGAGCCTGAATTTTGAAAAACAAACTGCACCATCGGAGTCCTGGTAAAAAACTGACCTTAAATCATGTGTCGCATGGTATATGTCTTATGTAAAAATATTGTACCGTTGGTGACCTCTGACCTTTAGAGTTGACCTATTGACCTGAAATTCAATAGGGTTGTGGCTGAGGTGTCATAGTATCTGTGTACCAAGTTTGGTTGCAATCGGTCCACCCGTTACTGAGTAAATTGCATACGGGCGGACGGACGGCCGGACGGCCGGACGGCCGGAGTGCAATATTATTAAGTATCTTGGCCGATACTTAATAAAAATAAATTGATTAAATAAACTTAACCTTTTGGTGCTACATATATGGTACCGCAAAGATGCACAAAAAACAATATTACAATGATATTTTATTTGGTCTATACACCTAAAGTTTCTTTAATCACAAAAAAACTCTATGATTAATTCAGGCGTATAGATGCCAAATTATTTTTTTTTAATTTCATTGTATATGACAAAACCTTACACATACAAGAAATAAAATACTTCAATGATGTGAATTGTTTCTCTAGTACACTAGAGCTTAAACCCTATTTACATTGGATATTCTTTTAGTCAAAGCGTTGTTTACTTTTAAAAGGTTATTCCAATTGAGTACAAGCTGTAGTGTGTTAGCATACTTAGGTTTTCTTAAAATTGTTTTGTATATTTCACAAATGGTCAACACTATTTTAAAATTAGACAATAAGGTACTTAAATCAAACTGATCGAAAACATGAACGGAGTTGCCAAATGTGAACTCCCCTCATTAAACCCAAAGCATTAAAATTAGTAACACGATCCTCGATGAGTCAATTTTTTTGCATCGATTCTAAATATTTGTTTTTATAAACTGGAAAAGCCTCAAATCTATGTAACCATTATTGTACTACTTTATATAAGCTACCATGATATCATATTTTTGCTGAACAGTCGCTAACAGTTGTACGTTCAAAAATTAAATTACAAGTTAGATATGAAAAAGTCTTATTACAAAATTTGTCTTCTTTTTATAATAAAGCTAAATGTAGAAGCATGGCAATCTCTTTTGAACCTAAGTACTACTGATAGTTTGCAGAAAGGCAGCACCAGTATTAAATATGTTGATTTGCATCTTAATCTTCCTACCTTAAAGTTTTGTTTAGTGACAGTTGCAAATTTTAAAGGAGTCGACATCAAACCAATTGATTTTCCGATTATATTACGCCGACCTTTACTTGTCACCATAACATATCCTAGTGAAAAAAGTCCGAAGTTGATATCTGTAACGCGATATGTGCCATTTGAGCTAATATCCAAAACAGCAAATGGTGGGTTAAACATTTCCAAAGATTCTGCTATTTGCGCGTCAAAACTTATTTATGACAACTCAGAAACGGCTGAACAAATAAGTGGTGGTAATGCCTACCCAATTTGTAGCGCCATTCGTCGTGGAAAATACGTCTTATCGACTCGTCTTTGGAATGGAGAAGTGGATGTTCGTATATTACCTGATATTTCTGGTCCTAAATCTAATTCCCTTGCAACGTTTGAAGTTAAATGGTACCCTAGTGAATCTCCTACTAACAAGATATTAATTTACTTGCTAGATCAATTATCTGGGCAGAGTTTTGCAAACTGGTATCATCAGTATTTGGAGACGAATGTGCTAGTTATTTCTGCTAATATTATTGAATCCGTGGAATTGTCCAGAGAAATCTTTTTATTCCCACCTTGCTTCAACTGCAGCACAAGCTTTAGTTTCAAATATTTTTGTTACAAAAATAAAACAGGTTGGCTACAAAACTTGCCATACAGGGTTATTTCAGAGGTTCTTGAAAACCAACATAATGTATCGAATTGGTACATATACAGAGCAAACAAATTGAGTGACTTTATGTCCTCCAAGTTCTCCAAAACCAAGTTAAAAAATTTTAAGGCAACTCTGTATAACGGTACAATAGATGCTTTGCTTTTATTGATGTTGTCTACAATTTGGAAAAGTATTTTACAGGAAAAGTACAAGGTTTTTGAGCCTACGTATTTTGTTCGTACAAAACCATATCTGGATGTTTTATTGGTAAGCGATGGTACTGGTGTTGATAGTACAGTATACACTGCTGTGTATCCCCCATTTCAAATGAGATTTATTAGCTGTGGGTTGGTTAACAACGAGAACATTCAGTTACAATCTCTCGTGGCTAGTTTTCAATCCGCCGTTTGGGGAGCAATTGCACTAGCCCATTTTATAGCACTTCCAGTCTTACTTTTTGAAATTAAATATTCCAACTCTGATTATCGTAACACTGACTACTGGGAAATATTACTGGTTCCAGTAAAGTTGTTGCTGGAACAATCTAATCCCTTCCCAGAAACATTTGCAAAGACTCTACCTTCTCGAGTTATTGTGGCTTTTTGGCTCATTGCTGCTTTAGTTATTAGCAATGCGTACAAAAACGACAAAATTTATGATATGGTCTCTCCGCGTAAAGCTTTTCCACTCAGTACCTTGTCAGAACTTATAAATTTAAAATATAATATTTTCTCGGATGTACAAAGTATGAAATACTACGCCAGTGAATGGAATTGCAGAATCAGTTACACGAAAAAAGGTATTACTCCTCACCAACTACTGATCTTCAACAACGAAACAGGTTCTTGTATAAGAGCGTATTCTCAGCTTTTCCAAGAAAGGGATGAAATTAAGCGTCAGGAACAAAAGTATAAGATGGTCCTTGCCTCTGAACTTTTTAACCGATTTTTCAATCACAGTCAAATATCATTTCAAAGAATGACTATCTCACAAATAAACAACTTGTTTGAAATCTGTGGTGCAAATGCGCTGTTTGATGGTATTGATATTACAAGTAAAGTTACCCAAATCAAAGCACTTTCTCCAGGGAAAGTACTCAGCAAGTGCAACAACACAGCATATATTATGTATGAAAACAGAATCGCGGAGCTTCAGGCTGTTTTAAGTCCTTTAGTTGGACAACGATTATCCATCGGAAAAGAATACATTGTAAACAAGCAATTAAAATTTAAGTTGAGGGGCTGGATTCCAGAGTTTATACACAGGCGTGCACGAAGTGTAGAAAGCTCTGGTGTTTGGAATTGGTGGAGTAAATTGATAACTCATGATATAGTAAAGCTACGAGTGTTGCGGAATAGTAAATATCGGGCCTTTATAAATGTGGACTCAGAAGCTTTGCATTCCACTAGTTTGTCCGGGAAAATTGTAATTATATTCTACGTTTTAGTATTTGGTCACACAGCAGCGGTAATATCCTGCATGCTTGAATGCTGCATTACGATGTTGATTATCAGATTTACTTTACGGATTGAAATGCACGAATAAGTACCACAGATGAATTAAAATGTGATGAGAAATACAAACGCCATGTTTCGGCTGTATGAACATTCAAGAACAAATTTTGGCAATCTGTATGCATATATTTGTTGCAATCAAGACCGTATTTTGCAAATGTCATAGTGAAATCCTCACATCATTATTACAACCAGAGTTACATGTTGATATAAAACTTGATACAATAGATGTGGCTTGATAATACTTGTCAGCATTGCAACATGCTTGTTTGATGGAATACTTATGGTGCAAAGCTATTGCAAAAACGAAACAACAGAAAAGAGCAAATCATAGAAATAACACATACAACATAGCAAGCACTGTCCAAAGATTGGTTTGCATGACTAAATTTACATTCGTGTTGGCATAGGCGGAAAATGAATATGAACTTGTCAGACTCAAATCCATCATACTCAGCTTTATATACTGACGGCTACAATCTTAAAGTTCTTCTATCGGGGGATGGCGGCTTTTCTCGTTTTCCTTTGATCTAATTAGTCCTGTCAATCAAACAGAAGCTCAACAATGGAGCTCCGAGAAAAAATGTTGATAGCAAAGGAAACACGAAGTAAAGTGGTAGCGTGTATATACACTCCTGTGCTAAACTTTTTGTTGTTGATTTCCAGCTACGTATAAATGCATATTTGCAATGCATGAAGGTGAAGCACAGGAGTGTATATACACGCTACCACTTTACTTCGTGTTTCCTTTGCTATCAGCATTTTTTCTCGGAGCTCCATTGTTGAGCTTCTGTTTGATTGACAGGACTAATTAGATCAAAGGAAAACGAGAAAAGCCGCCATCCCCCGATAGAAGAACTTTAAGATTGTAGCCGTCAGTACTTGGAGTCATTTTATTGATTTTATGTTCGTACCCAATTTTAATGCAAGAGAATGTTCAGACATTATTACGTTGCTGAACAGGATCTGCAATAAACACAATTCATTCATTCATTCATTATGTCTATATTACTCAATAGAGTGCTGCCTCAGAATCAGTAAATTCTGACAGCATCTTCTTTTGAATTTATAGACAAACTACACTTAAATCTTAACTGTCGAAGTCAACAGTAGAGTTGTGTTATTTGCTTTGTGGCTCACATAATATGCTATCTTTCGCATTAAAACATTTTGGCAAGTCTTCATTTTCGGTAAAATTCAGAAAAATCATAAAGTTTTTCTTAAATCTATCAATGTATAAACATATGTCCACCATATGAAAGCTCTAAAAGGGACTCGAGTTTTGATGAGAAGAGCCCGGAACTATGGTAATGGAACTCAACGCTTAATAGATAATCAATTTTTGAAGTCCATAATTTCAAAATCTAAAATAACTTATAACAGCAACCTGGAATCGAAATTGAAATGCCTGTATGCCAGCATGCTAGTGAGCTTCTTCACAATCATTCTAGCTTACTTTATCCAGTACTACAGTAGTACTACTACTTTCTGTTCCGGTCTGTACTTTGCATGATATTATCTCCATATCTTGCATTAATTTACATAATATCAAACTTCACAACAAACTACGTGGTTCTAAAACGCATGCGCCAGCTCAAAAACGAATACGTTAACCCTCACGGAACCCACTCAACACAAAGCTTCTGAACCTTAAGAATAATCAACATAATCTCTGGAGTAGGTACGAGACTGAACTTTGACCTGATATTCGGATTAATCTAGTGTGTTCATTTATTGCTTTTATTTAATTCAACATTTGATTTAACCTGATGACGTTCTTGAGATTAAGTCATTTTGTCGATAAGATCTAGTTTTATTGCGTATTGTGTGATACGATAACTCGGATGCATAAATGGAAGTGGGTGGATATTTTGGGACTTCCGTTTTCACGGGGTAACGTGTGAAATTACCCATAAAGAATAATATATAAGTATAAAGAAGAAGTATAAAGACCAAGGATATTACATTTATTTTAAAGTATTCGCACATTCAATTTTTCCTCGTACCTTGGACCTTTGATTATAGAAAAAATAGTCTATCATCTAGACGTCATGTTTCTTACACGTTTAAATTTTAAAAAAGACCTACAAGCATTGCTCATTTGATAGTTTTATTCAGGACACATAGAAGGAAAAATAGCCTTAAAAATAATTTTTCCTACCTACCATAGGTACACCAAAAAGTAAAAAATTGTCTGGGTCAGATTCGCAAGTAACCTTGAGTCTGAGTAGTAATATATGTTGAAATGCTAATACTAACCAACACCTAAATTGTTGTGCATTTAAATTTTTAAGGATGATTGATTTATTGAGGCAAATGTATGATTATGTGTAAATCTGGAAGATATCAAAATTTACGGTTATGTGCAATCAAGCAAGTTTTATACAGTGCAATGCACAACAATTTATTTGTTAGGTAATATTAGCATTTCAGCATATATTACTCAGACTCAAGGTCACTTGCGATTCTGGTCTCGACAAGTTTTTACTATTTTATTGTGTAATAGAAAATGGCGGAGGATTCCACATAGGATTGAATATGAAATAGAAAATTTAGAGAAAAATGCAAAATATTATTACCTTTATAAAGGCACTGTTTTAGATCCCACGCTAAGTTTTATTGAACACCTTCGGTCGGTAAAAGAAAAGGTTTCTGAAAAAATTAAGTGTCTTAGATGATTTACGAGGTATATAAATATAAAGGTCATGAAAATTATGGTAAACGCTCATTCACACTCAGTAACTGACTATGCGTTTAATATATGGGCTATACAAAGTGACAACAAATTACAACAAAGATAAAATTGATAGGTTTATAGTTGGCTTTGAATACCCATCATTTTCAAAGCAGGAAAAAGAAAAGCATCTTTCATAGTTAATTTGCAAGCTTTCAAAGAACGTTATAACTTTGTTAGCATAACTGAAAGGCGGGACTTGAATGTCCTCAAAACAGCATTTAGTATGTATTGAAAAGTCGATTTTGCTGACATTATATCGAAAAGGCAAACAGAAAAGAGCTTTCCAATACTAACTCTACCAAATCCTAATTCACAATTTTAATTACCTATCATTTTAACCTAAAAATTGCATTTGTAGTAGTAGTTTTTAGTTTTCTTCATTGTTAAATACCTTCTCTGTGAAATGTTTAATAAAATTAATTAAATTTATTACTGACCTTTCTAACTCTGTGAGTCACAGACTGTGACGTTAAGCATTATTGTTTTGCTTCTTTCGCTTTGTCATTTACTCCTGACGAAGAAATTAGTAAAATTTCGAAAGCTTGAGTTACTACTTATACCTGCATCCGTGAAGCCCATTCATTTCTCATGAAATAAGCATTATTTTACAAATAACATGTATAACACTTGTTTGATTGCACATAGTTGTAAATTTTGATATTTTACAAATTTACACATAATCATACCTTTGCCTCCATAAATCAATCATCCTTAGAAATTATGTAGATCATCCATTTGCGAGTGACTGCCTTAAAATCCAGAAAACCATAACTTTTTGTTGGCAAATAAAATATCATTTTCATGTCCATCACTCAATCCAAGATTTTTGCAATTGTTTCCTGTAATTAATAAGAACAAGCAAACCATAATGTTCAATCATGATCTTCAGTAACAGCAGTGATACAAAGCATGCATTTAGATAACATTACTTAAGCCTAGCATACAATAAATAAAAACCAAGTAAAGTCTGTAGTTTATCTTCGTAGCGATATCAGTTATTGAATAGCCTGCACGCAAAAAGGACAAGCCAAAAAATGTTTCAGAAGATTGCATACACCACGGCATTGGTGTCACTGATCCTAGCATTCTTTCAAAATGCCAACGGTATTGATTTAGAAAGTACAAAGGAGGGTTCCTGTTTGGACATTAAGGAAAGTGCTTATGTGGATCTGAGCTGGGTACAGTTTTTTATTCTTATGCAAAAGCAGGGTATTTTGCTTCATTTATATTTTTACTTGCAATAATTTCAGGTTGCTAGTCACAAAGTGTGGTACTATCCTCTAATGAGCCGGTTCGATATTTACCACGTTTCCACTGACATGAGTGGTAGAAAAGCCAAGGATATCCGTGAGGATGAAATTTACTACAACAGCTGTATCCATTTTGCTTTTGCTGGAACTACGTATTACGCTAAAGCCTTTGGAAATAGAATGGTTCCTTACAAGCTGACCCCAATTAAAGGATTTGGAGAGTATGTGTTTACTACTGGTGTTGAAGGTAAATGAATTATTTTAAAATTTTAATCACTTTATTTCCTTAACTTAAAAGCAAGTGTAATTTTGAATGCAGGAGCTATTATGCAAGGAGGAAAGTGCAACACAACTCTAACGGATAACAAAACGTTCACGGTTGGTGCTTGCTGCATATGGGACAGTCAAAGGACTTGGGCCGTGGCAAGCACGGTTAAACAGCTACCTGAGGAAACAAAGAAATTAATATATGACCACTTAGAATCGCTGGGCTTTAACCGAGAATATTTTACTGCGTTTCGGTATGAAAGTTGTAAAGGTTTAGAATCCGAAGATTCGGTTAAAAAGGAACTTTGAAAATTATACGTATGTTAAAAGCTAATGGTGCAAGATAATTTGAATAAACACAAATTGGATAGGTGTCAAACTACATTGGATGAGTTTGTTGTTCCATTTTTTCATAAACTGTATTGACAGTACAACAGTGTACTAAAATCCCTCAATGACATTTGTGTAACAATTGCAGTGAAAGCAACGATTAAAATATAATTATTTTGGGTGAGCGAACGTCATTTTACTTACGCATTATGGCATTCAAAGTTGTTCAATGTAAGTAATTTCGAAATTATTTTCATGCGGAAGAATCATTTATCAACAAAAGCTTGAAAAGTTTGAAAAGTCAAATTGAAATTCACAAGTTTTAAATGACTGGGTTTTATGGACAATTGGTGCTGCTTTTCAACAAAATATTTTTTCGTTGAAATTGCCAAGCTTTTTGAGAAAAAAGAGTGAATTTAGCAGTTTAAGTACTTAATTTGTAAGGATGGTATACCACTTCAAGCAGCACTCCATTACGTCTTTAGCCTATTGTGCTATGCCTCTTATACCGCCACGATTGTCTCCAAGTTGTGGAATACTATCCTTCCAATTAGGAATTTGGACAAACTCTTTGAAAACTCGAGAGAAAGTTTCATGGAAAAAGAAGCCGACATAATCAGTATAGTTATAGAAGTAGAAGAGTTTACATAGGCATTTGAAAAATAATATTTTATTATAAAGCAAAATAATTATGTACACAGGAATTGCTCCAACGGGATCCACAACACCTTTCAGAACTCGGATTGATATCCCCAAACTCTACACGCTCTTAAATAAATTACATGATTAAGGCTAAACGAGGCAAAAGCTGCTTTTTAAAGTTTAGAACCTAAACTTGCCAGAGTACTTTACCGACGACTTGAAAACACTTTGTGAGTTACAAATTGTGACACCATTTCTACACGCAATAAGTCAAGAAGAGTCCAAGAATGTTGACGTGCAATTCTGCGAAAGTTTTCCCTCTTTCCCTAGAAGTACATTCTAGTGAAAGCATTATTGTTTGTGGACAAAGAGTCGCCTTTCACCAAAATTCTTAATTTCAGGTTCAAGTGTCAGAATGATTGATAGTAGGAATGAAATGAGATGAGTTGCAAATTAATTGGATACAATTAATAAATGTTTTGAATAGAATTCTACTTGGACGGGAAGGAGAACTATTAAATCGATACTAGCTGGAATACCTACACTATACAAGTGTTCACTGCTTTGGTAACGCAAACAAAACCTACGCGCTTGAAATTTTTTTGTGTGGGTTGTGTTTGCCATTTTAGTGTTGGGTCACGTTACTAGTTTAGGCATTTTGGTTTTTGAAATTAAGGTCCATAAGGTAAAAAATTATAGAAATTCGAAACCAAATGGAAATTAGAAAAAAGTCAGGATAAATAAAGCTTTATTGGACTATATAAGCTAGTACAGTTACCACACGGGTGGCTTTCTAGTGGCCCAACACACCACAACTTCCAGCATCAAAAGCACAATGCACAGTACCATTCCAGACCACAAGACCAAAAATGCAAAGAAAACATGTCCAAAATCCAAAGTGGTTACTTTTAATTGGTCACGCAGACAAAAGAGTTTAGTGTGACGCACATAAGTTTGCCAGTATCTTCGTATGAAACCCCGTTCTAGTACCACAATGATTCTGCAAAAATATATAATAAAATGCAATTGCAATTGAAAAACTATTTTCAATTGATATTTTTTTACAAATTCCCACCTGTAATTAAATAGCTGCTCTAATTCCGAGTACTTTGGTATAAACAGAGAGGATGTTGCCTGAAAACTGAATGAAACTGCCTTTCGTTTTCTCATCCTGGACCCAGCCGTACAGCGTGTCCTCCCAAGTGATCACACATGCTTTGCCAGGTGGATCCTGCAACTTTTTGTAAATTACGTCAATTGTTTTAAACTTTATTTTCTTTAACACTTCTGGCGACGTCCTCTCCAATCCATCCAGGATTTCGTCACTAGTGTCGCCAGAACTTAAAAGGTAGACATCATCCACATAAGAGAGCAATTGATTTAAACTAAAAATTGTTTTGGGTACGGCATAAAGTTCAGAGACAATTTTTCCTGTGTATGCTGCATAGCAAACCAGGCTAAAAAGTAGAGCCGTAATAATAATAAAACGGATTGATGTAGTGTTTGGCACTTTGTGCCAACCTTGCTGACAAAATGTGCCAATGCACCAAAGTATAGTTTCAAAAGAATTTAAGTTATTACTGCTGCTAGAAGTATTGTTGTAAGTTGGTGTACAATTTAGTGAACGAATTACATAGTTTTGTTCCCTACTCAAGTCAAGTAGTGGAACTTTAGGAAAAGTTGCGTTTAATTTTGAATGCAGGTAAGTGCTAAGTTTGCAAGAAAGGAAGATACACGTCCATGTGTAGAAGAGGGCGGACCACATTTGAAATGCGAATGGTTTTATATGTATTGGTCGAATTCGGTTGTCCGTGGGTTGGACAAAGATTCCGTGGATTCTATAAAAAAAATTTGATATTTTTTTTTAATTTAACAAAAAACCGGATATAAGGCTACCTACCCATCAAAAAATGTTGGATGCAGAGGTTGAGCCACTCTGGTTCTGTTTTTGGTGACACCCGTCTAAAAGCACAGGAACCAAATTATTCCAAGTTTCTAGCAAAATGCATGGACAATTAAATGAATTACATGATAAATTTGGATATCGAAGGATATATTGGACGAAAAGGATGATTCAAAGTAGTGTTCCGTGTTGAAGTATATTTTGAGAAGGTTTTCGCTAAAACACATTCAAACATAAATTTCACTCAAAAAATCATTCTTCCTTTTTGAATTTCTTATAAATTTCTTATTACGTAAAATTCATTGCAGCTTTGAAGTCTCTGTAGATACTAACGCTAAAACCGGAAACAAGCGTGTCCTCCCCATTTTTCCCTTTGCCCAGCTTAAACTCAAAGGGGTTGTCATTCTAGAAATAAATTTTTTTACAGTGACTCTAGAATACTAATTCATTTTCATAATTTTATATATTAAAATCACTCACTTCATCCTCCTTGTTAATAAATGCAGCAGCAGTTACAATAATCCCTTTTAAATTACTCCTTCGAAGTACTTTTGGGTTATTTAAGTGCGCAAGCGAAAATTCAGTCAAGTTTAGTAGCACAAGCCCATTCAGTGTTTGGTTAGTCCTCTGTCGATGTAGAAAATTTGCAAAAATGTTATTTTTTATTGTATACACTTCCCATATTCTAACACCTTTGTTCTTTGTAGAATTTGTGCAGTATTGCAGCAGAAAGAGATCGCTTTTCCAATTGAAGGGTATAGAACTGTTGTAAGGTGAATTGCTAAAGTGGTAAGGCCTTAATTTTGTTTTAGTGCAGGTTTCCGTTAGAATGAAAATGCGACAATAAAAGCGAGATCCTGGGCTGGTTTTCAGTCTTATTTGGACTATTTGGTTGCTTATCTTTATAAAAATTATAAAAAAGAATGTATTTTTACAATTTCATATAATAAGCTATATATAATTAAGTAAAAATGCCATACATTTCTCAATGCCTGCTTTAGCTCATCCTCCGTTTTTGTAAAAACCAACAAGTTTGTTGGAATTCCAGAACTTGCACAAAAGCTCATTGCTAAAGAAAGTGGGACAACGCTGCTGGAGGAAGCTTCCACAATTTGTACATTTCTCAAATTATTCTCTAGTAGCACAGTCACAAAATTGTGCGAGTTTCTAAATGGGTCGTTTTCATTCAGAATTACTTTAAATGTCTGTGGTTGAGCAAAATGGTTTATAGGAGAAGATTTAGAAACCACATAGAAATTAAAAAGCAAGAAAAAACTCAACCCAAAAGTATGCGACATTTTTACGGCGAATTGCTTTTCATTCACGTGGTCGAAATACAACTGGCTATATAGACACCTAATATAGACTTTTTCTTCAAAATTATTTACATGTGTGCCAATGAAAAATTGATGGTTACACTACTCGCAAATTGAATTCTTTTAACAAAAACTGTCAATTTGCCCTGCCAATCCTAACGCCGAGCAATAAAATGTCAACAAGTTTTGCTTTCTTAGCTATCCGCATTTATGAATTGTGAATGTAATTTGTCTCGTGGACTATATATAATTCATTTTCAGATGCATTATGTCCACATATGAATTAGTCTTAAGAGATTGGTTAGTCGATATGACGTTTTCAATGAATGAATGACAGAATGATGAATTCTTAATGTGCGTTGAAAAGGATACGTGCACAATAAGTTCTCAATTGAGTACACAAGAAACTACTTGATGGTTTTTTTAGGAAAAAAATGATAGTTTACTTTATTGAGCCACGCAAAACAAATCACATTTTCGGTTTTTAGGTTTAGCTATAATTTAAAGAGCTATCTTTAGACTCCTTTTGTGGTTTCAAAAGCATACATAACACCGACATTCCATATAAAAATAATTGCTCGTCTCTATCCTTGAATGTAAAACCTGGCATCGGTTTTACACACACAAATGGATAAACGCATGCAAAAAATTTTCAACCATTTTGAAGCCAGATGATTTTTGTATATCGGCCATATTTATGAAATTTTATTGGCCCATGGCATACCCTTGAAATCTGAAATTAAATAAAAAATTAAAGTTTACATCCGCTCTTGATTCTTTAACTACTTGTTGAAATTGTGGGAAAAACTCAACATGCATGAATAGTTCTGCGGCAAAAATGTTTTGCTAATCAAGACACTCCTTTCTTTTAGCATTATTGGGATGCTTAGAAATTATCTCATTCTTGAAGATTACATCTACTCATATAATATTACACTCAAATAGTTGTCACCTGGTTTGAAACTCCAAAAGCTAATAAAAATGATTTAACTGGATTGCCAAAGCCAGTTTCAAGAAATTCCAGTGTTACAGTGACTATGCTTTGTTCTTTATTTTCAATAAATTACTTTTATAAAACATTAATTATTGTGCTGACAATGTTTTGGCTGAATGAACTTTCACAAATAAGTTTTGGCAACATGTATGCATGTATTCTTCAACATGTTCGAATTTATGTCCCAGTGAAACTGTCACACAGTATTGCAACGTGTCAGGGTTACACGTTGATATATTTGAAACAATAGATTTGGCCTTGAAAATATGAACTACTGAAAGTGCGAGAGAACGTAAAAGAGCAAGTCAGAGATATAACACAGAGAACTTTTGCGACCATTGATAAATGGTTAATTTGCATGGCTTATATCTACAAACGCAGAATCCATAAGTGTTGGCTTACGCGAAATACCAAGGTTACGTTGCTGACAGACTTTTGGACTTTTTTTTGGCTTTTGTTGCATTGGGTGAGAATGTTGAAGTAGAGTTGAGAGGGACAACAAATTTTAAAACGCGCATGCAAGTGAAGCATAATAACATCAAGTGTAAGTATGATGACAATGAATAAACATGTTGTGTTCTCGTCATATATAAATTTTATATTTCTAAAATTCTACCAGCCAGAATTGGTTTCAAACCTATATATGGCTCAGTATGATCAAATTATAGTTTAGTTAATGACAACAGTTTAAACGTATGAATAATTAATTTTGCATGATGTAATAAATGTGTCAATATTTATATCACTCCATCTTCATACAAATTTAAAACAGTAGCAATAATCTCATCTTTATATCCCCTGTTATTCTCAATTCCTTCCATTTCCTCTGAAAACAGCTCCATAATGTTCTCTCCTTCTTGCTGATCCATATTTTTGCAATCTTCTTTTGGCTTGAAAATAAAGCTAAGCATCATCACCCCAATCAAAAATCCAAGCAGCTTTGATCTTCTGTAGCGTCTTTGCAAAGTTTCAAAGGTAAATCCAGGAAGGGGCTCTGCTTCAAGATGTTTACAGTATTTTGTAAAGGCGTCAAAATACGCACGAAGAATATCGTCTTCATGTTTGATTCTTATTGGTGCTCGCACACTTGAAAAGAGAAAGTAAGCCAGGTCAGTAGTGGGACAGGCTTCATGAATAACTTGAAAGTCGACAAGAGTGACTTTGTCAGGTTTTCCTGAGTTTGAGTCGTACAGGAATAGCATATTGTTAATCCAGCAATCACCATGAGCTCCTACAAGCCAAGGTTCTGAAAATGGCAATATAAAATGTTATCAAATTTATAAATTTTGTAAAAATTAAACTTAAAACACAAAAGTTTGTATTGACCTGTTACAATATCCTCTTTTGGTTTGACCCTTAAATAGCTTTCCTGTTTTTCCTCGTCTATTCCTTCATCTTTCATATTTTCCGATATAATTCCCAAAGTATCTTTTGCAAATAAAACTTGCAAGTTTTTGTAAACCGGATGCTCTTCACCCAAAACTCTCTGAACAACTTTGATAGTGCTTTCATTCGCATTATCCATCAAAGGTTTCCACTGTTCCAATTCCTTTTCAGTGTACATGGTATCCCCAAACCATTTGTATTTTGAAATGAGGGAAGGTAGCCCATTCTTTTGTTTATAGGCCCAGCTTAGGGCGTGCAACTTTGCAAGCTCGACCATAACTAGTTTGGTGTGAGCCAAGTCTAGTCCTTGGATACGTTCTGCCATTTTACACCCAAAAGCTTTTCTTAGGTCGGTCATCACCAGGAAATTTTGATTGCTCCATGGACTATCCTTAAATTCTGCAATTTGGAATTTCTAAATAAAATTACAAAATTTCGACGCAATAGTTTTTATAAGGGCTTTTACCTCGAGCAACGCCAGAACCTACAACATTTCCTCCATGATATGGCGCTAGTGACAAAGTCAATTCATCTTTAGCACCAGAGGTAATGGCCAGTTTTTGGAGTTGTGGGAAGAAGTTGGCGTACATAAACAGCTCCTTTTCAAATACGTTAGTTTGATCAAGATACTCCCTTCTTGCAGGATGCTCAGGATAGCATTTGATTAGCAAATGGTGCTTGTTTTGCTTCCCTTTCAAGGTCACATCAACAGTAAACATAATGCTCAAGTAGTTGTCGCCCGGATTGCTTCCCGATTTTGATGTAAATGTTTCCACTGGATTTTTCAATAGAAATTCTAAAAATTCCTTAGTCACTTCAAAACCAGTTGATTCTGGTAGCGAGACCGTTTTTTCATCTGCCATTTTCGCAGAATTTGAAAAGTAAAAACTTTTGGAATAATTTTGCAAACGATTGTCATAAAAGAACGTGTTTGCACTCAAGCTCCAAATAGATCTCTGTTCTGTGTGAGCGTCCTAAATTATGCAAGCACCACTTGTGAATAATCAATCTGAATAGAAGTGAGCATTGAAATAGGGAGTAGTATATAAGCGAATGCAGCTCACGTGATGCAGTCAAGGACAAAGATACTTGTGATTTTTTATAAGTTTGGCCTTGTACTGGTTTCTGTTGCGTGATGATTCCGAATCTGACATGTGATTTTATCTGACTGGCAGTGATAATACATATTGTGTGAATCATTTTCAAGTATTTAAAATGTTAATTTCAGATTGGGAAAGGACATTTCATTCATGTTTCATGTCGCATGATTTCACACTGATTGGTCAAACAACAAAAGTCATCAAAAACTTTTAAAGATGCAGAGGTTTTGTAAATGTACAAAGCATTAACAACGTTTACTTATATCATGCTAACAATTATCTTCCTCTTCCTCCATCACTAATGAAACCACTGCAAAAGTATTTTCTTCCTTCTGTTTCTCTTTGACCTCAACAGATTTTTTTTTCGATTATAGGCTTAACAGAATCAGCAACAGCAAGACCTACAGCACATGTCCATAAAGCTTCGTTTTTCTGTAACGTCTTGTATCTGTTAAAGGCATCCAAGTAAATGTAAAGTAGATACATAGGCATGTCCTTGGGTAGCTGGCTTTCAGCACGCTGTCTCAAAGTCAGTGTCCCTTGAGAGAAAAGTAATGCAAAAAGATTGATGGGAATACAAAAAAAAGTCATGGTCGTGAGTTACACGTTACACCAAATAACTCCATGGCAACTTTATATAAAATACCAATAATTTCTATTTCAAACACGTTATTTCGGGACTGTTTTAATTTCAATAAGCTCTAAATTACGTTAGTACCAGCTGGCCAAACAAGCAAAAACTCAAAATTTGTTTACCATCAGTTAATTTGAAAAGCCTTGAAAAGATGTTTTGATATGGTAACCAGGGTGGCTTTTTCTACATGTACAAATAGATTTTGTCCATTTTTACCTGTAAAAATGTATAAATACATGGAAATATGGAAATAACATGGAAAAATGTTAAAGTACAGCCAAAGAAGCCATATGACTATATTTACACCTATTATGGGGAATCAGAACACGGTATTAATTAATTTAAAAGCAAACAAAACGGTTTAGTGGAGTTTTAAAACATGTTAAAACTTAAAACTCAAACACTAAGTTTCATTTTGCAGAAAAAGATCAAAATTTTCAGGAATATTTCCATAATTTACATTGTCCATGTAAAAATTCCAAGTATTTTTAACATGTCAAAAATTATTTTACTGTTATTTCCATGTTATTTCCATGTTACATGTATTTACATCCCGCCACCCTGATTGTAACATTTCCATAATTTAATAGCAATGACACAGCTATTATGGTACGACTGAATTTATGTATGGTTTTACATAATTATTCATAATAGCTTTCACCTGCAACTAAATATAGTCAAAAAAATAGTCATACAAGTTATGCTCTTGTCGTGCAATGATGTTTTAACTTTTACATGAAAAAGTTATCATAGTTACAACTCCACGTGCCATTTGTTTTGCACTTAAATGCAAGTTTAATGGATTATGTGTAAACTGAGCAATCATGAAACCTTTACCTTGATTTCTTTTAAAATTTCCCTTTTTATTTACTTTAAAATCATAACATCATGTTTTAGTGTTACCAACACCATACTGAAATAACAATCACTTTTGTGAAGTATTTTCAATACTTGTATAATTCAAAAAGGTAAATATTAAAGCAATATGGAGCCGCACAAACTTAACTCAAGTCTGGTAAAAGCTGCCCTTTGTTTCTCAGAATGGATCCAGCAAAGACTTCTTCATTATTCCCAGTCGTTTATGTGGAACGACAGAGTTCAGAAGTTTGTAAAAATTAGAAGCAAACCTGCTATAGTACCGTGGTATTTTGTAAATTTTTTGCTTATTCCTTGGGTTGCTGTTATAAACAGTGCTATCACCTTAATTTGTTTTCATAGCTCAATTTACAAAACGCTAAACTTTCTTCAAATTTTCATACTTATAGCACAAGCACTAACAGGTAGCCTAAGTTCAATTAGCGCATACACGATTCATTATCACAGTCACGTTTATGTATTATTTTTGAACTTAATGGTCGACTTCAGTACAACCACTACGTTTGGTATAAAATCTAGTGGCGTTTCTGAAACAAAAATGTTTACGAAGCCACTTAAGTATTCTATTAATTTATGGAAGACTTTTATGGCGGCAATGTACCTAGAAAATGGTAGAGTAGATTATTTTGGTTTGTTTTTTCAACTTGTAACATTAGGATTTTCTTCATTATACTTAACCCTGCCTTTTATTGTGTTTTTCTTCAAGCTTGATGCTCCGTATCACTTTTTCAAAATTGTAATGCCCACAGAATGGTACAATAACTGGTTTATATACGTGCCTTTATTAATGATTAGAATTTTTATTGGAACTTGGTGCATGTGGGAAGGCACAACGATGATCAGAACCTCCGTGGTACATATATTAATAGTGCTAAAATTTTACAGTGACAATTTGAATTATTTGCTGCAAAGACAATTTTTCTGCAAGAGGGCACTAAGGAAATATAGATCATTGCAAATTTTGTTTTGTTTAGTAAATGAACCTCAATCTGTAATTGTATCTGCCTATTTAGGTACGGTATACGTTTTATTGTTGATATCAAATACGGTTACAGTTTTAGGATTCAACGTACTTCCATGGCAGTTTTACATAGGTATTCCATTTCTGGGACTGTTTGCAATTGGTTTAGTTATGTATACATGGAAAATGGCAACCTTTGTAGACACTAGAAGTAAACAGCTTAAAGACAACTGGACCTCTCTAACAGCTTTAGGAAATATTCAAGAAAGAAAATTAGAATTTGTAACGGTTGAAATGCGGGCTAGCAGAAGAGAGATTCTGTCCATACGGGCCATGTCGTTTATGTATGGGAGCTTAGGAACTATGAAAAAAGGAACAAGAAGAGATTATTTGCATGCATTACTTTCGGATTCAGCTGGAATGATTTTGGCTATGAATGACATTAACCTTTTTGAGTAAATCTGAGTGTATCATGTCATTGTGTTACAGCGCTGACAACACAGAAAAAAGTGGACATACACACAAACAAAATTATTTAGACCTAGAGAGTAAGAATAAGAAGTTTGTACTTTGAAATAGTCATGTGTATTTTTTGCATTTGTGTATTTAAATACTCAAAATTAACCATTAGTATGAAATTTTTTTGTACCGCTAAAAATGAAAGTCCTTGCGTTTGTATTAATGGTTCTATGCAACTGTTGCTTTATTGAGTTTCAAAAGTTTCATACAAGTTACCAAAACGTTTTAAAGTACGTAAAAAATGAAAAAATGTTTCTTTGACCACCAAAATGTATTACGGATTTTTGTTGTTATACATTTAATTTATTGGGAAATTGTCATCCATCAGTGGACTCACATCATCACACACCAAGTCAGAGGCAGCTTCTTTATTCTGAGTATTACAACTTAAATTGATAATAAAATAGTAATTACCTGATCTACAATAAACTTCATACAATTTGCAAATGTGCTTGACTTTGTGTAACAAAACGAACCCGCATATATTCGCATGTCCCTGCACGATCTTACAAACTTTTTGGAATATGAATTTGTTTCTAAGGCAAAATGCCTTTTCACCTCATGCGACTTATTCATTAGTAGTCCTCCTTCAAAACAAGCTATTTTTAAAACTAATATCATTAAGATAACGCCACCTAATAAATTAACTATAATGCTAAAAGGAAGTACACGCATAAATTTAACTAATGTTGAACAAATAACTATAATAATAAAGAAACCAATACCAAGCATAAAAGGAAACATGTGTTTGCCAATTGACGAATTTACAATACGATTCAAAACTAATAGCGATCTGTATTGGTGAAAGGGCCCATTATCATATCGCGAATCAAAACGTACACCGTATAGGTCAGTCATTTTCCGGGCCAATGTTAAAGCCCAGAAACTAAACAGTTTGAATGTATTGGTAAGAATAAATCCAAAGTATGCAGTAACCATAATGGACAAACTGCTAAGATTAAACTCATTTAAAGCTGCAATTATAATTCCTGGAACGGAATTGTATAAATTTGATGGAATGTACCGAGATGGCCAATAGCGTCTATTATGTCTTTCCAGTAAATGAGAAAAAATAGGTAGAACGCTTTGAGCTGTTAATCCAAGACAGTTTATTTTACAATATGTATTCCAGTTTTGTGCTACTGGACCAGAAAAACTTTCACCCCATCTACCAAACCGAACTTTCCAATTTCCTTGAGCTTGAAACAGAGTGTTAAATAGAACAACGGTAGACTCCAAATCAAATGCCAGAAGAATTGCTAATATATTTGCTGCAATTCTGGTTAAAAAGTGAATGTAAAATGCCAGGAAATCCTGAGCAGTGGTGGTATTCAAGGTAATATGGCGACATTGCGTGAGTAAATACATGTCATCAAGTGACAACCAAATGATGCGCAAATACCAGATTATTTTGATAAACTTGTATTTAGTAATTTCAAATAAATGAGTCTTCCTGTTATATTTAACTGGAAGACAGAGTAGGTAGTAACCGTTTTGAACTACTTGAATACTCCATCGTTCCCAGCTTTCCGCTGGGTTTGCTGGGGGCAATATTTTTCTTACTGGTTTTTGGAAATTACTTTGCATGATGATCTTTACAAAATTATATTGTTTCTATTTAGTTCTGGTCAAACTAATTGGCTGACCTGTACGTACACCAAGCATACCCAGACGCGCACTGAATCCGAAATATTTATATACTATATACTATACATCCAAAAACAACTTGAATATCTAATTATGTACAAGCATGTATTGAGCAATAATATATGTAAGTCCTATTTAAATATTAAATAAAATAGATTTATTCCAAGTTATTCGAATATACAATAAGAAAATTTAAATACCTGTAGTGATTCTATCAAAAATACTTTTCCTACAGCAAAAAAAGTACTAGCAAATCTGACATTAAGCAATGTTTAGGTAGTCTAAGCAAGTATTTTTTCTATACTTCTATATAGTAATTTGAAAAATTTTAGGTAGATAAAATTAGTAGCATGTAAATTTTTTTTACATATAATATATTTTTAGGTCTAATGGTTTTAGTAAAAGCTTTTTGCATTTAAAACAGCTGAATGTTATATAAAATCCATATGTCATGAATCCGGGTTTCAAATCCCTAGTTTTATTCCCCGGATGGTTAAATTATAATAATAGTTCAGAAGATTCCTTCTCGTTCGATCACAGGACTTGACGTTATGGCTTAAAGTGATTAATTATGCTCTACTAGACTGATGATTTTCCTACTCAAAAAACCCTAGATCTTTCGGAATAAATCTCTTAGCGAGCTACACAAATTATTATTTTCTTTAATTATTTCTATGCCTTATTCTCATTAAAGATTTACAGCAATTATCCGTGCCAAGTGATTAGCTTAACAATTCTCCTTGAGCACGGCCACGACTATTTCTACTTAAAAGTGAACTGCACGCAGGCAGAAAACTAACGACTAATTTTTTTTACCCAGAAAAAATACAAGAATATTCTCTGCTCACAGGCAGAGGCTACTACTACAAGAATGAAAAGGCCAACGGCCAAAAGTTTACATTTTACACTTGAATTGGAATAGCTGGCATGCAACGAGACAGCTTGCCGCCAAATTGGACCTTGCAGTCCACCGACTCACTCAGCCTATTCCTTTGTTCACAAAAAATGCTTACGCTACAGCGTCATTTTCTGACACTCCCACTATTTAAATTTACGATTACATATGTCAATTTAAATACATGAACAGAAACATAAACTTAATATCGACGGGCTTCTTAATCTTCCGTCCACAACTTGTAGTTACTTCCGGTGAAAGTACTTCCTCCGGTGTCTTCTTCTTTTCTTCTTTTTCTTGCTTTCAGCTGCATGCCTTTGTGGTACCAGGTTCTCCTTTACTATCCCGGACCGCAATTGACTCCGTATGTGCGGACAGCGTCTTGCACTCCCACGAAGAGCCTTCGCGTCCACTACTTCAACCTCTGGCAATTCACTAGCTCCAGTAGCTTCCACTATGCTATCTTGCTCCCACGTAGACCACGGCAGTCCAGCGTCATAACCTCCATCCGGTAATCTATTCACAGTATCCTCGAAATGGAAAAGTGCTGCTACCTCCAGGTCTTCTCTTGTCTGGGTCTTGGCTTCATCCCGTATGCCAAGAGTTTCCAGACTCCCCGGGTCCTCTGGATTCATGCTACTTATCACCATAGAAGTAGCCACGTTTGCCACTGCTGCTCCAGCTGGTGGACTATCTATTGGAACCGACCCACATATTACCCATCCAAAGATAGTTTCCTGTGCAATGTAGTATCGATCAAAACGATGGAATCCTCCAGTTAAGATCTGAGCGTAGATGTCCATGCCCATCAACAACTGAATTTCCTCACTGAAATCGGACTGATCAGTGAGGTTTACACCCGATCCTTCAAGCTGTTCCATCCATTTTCCTTGCGGGGGCTTCTCTATTCCTCGCACAATCTTTTCAGCACTGTTGAAGGGGTGTGTGCCCCAAGCATTTCCATCCAGACTCCGCACCGTCACTTCAAAACGTTCATGGGTCTTGGGCTTGGTAACCTTCCCTCCAAATATCATGTGCTCCATAACTTTGCTTGTCATCCTTTTGAATCTCTCAGATTCCGCAAAAAGAAGCTGTACGTAGCTCTCCGTTGAACCAGGATCGATAAACACTCTAGTCCTCACAGGCCCAAACGCTGTATCCACTAGTCCCACAAAAGACATCAGCACTACGTCCTTTCCACTTATGTTTGACAGTCCCGGTGTTGGTCGCCTTGCTCCACTTCCACCGCGTGACTGCTCTTGTCGGTGTCCATCCCCAGGCCCTCCTGGAGGCACATACACCTGCTGTGGTTGTTGCTGCTGTTGCTGATAAGCTGGAACTTGATACGACTGCTGCTGCTCTATTGGTACTGGTGAATAGTACGGGACTGCTGGAGGATATCCGTATCCATAGGTTCCCTGGTCACCTGACTGTACCATCATCATCCTGCTTACTTGAGGCATCTCCTCACCGGCACGACACAGGATGGCAAAATGTTTGCCTTTACACCTGGAGCACTCCACAGTAGACTGACATTCCGTTGACCCATGTCCCAATTTGAAACAAGTAAAGCACGCTTGGACTTTCTTCACATGTTCAATTCTGTCCTTAAGACTCATTCCTTTGGCCTTTCGACATGCCTGTGACTTATGGTTCGTCTTCTCACAAAATATGCACTGATTGGAGGTTTTCCCCTTTCCTCCGACATCACTGCTAAACAGGGCACTAGCAGTTGGAACATCCACTTTCTGATTCTCCTTCGCACTCTTCTTGGTCTCCGGTTCACCAGACAGATTCATCCTCGCCAGTGTCCTATCCATTTTATTTTGGACCTCAGTTGTCAAAAACTTGATAACTGGTTCCAATTTTCTTTCATGCGCAGCGTCTCGCTGCCACGCTTCCAACAGATCGTTGGGGAAACAGGACTCCACCACCGGATACAGCACGACCTCGAACTTGTCACTTGTCACTCCTAGGGGCTCCAGGTTCCTTATCTGAGAAACTACTTTGGGCACCCACTCAGTAATATCCATCCTAGTCTTCTCAGATGCATTCCTGTATCCAAGCTGTAGCAAATCCCGCATATAGACGTTAATCAAAATGTCTGGTCTCCCAAAAGTAGACTTCAACAGGTCCACTGCACTTTGGTAGTTGCTACCGGAAACGGGAAATGCCTCTATGCACTTTCTTGCCTTAGACCCCGGAGGTATCGCCTGGAGGAGGTACTGAAATTTATCGGCGTCCGACAGGTTCTTCTTGGAATGTATTCCTTCAAATCCCTCCCAAAACTCCAGCCAATTTCGTATATCCCCCGAAAACTCCGGAAGTTTCAGCTTTGGCAACTTCACATCCGAGTCCAGTGTGGTGGAGGCAGTAGTCGTTGTTGCTGCCGGTGTCAATAACCCCGACACTTTAGCACCCAACGCCAATCTCCTTTTCCGGAAATCCAAACTCACAGCTTCCTCCGCCTGGAACAATGCGTCTTCATCCGCTGCCAGCAGAGTGTCGATGTATTTTGACTGGATTCCCTCGAAGCGGGGTATCTCCCCATCCACCACTTGAAGCTGCAACTTGACCGCCTCCTTGTCCACAGGATCCGCAGTAGCGAGGGCTTCCAACTGGATAAACTCCCTTTCCAGCTGCCTTTGTGACCCTTGAGACCTCTTCTTTGCCGCATCCATTGCTGCTGCTTGCTTTCGGGTTTGTCCCATAAACTCCAAAACGCACAAAAACTTAATCACTTTTCCGGAACGTCAATCCTGGCAGGTTCGCCACATGTCATGAATCCGGGTTTCAAATCCCTAGTTTTATTCCCCGGATGGTTAAATTATAATAATAGTTCAGAAGATTCCTTCTCGTTCGATCACAGGACTTGACGTTATGGCTTAAAGTGATTAATTATGCTCTACTAGACTGATGATTTTCCTACTCAAAAAACCCTAGATCTTTCGGAATAAATCTCTTAGCGAGCTACACAAATTATTATTTTCTTTAATTATTTCTATGCCTTATTCTCATTAAAGATTTACAGCAATTATCCGTGCCAAGTGATTAGCTTAACAATTCTCCTTGAGCACGGCCACGACTATTTCTACTTAAAAGTGAACTGCACGCAGGCAGAAAACTAACGACTAATTTTTTTTACCCAGAAAAAATACAAGAATATTCTCTGCTCACAGGCAGAGGCTACTACTACAAGAATGAAAAGGCCAACGGCCAAAAGTTTACATTTTACACTTGAATTGGAATAGCTGGCATGCAACGAGACAGCTTGCCGCCAAATTGGACCTTGCAGTCCACCGACTCACTCAGCCTATTCCTTTGTTCACAAAAAATGCTTACGCTACAGCGTCATTTTCTGACAATAATTTAATATTCTAAATGCTTCCGTTAAACAAATATTAAAATTAATCAAAAAACTAATCACGTACTAACTACAATTGCATTTACAGCGCTTGTTTAAAACGTGCATGAAAATACTAACTTATCAAGCTTGTTCATAATTCATAATGCGTCTATCATCAGATCCCGAGAATCCTCTAAAATTTATAGTGGTATAAGTGTGTAAGTTAGCAAGCGTGCACGTTGCAATACACATCAAGCAGACCAGCAAGCAGGGAAAAGAGTATTCTTATGTGACATAATATGTATGTATGTAATAGATATAACTTGCAATATGTATGTATGCAATATAATATATGTATGAGTAATAGCATTATAACAATTATAAGAATATACTCCAACTGAGTAATTAAAGCCATGATTACACAATAATAAAGAAGACTCGAATTTTACACTCTAAAAGATTCCGACCTTACGATCTCGCTCTCTTCTTATTATTCCATATCTAGTCCATATCTTCTAGGAATCTCAGTGTATGCAACAAAGACGAAAGCCTTTGCATTGCAAACCTAAAAATGCAAGCTTGCCTGAGACACTTGACTTGGCTTGTATTCTGTCGGATTGCTAATTGGTTGTTTTGGGTAAATGCATTACCCTGACATTTCATGCTAAAGTTAAAACCACATAAACTTTATACTTATCATTTACTATAATAACAATTATTTATTATATATATATATATACAACATATTATTTTATAAAACGTTATTATCTAGTGACTGTTACACGATGGCACTACTAGAGCTTATATGTTAATCAAGAGTTGTTACCGAGAAATCCACATGTAGTGTTTTGTGAACTAGTATATAATAACACTATGAATTCCTTTTTGACAATTACCCATGCACTTTTTTTAAGCAGAACGCCAATATTATTGGATTAATTTAAGTTTGCATTATGATTACTTAGGAACAAAACCGAAAATTCTAGTTTTGACAACGTTTTGCGTCAACCGTATTATGCATAAACTAACTAAAATCATTTAAATTTTTGGTTTGTTAAATTAACTATTAGTAGTTAAAATAGTTTTATTGCATTATATATTTTTTAATGTTTTGTAAGTGAGTTTACAAGGGTATGGACAATGGTGCATTTATTTCTAAGTATAGATGCACGTTTGTGTAGATTTAGAAATTTAAATTTTGTTTTCAAAAGCACTTTAAACTTTAAAAAATGGCGTGCGTTGTAATATAGTTCAATTGTCAAGCCAACCAGTATGTTCAAACTTTCTCTGAATGTAAGGTTTCGTGATTGGCGATGCCTATACATTATTTTTTCAAGAACTAAAGCCACGACTGCTGGGAGCATTCCAGTGGGCAATATTGCGAAAAGCACACTTATACTTCCTTGCAGATTTGGTGGTTGAAGTACTTTCTTCTCAGGAAAGTCATCAAGCTTTCCTGAATTCTTTGCTAATTTGGTTACCCATTGCGTATGCCAGTCCATTAATCCAGATGTATATAGCGCTTCCATTCTGAACAAAGGCTTCAGTGGAAAAAAACCTAACCAAGAAATTCTTGAGTGTATGTTTGCATAAGATGTTTTTCCAAAGGAAAGCGGATATTTAAAATAGGTGTAGTTTACGTTATATATCGTTTTAAATGCAATGCTCTTGGTTCTTTCAACAAGTAGTGCGTATTTACTGTTCTCTGTGCATTGATAAAATACGCTCATTGAGAACCATTCTTTATAAATACTAAAATTACTAAACGCTGGAAGAATTTGAGTAATGTTTAGCAAATACTGTTCTTGCCTACTTAATTTAGGAGCAGTACAATGACTTTTAAATAGCACACCAAGAAAATTAGCTAACTTTGACATAAATTTATAATAGTAACGCTCACCACTCCAATCACTCCCATTCAAATCGATTTTGTGACAATGAACTCCTTTGGAACCCAAAACGATCATTGAATCTTTAAGAAGTTTCGAAAATTCATCTTCTGAAACTTTACGAGGAAAATTATAGGTCATCAAAAAATGTGAATAAATAAGGTAAGAACGTTGAACTAACTCTTCAAGTGAAGAATATGGAATGGGTAGTATCGGGCTAGTAAGCTTAGTAACATTTTTTCCCTTGTACCCATTACTTATTACTACGGTAATCAGCAATGTCGCCACCACAACAAGTTTGAGAAACGAGTGTTTCCTTAGAAGTTTTTTGTCACTTTCAGCAAGTAGACCATGTTCTACCAGATTATCAACTGCGCATAAAATGTACCGAAACACAAGTTGCCGTAGTTTAAATTTTGAATTGAAATTATCAGGGTAAACGCGTTTGGTTGCATACAGAAGTCCGGCTCTACATACGCTAACGGCAAAAATTACAACACCCACAATGCAAACCCACGAATTCAGATCATAAGACGTAATTAATTCCATGAAAGGACTTTTTCCTCTTTGTTGGCCACAAGCCACAAACACGAGTTCTCTAGTTAGGTATCGAAAATGCCCTTTCCAATGTTTAGAACTCACCAAACCTATACTAGGCAAATACAACCTTTCGGGTTTGCAAGAATAATTTTGAAAACATTCCGTACCGACATCAGGGTGCTCATAACTTGCATTACCAAATACATAGTAAAGAAGCTGTTCCTTTCTCAAACTCATTTCACGGAATCCAGCTTTAAAATTGATCTTCTCACTTGCGGAAACAGTTTTCTCTAGTGACGGCAAATTTACAAAACGGTCTATCCTCCCAGGATGCACCACATTTATTAATTTCCATATAACGTGGTCGGTGTCATTTTGTGCTTGGTAAACAGTTTGGGTTAGCCAAAGGTAATTAGGCACAAACTCCCAGTGTAATGCTACTTTGTGAATAATATCTTTCGGTGTACAGAAAAAACAGAACATATTCACGCTTTTGATCCTATTTTGTCGCATTTTCCAAAAAAACCAGGCATGTGATGCGGTCTGCACGGGTTGTGCCATGTTGCCATGGTGAAAGAGACGAATTCCTCGTACCCATGCTTTGTCTTCATTGTAATCATTTTTGGCAACCAGAACGTCAAATTGCCACTGGGTGCTAATCAAATCTATAAGTTCTCCTTGTTTTGCTAATTCAAGAGCTCCTGGGATGTACTTCCAAAAAAGGGCACTTTCGCTGCCCAAAGAGAAAATTGTTGACGCATAGTACGTCCAGTAAAAGTGAGATTTTACTTTAATCCAACCTTTATATAGCAAATTCGGTAATTTGCGATAAATTCGAGTTCCAGCGGTAAAGTAGGTATAGTTTGGTAGTCGGACTTCATTTTTTTCAGCTGGTGGATATAGATAAATGTGTGCTTCACAAGTCCAAGTTTTTATCTTCATCAGGCGTTTGTACTCCAATGTTTCAGCAAAGTGACTGTTACCCGGAGCAGTGAAGTTATTTCTTTGTACCTTTTCGAAAGGAAGTAGAAATTCGTCCATTAATTGGTCACCAACGAAAGCAAACACAACATCCAGTCGTCTCAGAAGATGAGGAATGATTGGTGGAGAGTCAAAGTCAGCTCCATCGAAATTGATTATGTTCAGTAGACAATTCGAAAAAGGTAGCAAATATGCATTGAAATCAGCTGGTGTGACTTTATCAGCTTTATGATTATATTTACCTGTAGTGCTTGAATGGTACTGGGAGAAAAGATACCAAATTTTCTGGTTTGTATTACATTTTGTGAGTTTTAAAACAAGCAAAAAGAACAAAGAAAAAGTTAGAGCTCTAAAAAGAAACATTTTAGTTTGTTTACGTTAAAGGTTTTGTTTTCTAAAAAATAATGCGTTTTCAACTGCTGATTCCGTTTTAACTGCTTAGAGTTTTTGTATACCGCTAATGGAGACAGGCAACCGTTTGTTTGTTACAGTACAGAGTATTAAGCTACAGAAGTTAGATATTATTAGTTTAAGATACTTAATTTTTTAAACCCCCACCGTGCTCCTGCACACTGTTCTAAACAAGATTTATGTGGTAATTTTATAAAACAGCGTCTTCTACCCATGAACTTTCTGTTCCTCGTAATTTTGACAAATACCGACCAGCACTGAATAAAGTGGACACGTAGGCATAGAGATAAAAATCGTATTCTTAGTAAACAAATATTTTTATCAAGCTAGATATTTTTTCAACAACAAATATTTTTTAGTTTGAAAAGTAGCATAATTAAATTAAGTGAGCTGATGTACAACATTATTTGATTGGATATCGTTAGTATATGATACCACTTAACCAGTGCAAAAATTAAAAGTGCGCATAAACAAAAAACTATTTCGTGTATTTACAGGGTTTTTCCTTTAGTTGTGTTATATTGGAAGTTAAATAGCGACATGTTTTGTACGATGACTTGAGGGTAACAATCTGCGGCCGTTGCCCTTAGCGCATTGCAATAATGTGAATTGTGTATCCACTGCTTTTTCATATGAAGTAGTTATCGTCATCAACTCTCCCTTTTATGATACATGCACTACGTCTACTTCTACAATAATATATACGTCTACCTGCTTTCGTCGAAGTTCAGCCAAGTAGAGTTGGTCCCTGAGTCGCTCAGCCTCCATTCTCTTCGTCAGTTCTTCTCGCTTCTTGTCTATTAAACTCATTTCTTCATCTAACTGCTGCTGTAGTAGTTTTAGCTTTTCCTTCTTGGTCATCTTAGGTATTGAACTGCTTTCTTGCTTTTCTGATGATGACCCTGATCGTTGGTAGACTCTTCCCGTGGCGTTTTCCACGAGATCCCAACCGTTGATCCTAGCATCTTCTTCTAGAACACGACCACCACTTCCTCACCTCTTTGACATAATGAGCTGTTTTCCACGGACTAATTCTTTTTTTGCACTCGAAGGACCATCTGTTCGAAGCTCAGTAAACTATGAGGCGTAGGGTGATGCGACGTATTTTAAAATAACAAGACTAGAGCAGTTCTTTTTATCATTTCAACTTTACTACAATTTAACTTCAAACACAAGAGACAATTGACGAGAGAGATTGGCAAAGTACATATGACAAACACGAATGACTGATTGACTGACTGACGAATAACGAATAAACGAATGACTGACGAGTAACACAGATCCGCAGTTTGGCACTTCCTTATATAGCACGGATTCTCCTTTCTCCCTTGACCTCCTGACCTTGACACCCAAGCGTGCAGCCTACTGCACGTTTCCATAAACAATCATATTTCCTTAGCAACCCAAACTAAGTAACAAGTAAAAGCACTATGTACCCAAATACCCGACCCATAAGCTCCCACACACATACATAATACATTTTGGACCGTGTTCGGGAGTTTATTTCACTTTGGCATGATGGTACAAAATGTGCATAAAATAGGCTCTCCACCAAAATATACTTAATCCCAGACCTGCCCAGACTACCACCCAGACTAGCCCACCCAAGAGCCACCTCCACATCATTCCACACGCTCATTACAGCTTCGTAGGCTACAACAATGATTCTTAGACACTTAACACTTTTTAAGTACAGTTGTACAATACCCAGGTACTTTGGCACAAGTCTACCATACTGGGATGCAAAAGCCAAACAAATGGTGTTACTACCAAACTGCACCGAAAAGAAACTCCAGCATCAAATAGATCGTTTCCTACAAGTACTCTTTGCTGTAATAATGACGGTATCCGGCAGCTACAAACTTTTCAACTTTACAAACTACAAGCAGAATCCTACAAAACATGCATGGATGGAAAAATTCATTTTTGCCTTTGACATAGTCTTCATGCTATGTGGAATAACTACCGTAGGCGCTTGCAGCCACAACGCAAGCACCGTTTGTACTTATGTCAACGGACTTCTAGTTCATCAAAAAAAGTTTGGCATAAACAGACGCAAAAAGGTTAAACGGGAAGTGACAACGGTAACTCTACTAAATCTTACAATGGCTTACGGAACAACGTTTATTGCTACTACTACTACACTATGTTTTTGGTTTACACTGGAGAAATCCCTGCAAGGCAACAATCACCCTATATTGGTTACTTCCGGAATGCAGAAAATGTATGAAGGTTTTACCTTGTATACTAGACACTTGCCCAACGGCAATACTTCGAAGAATACTGGTACTGTCAATTGATTGGTGGAGATGGACTTCATTAATGAGCATAGCAGCATTTGCAGTGAGTTAACATAAACGCAAATTAGCATAAACGAAGTTACTGCTTGCATAACCGCTGCCAGCTGGATATATGCCCTGTGCTTCAATGTTCTAATCAAAATGTCACCATCAAGCGAAAATATTGTCATATTTCTGCTGTTCTTCTTTCTCAGTTTTGAGGGTTGGCTGGCAACTGCATGAATAGCTTGTGGTATGTCAGAGGTATACAAACAGTCAGAGCGGAATTTCCAAAAGCTTGCAAGTGACCTAAGAGTGAAAGCTGGCTCACGACAGGGGCTTTTGGAACGAAAAAAATTGCAAAGGTTTTACAAAGGCTGTGCGTATGTAAAAGTTAAATTTGGCTCGCTCAACTATTTCGACAGATTGACTCCTTTAAATTGCATGGACTTTGAGTTAGATATAACCACAAATTTGTTGCTTTTGAGAAAGGAACAGGGACATTAGTCACACGTTTGAAGTGTGTAGTAGATTTTAAGTGCACTTGCATTTCGATAAAATGTTACGACACAAAAATCCTTAAAAATAAGTATCATAATTACTAGTAAAAATGATAAATTTTAAATCATGTAAGGTGTAAATTTTTATGGATGGAAGCAAAAAATAATAAGTTGTGCATACGATACCAAAATGGATAAAAGTTGGGTTTCTTATGAAACACCTTAAATGTGTAGATTTATTTATAAAATAGGTATGTGTGTTACAATTTCAAAAATTTATATGTAAGTGTACAAAAATTTTCAAATCATCTTGTTTAAAATTGTTTTTGCTCGAGTCCGAGCCTTCAGCCCGAATTCTAGCACATAATATGTAACCAATTAAACGATAAAGTTCATTCGCATTTTTAATTCACAATAGGTCTACAATAATTCTAAAAACGTAACATATCAGTTTATGTTATGGCATGGTAAGCAATGCTTTGAATGTTCCTTTAACCACCATTTTTTGAAAACATAGCACTGTCACTCGTTTGATTACAAACATTTTTCCACATTGAATAGCCAGTGGTTGGCAACTTTGTCTAAACTTTAATATAATTTTTCTTGTTTTCCTGTCAATCCAATCATCCCTTTTCCAACTGTTAAGTGCCTTTTCACTTAAAACGTAATATTTTCCACCCAGATCTAAAACTACACTCCAGCCAACCCAAGCAATGCAAGTCCATAACGTCAACACAATCAAAATCTGCCACTCCAAATTATTCCACTGACGAACCATTAGACAACTTGATGCCAACACAAGCAATATAACCATACTCTGAGTAGGAATCAGTCCAGGTCCACCAAAACTAATTGCCAAACCGTGTAATAACTGAATTCTTCTGTATAAAAGTAGGAAATAATTATATCCACGATGCTGTAGGCAACAAAATGAGTTTCCCATATAAGTGAAGCTACCCTTAATTAATGGAATAACATGTATACAATAGTACAAAAAACTGGTCATACAAAAAGCCACAAAAAGTCCAATGTTAAAGTTGAATACAAAATAGAGTACAAAATTAGCCAAGTAAAATGTCCACCAGAATATGGTAGAGCCACAAGAGGTTAAAAGCCAAGTGTAAAATACTGGCCAATCCGGAAATAACAGACAAAATGTTCCAGCTCCTACAGCAATTGTAAATACTGTGGCCGGAAATAAAACTTTTACACAGGTTCCTAAACGCTGGGAAATTTTACGATCGTTTTCCAATTGATCAGCAGATAAGTGAGTGGATGGGTAAGTGGTCAAAGAAATAAAAAAACTAAGTCCACTGTTAATTGCTTGGGTGAGCAACTCGGGTTGCAAGCCTTGGCAAAGAAGAATAGGAAAGCAGCAGCTGTAGAGTAGTAAATACACTAAGGAAATTCCAAAATAGTTGAATTTACAATGTAAGTAGAATTTAACTGTTTGAAAGAACAAAAATAGAATAAAGAAAAAATGATAAAATAGCCAAAATCGTGTACGATATATTAAGCAGGGTGCATAGTGGCAGATGCGTTGAGATGGAGAAAACAAGATGGGACTGCAACCTGTGAAAGAAGCAACTTTTGTATACAAGGCAAAACAATGAAGTGGAAATTTGTTTATCATTGGAAAATCTTTTAAATGAATGTAATGTGCAGTTGAAGATATGTTTGGTTTTTAGCTTCAGAATCCCGGACTAGTTCCCGAAAGCTCCTGAGTACAAATTTTTTTCAAATTGATACTTTTTTCAGCACGCGCACATTTTGTCTTGGGTTACAATACCAAAAAACTTTTTCTAATAACTATTTTTTTTCTAACAGCACTGAAAAGTTTAGATTATTTCAAAAGCATATTTTGTAGACAAGTCAATATCTTGAACAATGACAAAAACAACCATTATAACAGAAAAGGTATTATGGTATCAAGTACAGGAATCAACAGATTATGTACTTTGATTGCAAATAAATTGTTTTTCAGAAAATATCAAAACTTTTAAATACGTTCTGCATTTAGTGTTGGAGAAAAGTATAATTTAAAAATAAACTAACTTGAGAGAAAGTTAGAGCTTGTGATGCATTATATACACGTTATCTTATACATCTTTCATTTTATACACTTTAACATTCATTGGCTGGTATTTTAAACAGTATGATATCATATCATATAATTGATAAGTGTTTTTATATTGAATTATACGCGGCGCCTAGAACTTGCTATTTCAAGTCCATGATAATCTGTTCATGTCATTTTATATTGTAATTTACTTTTAAAAATAACCAAGAAAAGAACAAGCAGTAAAACGTATTTGTCTCAGCCTCAGCAAACTTATCCTGTATACCAAAAATGCAACATTCACTATTACCAATTGTTTGTAAGAAGTCTTTGTAATCGACTTGTGGCAGATGATATTCCACAATATGTGTTTAAATAAACTCGTCAAAGGCTCGTCTTTTACAGAGGTAAGAAAATGGACTATTAGTGCCTTATTTATGCCAATATATACCTTACAGATTTCAGCCGTTTTTGAATCTCTCCAAGCACTACACCGTTCCTAATAGGCTGCTTTTACCGAAGATATATAGGCTGCTAGGGATTAAATGATTGCGAAATTACAGCTCATGGATATATATTAACCCTAGATTAAACTTTTAAGAGAAATAACAATACTATAATATTAATGCTGCTTTTGTAACGGGCACCGTTGACGACATTTTTATTGATTATGATTGTTAATTATAGCTAATTTTATGATGTAAGATTATCGTTGGTTATATGATGCTTTGGTGTGCATGACCGACGTGAGTGAAATGTTTAGAATATGGATATTTATACGAAATCATCAGTATGTGCTCACTTTGCCACCACTATTATTTTATTATTATGTCCTATCTATTGATGGCATGAGAAATGAGAAAATTTCCGAAGCAAAAAAAGCAAAATTTGATTTGAAATAAGAAGTCCGTTGATTCCCGAAGTCTGTGTTGTTGCCAGAATGGGGTTAATGGCTAACTGTTATCAGGATGTCTCCGTTATGTAAGCTACGACGCGTCGTGTATAATGTATTTGTTTTATGTTAACTAACCTAGTTAAACTAGAGATCTAGAGTGAACAAAGTTCATGGGTTAACTAGTAATAAATTTTCCAACATACATTAAATATTTCTATATTTTTATGTGAAAGCTTGTCTATTTCTTATTCATATAAAATAAAAGTATTTCACATAAGATGTTAAAAATTTAAATTCATAGGGAATAGAGATCTATAATCAATTTCTACGTTTTGCGTCATAGACATCCCAATCTGCAAGGTTTCATCAAAACCACGCAAAAGTGACACCGTTGATTCACTGCAATATATGGCCGTTGAAATGGTGAAGAACCCACAGTAGAAATTGCGTTGTTTTGATGCAGCGCGAGCAACACTGAGCAAAGGTGAATTATACGTAGAAATTGCGTTGAATTCTCACTTCAGAATAACATAACTGTATTGTCGACTAATTTCAATCATTAATTTTAGAATAGCAATTAGTTAGTCATCCATTTCATTGCTGCACAGGTCACACTGATACAGGTATGTGCCTGTGAGGATTCCTGAAGACAAGTGTCTCAGGTTTAGTTAAACTTCAGTAACGGACCGAAGGTAAGGTAGGGCATTTATGGGTACAAGTCAGAAATGGTTACTCACTTTCCCGCTTAATATTCGTTCATATTGAAGACATTTTCAAAGCGTTTTCTATTTATAGTACGTTAACACTCGTGGGAATGCTTAATATGCATTGAACATGACATTATCTTTCAAAATTTTGATTAATTTTAAGGAAATAGTCTCTTCTTGTCAATCAAAGTGTTGAAAAAAATGTACCGTAATTTTTACGCAAACTATGCAACATAATTTCAACCAAAATGGTATTGTTGATTTTATGTTGATTTCATGCAAATATTATATGCACATATTTATGCAGTAAAGCAAACATAAAAATTGCGTGAAATCAACATTGTTAAGACCTATGACTTTTTGCGCAAGTCCTGTAATGCAAAATCCACGAACCCGCATAAACGTTGTTCGTCACTTTTGCGCAATTCCAACGAAGTATTATGAACAGTGCTTAAAGACACATAAAATCAGCGTCGGTTCAACGGAATTCCTGTCACGGTGGATTTCGCGCAAGTTTTGTTGCGTGGTTTTGATGAACCCTTGCAGATTGGAATGGATAAGTTTACAGAGCTGACACGTGGTGACAATTGATTTTAGATACACACGTAAGTCTAAATAAATATGCAGGTTTAGGAATACTTGAAATGAGCAATTTGTTAAACAAAGTAAAACTATTTATTGCTTTTACTAATTTGTTTTCATTTGTCTTTACGTGTTTACAAAGTCCTCAAAATATTAAATGATACGGGTAACGGCACACCATGTCTGAAACAAATTTAAGCTGTTAATGAAAAAGAAATCATTTTTTCATCTATAGAAGAACTTGTCGCATAATGTATACGGTAAACCAACAGAAATACAAAACTGAATATAATAAACCGATGATTAGAACAATCTATTATTTGTTTCTTACGCACAGAATCCAACATTGCATTCATGATTAAAAATGCACACAATGACAAAAATTGTTTAAATGGAATTGTGAATTAATGAATTACATAGTCTTCTGTTTATATTTTGAAAGTGCTAAAGTTTCATTTCTGTGATTGGTGGTGCTATCCTTCTTACATCTTAGGATAGTTGACTGAATACTGTTTTTAAAAGATGAGTTTCTTGATTGATACCTTTTCTAAGCCCGAATTGTAAACCCACATCCCAGAAAATTATAGCTTGTCATGCATTATATACACGTTATCTTGTATGTATTGGATTTTATATAACTTCCAGAAATATATTTGATGATCTATTGACTGATGTATAATTTTAAGACGTATGATATGTATTTTTATACTGAATTACACATGAAATTGCTAACAAAATTGGTTATAAGTGCATATGATAAGCTAATAATATAATTTTATAATGTAATTCACTTTTCAATATAACCAAAAGAACAACAAGTAAAATATATCTCAGACTCAACAAAATCATTTTATATACCAAAAAGACATTATCCACTTTCACCAGCAATTCTCCATTTTTGATTTTTAGTAAAAGGAAATTAACTTAATGCAGACGACATTTCCATCTGATTTTGACTAAATTTGCCTGGTTTAGAAAATAAATTAGACGGACACTTGGACAGACTCGGATAGACAAAAAGACGCACTATAACCTAATAAGCTCGTCTGCAAAATCAGCGAGCTAATTATGCAAAAATGTGGAGATATCCAACAAATTTCCAAACTGATTGTACGCTCACTAGTTTCTATCAACTTTTCTGAAATCCCTTTTTATTTGTCTTTCTATAATTACTGAACAAAAAATGTCATAAAATCACTATTGTTTCTAGTTATCTCGCTATAAATTTTCTTTTAAAACTGTTAAGTATGATTGTGCATTAAATATAAATCACTTGCAAAGTTTTATAGAAGCACTTTTATACATGTTTGACACCAAAAACTAGTAATATCCAATAACTTAAGAATTAACATATAAATTCCGCATTTCTTTCAGCAAACAAATTTGTTTTCTGAGTTTGCTCATATAATCCGCCATATGTCCGTGAATAAATGTATCAAAAACTTTCTGCTCTAGTTGACTTAGTTTTTTCGGAAAGAAAACATAATCTTTTGCATAATACTCAGTTAGTCCTGAGTCTGGTTTGTTTTTCAGTTTCTGAAGGTTAGTCCATACGTTATCCACCAGAAATGGAAAACGCTGTATCCAGTAATCAGCAAAGTTGTTTGGCATGCTTCCTAATTCCATTTTGACTTCAACTGGTAGAACCGCGTAATGATTATGCAGGTTTCTAATGGCTCTTACCAAATTCATAATATCGTTTTCGTCGTATGGCGTTTTTCTAACTTTGCGATCCTGCAAATACTCTGCCACAGATTGGGTAATAAAGGGAGTCCAAGAAGTGTATAATTGCTTGGAATAGTTTGCATTGGCTTGAATAAGACATTCTTTAGCCGTGGAACTCAATTTGATTGTTTCAGTTTCCTCAAAAGCATTACTGGCAGCAACGAGAAATTCCAGTGCTTTCTTCTTCGGCCAAAACAAATGATGTTGAAGTATGGCACTTAATGGGGGTCTTGTCTTTGGACTTTCCGCAATCATTTGTTGTATCAAACGAGCTGAACCCAAGTGTTGAGTCTCAAATTTTGATAAATTCATGCATTGTTGATATTTAACAATGATATTATTTGGAATTGCAAACTTATTTTCTCCAAAGGGATGTTCACCATTTGTTAGCACATAGTAGAATATACATCCAAGTGAAAATATGTCCGTTTTGTGACCCTTTAAAAACAAAAACAGGTAATTTTAATGCAAAATACATTTTTATAATTTTTACTGTGACAGTATGAATGCAATTACCATTTTAGGGGCGTTTGCTGAAGACGCAGGCTTCAAGTGCAGTTGAAGAATTTCAGGAGCCATCCATTCCTTTGTTCCTGAACCTGAGTAATCTGTTTTGCTGGTTTGGCCATCCTGGAGTTCTTTGCTTATCCCAAAATCGCTAATTTTTACCCTGATTTTGCCACCTTTGAGTTTCACCATCAAAATGTTTTCAGGTTTCAAATCACGATGTATGATGTTGTTTTCGTGCAAATACACCAGTCCTTCTGAAACTTGTCGAAGAATATCTTGTTTCTCAATTATGTAATCATTTTTGGCATCGGCTTTCACAATCCAATTTTCTAAACTTATATCACAATATTCCAAAGCAATAAATAGGTACTCATCATCTAGCACTTCAGCAGCAAAATGTGTTACTACGTTTTCATGCTTGTCACATTTTATCAAAATTTGTGTTTCTTTAAATGCCTTGTCCTTTTCAGAGCAATCAAAGTTTATTCGTTTCACGGCAACTTTTCGCCCATCCTCTAATTCTCCCTCGAATACTTTGCTGTCCCACCCTTTTCCTAGAATCTTTTTTGGAAAGTACTTTATTTTACCGATAACCTTTACATCATTCAAACTTTCAGGTGGTCGTTGCACTTGTTTAAATTCTAAAAAGTTTGCAGTAGGGTCAATTTGAACGGGCGTTTTCGGAGTCTTATTCTTTTTGTAATATATTCTGAAGGTTTCACGTTTTTTCGTTTTTGGATTGGGTTTCTCCATTATGTTTCAATTTTCACGTACACACGTATACCAGACTTTTGTGATTTTCACTTCTCTCTTTTCCATTTCTGCAAAATAACGTGATTAGCAAAAATTAAAAGTATTTGAGACAGATTGTGCAAAGCTGACAGCTGATAAGTTATCAACCTAAAATACCAAGCCTGAGAAGTTACATGGTATTATTTATATAAGCATGAAAAAGATACTTCACAAACAAGCTTTATTCTATTCTACTTCGCAGTCAAAGCAGTATACCTTCTACACTCTAGACACTTATTCTGTTTCTGGAATACCACTGGTCTGATTTGAAATGAATGCATACGCTTGGCTTTTGAAAACGTGTATACATTTTATAATGCAAAAACCGGATTTACATCAGTGTAGCCAAACTTGTTGCTTTTCCACTGTGTATTCAGTGGAGAGGAGTGCATTTATAAAATAATCTGTGCGCATACCTACCTGACTTTGTTTGGTATGATATTATAAAGCGTTGTGAACTTTTATGCATCCGAATTTTCTTAAATACTTATATTTGAACTTGATAGGCTTTATCCAACTCCGCATGAACATTTTTAGTTGTCAGTTCATAGTGTCGGATTCTGGCATAAAAATCATTATATGTATATAATCAATCAATTTATCATATTTTTTACAAAAGTTGCTTCTTAAATGTTTCCGTCTTTTTTACTTTCAGTTGGTATGAATGGAAATAAGAAATTCGAAAAAAGTCCAACGCCTATGCAAAACAGAACAGAATTAGTTGCAATTCGAACAAACGGCAAGAGTAAATGTTCATCCAACAGCTTGCTTATTATATTCTTTTAAAGCTGCAATTTTTTGTTGGCATTAGGCATCTCGTTCAATTAGTATTTATATTAGAGCTTTAACAGTCTATTTCACGAATCTTGTTAACCACAAAACATCTTTGTCATAACTTTAGAACGTAATTCGTTTTGCCAATTGAGTAAGGGGATACCAACCGAGTCCACCAAAAAAACGCTATTTTTTAAATCGCCCGAGACCATGCGCATTTGAAAGAGCATAATTCAGTGACCCAAAATGTGAAAACAAAAAAAATTTATCTTTTACCGTTTAGCCGCTAGAGGGCTTGAAAGAAAAATTTAGTATCCAGAGGATAGCTCCTCCATAAAACAAGATATTGGAATGAAACCTTCACCAAAAAATAGCTAATTTAATTCCTCAGACAGTATTTGTTTTCGATTTTCAAAATTCGAAATCCCTGATTTTTAAAAAATTAAAAACTACATGTTTTTGAAAAAATTTCAAATTTTCAATTTTAATCGTCTTCTAACATTCCATACAACGTAAAAAGTGGCATATCAAAATGTACTGGTTACATACTCCCACCCCAAAAATTAAAAAAACCGAAAAAATGTCAAAAATCATAAATCAACTACGCAAATGCAATATTCTGCACCCATAATAAACACAAATATAAATGACATCTATAATTACTACAAAACTCCAATAAAATTGCATTTGAAACTTACAATTTTAGTAACAGTTCAGTATTCGGAGCCTAGCTTCTATCTGAAACACGCTATCAACATAAAACTACTTTTATTGTGTTTTTGAGGTTAAAATACAGACAGTACTTTCATTAGAATCTGTCCAAGTTGTTTCAAATTAATAGAATTCAATCAACCCCTAACGCCGTCAGCTCCATCGCAACGGCAGTTCAGTATTCAGAGCCTAGCTCTTCACTGGTAGGTGCTACAGACTTGAAACCAGTTTTATTGTATTCCTCAGGCCCAAATACAGACAGTACTTTCCTTAGATTTCGTATAAGCAGTTTCAGTTTAGTGAAAATCCGTCAAATCTAAAATCTGTCAAAGCCATCACCACCGGCAGTTCAGTATTCAGAGCCTAGCTCTTTACTGGTAGGTGCTAGAGACTTGAAACCAGTTTTATTGTATTTCTCAGGCCAAAATACAGACAGTACTTTCCTTAGATTTTGTCTAAGCAGTTTCAGTTTAGTGAAAATCCGTCAAATCTAAAATCTGTCAAAGCCATCACCACCGGCAATTCGGTATTCAGAGCCTAGCTCTTTACTGGTAGGTGCTAGAGACTTGAAATCAGTTTTATTGTATTTCTCAGGCCAAAATACAGACAGTACTTTCCTTAGATTTCGTATAAGCAGTTTCAGTTTAGTGAAAATCCGTCAAATCTAAAATCTGTCAAAGCCATCACCACCGGCAATTCGGTATTCAGAGCCTAGCTCTTTACTGGTAGGTGCTAGAGACTTGAAATTAGTTTTATTGTATTCCTCAAACCAAAATACAGACAGTACTTTCCTTAGATTTTGTCCAAGCAGTTTCAGTTTAGTGAAAATCCGTCAAATCTAAAATCTGTCAAAGCCATCACCACCGGCAATTCGGTATTCAGAGCCTAGCTCTTTACTGGTAGGTGCTAGAGACTTGAAATCAGTTTTATTGTATTTCTCAGGCCAAAATACAGACAGTACTTTCCTTAGATTTTGTCTAAGCAGTTTCAGTTTAGTGAAAATCCGTCAAATCTAAAATCTGTCAAAGCCATCACCACCGGCAATTCGGTATTCAGAGCCTAGCTCTTTACTGGTAGGTGCTAGAGACTTGAAATTAGTTTTATTTTATTTCTCAAACCAAAATACAGACAGTACTTTCCTTAGATTTTGTCCAAGCAGTTTCAGTTTAGTGAAAATCCGTCAAATCTAAAATCTGTCAAAGCCATCACCACCGGCAATTCGGTATTCAGAGCCTAGCTCTTTACTGGTAGGTGCTAGAGACTTGAAATCAGTTTTTTTGTATTCCTCAAACCAAAATACAGACAGTACTTTCCTTAGATTTTGTCCAAGCAGTTTCAGTTTAGTGAAAATCCGTCAAATCTAAAACCTGTCAAAGCCATCACCACCGGCAATTCGGTATTCAGAGACTAGCTCTTTACTGGTAGGTGCTAGAGACTTGAAACCAGTTTTATTGTATTCCTCTGACCAAAATACAGACAGTACTTTCCTTAGATTTTGTCTAAATAGTTTCAGTTTAGTGGAAATCTGTCATGGCCAAAAGTCGTCCTAACCATCACCACCGGCAGTTCAGTATTCAGAGCCTAGCTCTTCACAAGTAGGAGCTAGAGATTTGAAACTTGTTTTATTGTATTTCTCAGGCCAAAATACAGACAGTACTTTCCTTAGATTTTGTCTAAGCAGTTTCAGTTTAGTGAAAATCCGTCAAATCTAAAATCTGTCAAAGCCATCACCACCGGCCATTAAAAGATTTCCACTAAACTGAAACTACTTAGACAAAATCTAAGGAAAGTACTGTCTGTATTTTGGCCTGAGAAATACAATAAAACAAGTTTCAAATCTCTAGCTCCTACTTGTGAAGAGCTAGGCTCTGAATACTGAACTGCCGGTGGTGATGGTTAGGACGACTTTTGGCCATGACAGATTTCCACTAAACTGAAACTATTTAGACAAAATCTAAGGAAAGTACTGTCTGTATTTTGGTCTGAGGAATACAATAAAACTGGTTTCAAGTCTCTAGCACCTACCAGTAAAGAGCTAGTCTCTGAATACCGAATTGCCGGTGGTGATGGCTTTGACAGGTTTTAGATTTGACGGATTTTCACTAAACTGAAACTGCTTGGACAAAATCTAAGGAAAGTACTGTCTGTATTTTGGTTTGAGGAATACAAAAAAACTGATTTCAAGTCTCTAGCACCTACCAGTAAAGAGCTAGGCTCTGAATACCGAATTGCCGGTGGTGATGGCTTTGACAGATTTTAGATTTGACGGATTTTCACTAAACTGAAACTGCTTGGACAAAATCTAAGGAAAGTACTGTCTGTATTTTGGTTTGAGGAATACAAAAAAACTGGTTTCAAGTCTCTAGCACCTACCAGTAAAGAGCTAGGCTCTGAATACTGAACTGCCGGTGGTGATGGTTAGGACGACTTTTGGCCATGACAGATTTCCACTAAACTGAAACTATTTAGACAAAATCTAAGGAAAGTACTGTCTGTATTCTGGCCTGAGAAATACAATAAAACTGATTTCAAGTCTCTAGCACCTACCAGTAAAGAGCTAGGCTCTGAATACCGAATTGCCGGTGGTGATGGCTTTGACAGATTTTAGATTTGACGGATTTTCACTAAACTGAAACTGCTTGGACAAAATCTAAGGAAAGTACTGTCTGTATTTTGGTTTGAGGAATACAATAAAACTAATTTCAAGTCTCTAGCACCTATCAGTAAAGAGCTAGGCTCTGAATACCGAATTGCCGGTGGTGATGGCTTTGACAGATTTTAGATTTGACGGATTTTCACTAAACTGAAACTGCTTATACGAAATCTAAGGAAAGTACTGTCTGTATTTTGGCCTGAGAAATACAATAAAACTGATTTCAAGTCTCTAGCACCTACCAGTAAAGAGCTAGGCTCTGAATACCGAATTGCCGGTGGTGATGGCTTTGACAGATTTTAGATTTGACGGATTTTCACTAAACTGAAACTGCTTAGACAAAATCTAAGGAAAGTACTGTCTGTATTTTGGCCTGAGAAATACAATAAAACTGGTTTCAAGTCTCTAGCACCTACCAGTAAAGAGCTAGGCTCTGAATACTGAACTGCCGGTGGTGATGGCTTTGACAGATTTTAGATTTGACGGATTTTCACTAAACTGAAACTGCTTATACGAAATCTAAGGAAAGTACTGTCTGTATTTGGGCCTGAGGAATACAATAAAACTGGTTTCAAGTCTGTAGCACCCACCAGTGAAGAGCTAGGCTCTGAATACTGAACTGCCGTTGCGATGGAGCTGACGGCGTTAGGGGTTGATTGAATTCTATTAATTTGAAACAACTTGGACAGATTCTAATGAAAGTACTGTCTGTATTTTAACCTCAAAAACACAATAAAGGTAGTTTTATGTTGATAGCGTGTTTCAGATAGAAGCTAGGCTCCGAATACTGAACTGTTACTAAAATTGTAAGTTTCAAATGCAATTTTATTGGAGTTTTGTAGTAATTATAGATGTCATTTATATTTGTGTTTATTATGGGTGCAGAATATTGCATTTGCGTAGTTGATTTATGATTTTTGACATTTTTTCGGTTTTCTTAATTTTTGGGGTGGGAGTATGTAACCAGTACATTTTGATATGCCACTTTTTACGTTGTATGGAATGTTAGAAGACGATTAAAATTGAAAATTTGAAATTTTTTCAAAAACATGTAGTTTTTAATTTTTAAAAAATCAGGGATTTCGAATTTTGAAAATCGAAAACAAATACTGTCTGAGGAATTAAATTAGCTATTTTTTGGTGAAGGTTTCATTCCAATATCTTGTTTTATGGAGGAGCTATCCTCTGGATACTAAATTTTTCTTTCAAGCCCTCTAGCGGCTAAACGGTAAAAGATAAATTTTTTTTGTTTTCACATTTTGGGTCACTGAATTATGCTCTTTCAAATGCGCATGGTCTCGGGCGATTTAAAAAATAGCGTTTTTTTGGTGGACTCGGTTGGTATCCCCTTACTCAATTGCGCGTCAGGAGGGTTTTCTCGTTTAATGAAATGTGCCTACATTCTAGTTAATTTACTACGTAAATGTAAGCACATGGTTAAAGGAATGTAATTGTTTCTTTGTTTATATTTTGTGAAGTTTTTGTTTTTATAAAATGAAAAACAATCAAACTTTTATTTTAAAATGGGCAGTGAAAGTGCTTGCTCAATAGTAATTACAAAGTTTGAAATACTATAGGATAAATGTATGTGGGACTGTTAAAATTGATTTGTCATAGTACTTTCTAAATTTGTCTTTTATTAATTGAAATATTTGAAAATTACATAAAACCTAGTAAATAAAAACTTTTAGTTTAGTAAGATGCAATTTTGTTAAGTTTCTCCTAAAACGTATCAGAATTTGGGAATTGAGTACTATTATCCTATAATTATAAATCTTAAAATGTTTACGTCTCATCTATTTTACTCAAATTATACTTAAACCTTTTACAATCTATAAAGGCTAGAAATTACTTTGTGTTTTATTTAGAGTACCTACGTTATAAGTATTAGATCTACCGCTCGGTAAAAGATATTTTCATAATAGTTTTGCGTGCTGTCATCATCAAATTGTGCTGTTCCGTAGTACCACGTTACTGGGCGCTGCGCTTTAATCATTTTGCTCCATATTTTAAAACTTAAACCAAAACTTGACAATTTCTCGATACTCATAAGCTTCCAGTATTTGACCCCCCTTCTAGACCAATGAATGGTTAGTAGCTGTTTACTATATCTAAAACATTTGCATATTCGAGGCAAGGTTTGTGCAATAATAATATATATAGCAACTGTTATCATAGCGAATACACAGTGTAACGGAAATGGAATGGTGTCCCAACCCGACAGCAGCACCCAAGTACCCATCACTGCAAGTAAAAATCCAAGTCCCATCCCAATTCCGTCCATAAACCGAATCCCATCGATGCTAAACTGATTCAAGCATTAAAGCTTGGCATATTCTTTTATTCCATTTGTGTTTGGTGGTTTAGCAGCAATTATCTTGACACATTTAAACACAATGTTAAATATTAAAACAGCAGGAACAAACAGCAACAGAAGAGATCGAGTTGCCTCAGTGGTAACCAACTGACTGATAAGCATTCGCGCAGCAATTACTAGAATTGCCATCAGTGAACCCTTATTGGGAAACAGGTCTTCAAAAATATGATAAGATGGATCAATATTCATGAAAACAGCAAGGTGCTACAACAACCGCAAAAATAAAAAGCAGTATAACCAAGATGTTCGTCAGAAATCCTAAAATATCCACATCTAGACATATAAAAATATCAAATAATATGGCAAAGTTTGAGACAAATGAACTTTTGCCACAATATAGACACAAAAGCAAGTATGTATTGCTAATAGAAAGTTTGACAAGTAAAACATCACAAGATTTCGCAAACTTTGCTCAACTTTATTTGATTTACTTGATGTTTGATAAAATGTGGGAAAATGGATTAGTAGTGACTTAAATGCTTATATAGGTTGTACTCAATCCAGCACACTATGCTTTAGAAACTGGTTTAACAAAAATATGTATTTAGTTACGGTTAAATAGTTGCAACATGACAACTCGTGTTTTTATATTAAGCCTTATTGAATTTTTAGAATAAATTAATAAAAAACTGAAAAAGTTAATGCTTCTTTTGTATTGGGCGACATTATTTTATTGATTGCTGTAGCTTAATATTATATCTAGCTGTATAATGTGTGTACTGTGGATCGATTTGTGCAAAATGTTCAGAATATCAGTACTTATACTACAAAATAACCTGAGTGTGTGCTCACATTGTTCCCATCGGTATTACCATGTCGGTAAATCTATAGCATGACAAATTTGTGTTCGGACTCAACAGTTAAATCAGAAGATTCATGTTCTAATATTAATTTCAGCACAACTGATTTTTGTAAAAGCAATCATTTAATACATTCTAATCGTTCCAGTGAATGACAAAGTAATCAAAACATACAGAAACGAAAAGGACCTTATTCCTTTAAATTCTGAAGAAGTTCGAACACTATGAAAAATAGTTATAAACCTAAGCTTAAAATTTGGTACGAGTTTTACTTTTACTACAATGCATTCATTAATTAAAGGTACTGAAATTGCAGTTTAAACTGCAAAACAGTAACAAAACTAGACTTGAAATGATTTGTCCGTCCAATGCCCAAAGGCTCCTTTAAATTGTCAGGACGGAGTAGGTATATCGAAGCCATGTCATAAACTATGTCTCATGTTTTATGTTAATTTAGAAGTCTAGAGTGAACAAAGTTCACGGGTATAGCTAGTAATAAAATATCAAACTCCTATCTATGAAAACAGGACACACCATGTTTGAAAAAAATCAAAATTTTAAATCATGAATGAGGTAAGAATTTAAAGGGAAATCATTTGCATGACATTTTAGAAAAACTTATCGAGAATCGAGGAAAGGTCTCTATTGAATAAAATGATTAGGGTTCCAGTTGGTGGGCCTATCGTCCATCCATGGAATTGAAACAGGATAATCTTTCAAAATGAAAAATTAATGTATAACTAGCATTTATAATGCTTGCTTATTATAACAAACCAACTTAAATACAAAACAGAAATAAATAGATAATTAGAACAATCCTTTTATATATTTTTTTTTATTTCTTACGCACACCATCCAACATTGCATTCATTTTTCATGACTAAAAATACACACTAAGACATTTATCATCCTTTTAGAAATTAATTTCATAGTCTTCTAGTTGGGATTTTGGAATTGCTAACAGTTTGTTTGTTATTCTGGTTGATGGAATAGTTTTTATAGCGTTTACAAAAGTTGAAGTTGACTGAACACTGTTAAATGACGAAATTTCTTCCTTTCCTAACCCCCAATAGTAAACCCACAGCCCATCCGAAACTGATTCTTCACATGATTCAAACTCCCACACAAACTGAATCCAAAAGGCATGGGTAATAACTTCTTCTCCAGCACCCCCGTCACAGTCCAATTGTTATCAATCATCGCCTTCATCATAAAATCCGCCTTAGGAAGATCAAACTGATAAGCCAGTGCCGCATTTAATCCTCCCTCTTGCATTAAATTATTCTCCAGCTCCAATCCCACTTGAATTTCTTCATTAAGTCGACGATAGTAACTTAGTCCCATGCTGTTTGTGCCCGCAAAAGCGCTCCAGATGGAATTATCAGCTAAAAACCACCAAACAAGCCAAGTTAATTAACTAACCATTAATTAAAATAATCAACTAATCATTTAACCAATCTTACTGGAATATCTCCCCGAACAAGTCAAAGCTGTCGCCTTTCCCCCCGGAATCTGTGCCGCTTGCTGGTACATCAATTCCGCCCCAAGGGCCAATTTTGGCGTAATTTGTTGCAAAAAGTGAAGCACACCGATTCCACTTTCATTGAACAAGTCCAGGTTGGCAAAGGTGGCACTAAAGGTACAATCCTTGCCCTTTAAGTCCATTCCCATCTGAGTAGCTGCAAACTTGCCCTTCATAACCTGCACGGCAAACTTGGTCTTAAGGTGTTCATTCCAACTGTAAAACCCCTGGGCATTTAGATTTCCTGAGGGATCCGTGTCCCCAAAGAGAACCAGTTGAGGATCGTTGGTCACCGGAAGTATGGCTTGACCAATGTAAGTACTTCCAAAACGGTAGCCGGAAGGGGTGATGGAACTCATGGTCAGGGAGTGGCTCACTTGGAATCCTTGGTTTAGGCTTTTGTTTATGATAACCTTGCTGCCTTCAAATGGCTGGGGGAAGATTTCTAAAGAAAATGCCCAAAAAATTAGTTAACTTTCTTAATTAACAGTTAATTAATTAATTAACTTACCTTTGCATTTCTTAGAGAGCTCCTCGTAAGTCCCCGGGTTATTCTTTAACAGTTCACTAGTCGGTTGGTCACCTTTTCCTCCTCCAGCGCCTGAGGATCCCGGTGGTCCACTTTGAAGTCCTCCTTGTCCAGGGGGTGGTGGTGGAGGTGGCGATAGAACTATTTGGGGGTCCACCGGAGCAGGAGCTTCACATTTTGACAATTGGACACCCATCCTTTTCACAGAAGTCAACAGTCTAGTGTCCAAATCACCTTAAAAAGTTAAAAATATCACCTCAACCGTCGTTTTTCACCGGGAAAATAGTTAAACTGTTAAATGAAGTGGTTTGGGGATGTGACGATTAAACTGGAAATTAATTTTTGGTAAAAAACTGGAATTATTTTGGGAAGATTGACGAAATTGTAGGGTGGATTGAGAGTGAGATGAGCAGCGTGCCAAGCACACGTCGGGTTTGTTTTGGTGGAGTCAGCTGACAGCTCAGAGGGAGATGAGCTGGACGAGAAGCGATGGAAACGGGACATGGACCAATGGACCAAGATTACCCGGTTTTTCGGTGATGATAAGCTGGTACCCGGGTACTTGATAAGCATCTGGGTGGAGGTTATTTGGTAGTTAATTAATTGATTGTTATTTTTAATTGGAATTGATATTGGGCTGGGAAAGAAGTGGGTATGGAAATGGAGGGTGAAAGAGGGGATTTTGGGGGTGGAGGGGACCAAAGTGCTGGAATTACTGTGAAAGGTGAGGTGGGCAGGGGTAATTTCTTGGAGGAGGAGAATAATCTTGTGGAAGTTTGTGAGGGGACCAGGCTTTTTGTGATTGCTAAGGTTGACCTGGAGCCGGAAGTGGGGTTTGATGGTGTCGAGGATGGTGAGTTGGTAGGCATTGTGGGGGATTCACTAGGTGGATAATTTGTAAGTTAATTAGGGACATAATTAAAAAGATGAAGTGGTAATGATTTGATTTTTATTGTTTAGAAGCTTTGGAGACAATTCATGAGGAATTTCTGATTGAAAATGGTTGAGTTCCGGTGGTGGTGGCGCAAAAAGTTGAGGTAGAATTGGACATCGGTGGTGCTACCCGTGGCTACATTGAAGCTGAAGTTACTTCAAAACCGAAACTGACAAAGTAATACTATTCCTTTTTTAATTATTAATTATATTACCGAATATTATAATCTAGTTACTTAACTGCTTTTTCAGGTTATCTTCAAATTTGGAAAGGATAAAACCAGCAATTTGCATGTATTGCTACACCGGCTTCCCCAGTCCTCACCTGTATGAACATCATCTAAGTACCGAGACCAGCGCCTTTTTCCTGTGGCCACTGTGGAAAAGCCTTTCAAAACCTGAGCAACTGTCAACGCCACGAAAGCATCTGCATAATCCCAAGCGATTCCATGGTGAGCCCCAGTTCCACTGCGACCATTGTTCCAACCGCTTTTAAAATGCAGAAGGGAAAATCACCGAAAAAGGGCACACTTGGGCTACAAACCTCCCAAAAAATGGAACCACACATTCGTCATGTCCATGAACAAAAGACGCCCAGTGGGATGCATCACCCACGTCCAAAATGGCAAGCAAAGCAACCCTGTCCCTGCCAAATCTGTGGGAAGATATTTCGGAATCCAATTGGACTTCAAACACACATGACCCTCCAAACCGGAGAAAAACCCTTTGGGTGTACCACCTCTGGACTCCAATTTCGACTGAAGGACAACTTGCACCGTCGCCAAAAACGGAATCACGCCAAGCCAGAACTGAGGTCCAATCCTTTGAAGCTGTACAAGTGCTTTGTATGCGGTCAGGGTAACTTTGGCCTAGGGATAGCCTACGCGACGCGACATCATCTGTGAAGCGACATGTCAAGAGAACTTTGGCTTTAGAAACCTCTCAGTGTTGAGAAAGCACTGGGGGAAGGAGCACCCTGACAAAGTTCTTCCTGTGGAGTTTAGAAAATGTATGTACAATGGCAACTTAAAGGAGGATGCTTTGCCAAACTGTACAATGGATACTATCCATTGGATAAGAAAAAGGCACAAAGTTGGAAGGACAATGGAATTCCAGAGGAACTGATAAAGAGTGAAACGCCGTTGAATGTGGAGCTGCCTCTGCTACCGATTCCGGAAGGAGAAAGTTTTCTGTGGAAACATGGGATAGGAAAAGGATGGGAAAGGGATAAAGTTTTGGGATTGTGACTTGTGCGGTGTTCGAATGGCAACGGAAGAAAATTTGATAAGACATAAGAACCAGGTTCATAACTTGGGCATAGAAAAGAAGGAGAAAGTCAATCAGAAAAGTTATCAACGAAGAAGAGCAGTGGTAGCATCCCAAAATGAAGTGCTTATCAAGCAGGAAGTGAATGACGAAGATGATGAGGTTCCACTAAGCAGCAAATTTAATTGCAGATTTTGTACAAAAACCTTTGCAATTATGAAGGCTGTTAAAATGCATGAGTTGAGAAAGCATGTTCGACCATGGTCCACCAGCAATGAAAGGAAGTGTACGGTTAACATTCATGATTCTGAAACAATGACTAGAATATTAGGCTATAAATCTGTGCGAGTTTTGCTGCTCAAATGGAACTTTCCTCAGGCTATGGTAAATAAGTGTAGGGTAGACTATAGGGTCTGTACTCTCTGGACTAAAAAATTAATATCTTAAGTTCCAGTAAGATAAGCTAAATTACTTCTAATCAAACGGAATACACTAGACTACAAGAAGACTTATTGTGTGATAGCCACAATTTGTGGCCCACAAAAATATATAATAAAGATGTATGAATTATTTTGAAAATCATGTCACTTTACACTTCACTTTTCAGTTATAATGATTAGTAATTTGTGAGCAAGATCCAAAAATCCTTTTGAGCTCCATTCCATACATCATATAGAGTCCGAATTCTGTATTTCTTAAGAAATGGGGCAATATAAGACAGTATATGATGCGTTTTCTCAGGGATAACAGTTAGCTTAAAAACTCAGACTAAAAAAATCCAATTCGGCTGAAGTAATTACCAGGTCAGAATATGCGTTAAAATCAGAACCAGGAATTAGTTGGGTTGCAGTCATGTAGAAATTAATAATTTGCTTAGTGTCGTTGTCAAACTATCCGAAGAAACAAAGTGAGCCTTTTTATTCTCCATGGACATTTGATCTGCATATTATAATGGAATTCATGTATCAAGATATGTTGTCACTTCACACTTGTTCTTGTCACGACGGTGGCACGTGGTTTTTGGACGTGCTATTCAGAATTCACCACACTTGCACTTGAGTCTGGACCTTAATAACATGCATACCCAATTGGCTCTGATAAATTACACGTTCCCTGACTGGATTGTTGTATTATTTAGTCCCCTTCCTATCTTCGTTTGCCCAATGTCCCTTGTTACAACTTCTTCACGTGTTCCAGTTCATTAAAGTGGAAACCGGACGAGTACATGTCAGCAGCTCCGTCTTTTTAAAACCCGGGGTAACTGGATAACAGTTTCATGGAAAACAATGAACAATTTTTGTGATTTATGAACAAAGGAACATTTATTATTTTTTTTGAATGAATACATCAAAACCAAGATACTGCACTGATCTGGAATCAGATTTGTCGAAAAATTCCCACTTTTGGAAAATGTAGCACAAGTCTCCAGACACCAAAGGAAAAACTGATTTTCCATCAAGAAGATCATATCATTAGTACATTTTGCATACTGAACCAGTGCAGTGCATTCTATATTCTCGTCCTTCTATTTTCATCTGCTTTCCCCTTTTGTCACGTTCCTGGCATGTGGCATCACTCACATTTTGTACAGGTTTCGATGAAGCGTGTTCCAAGCCTTGGAAACAAAGGAGCTCAGTCGAAGTTCAGACTTTTCTCCAGAAAGTTGTTGCTGAGGTTGTCTTGCCTGAGTTTAATATCTGGGGCAACTTGATACATTCTTAACCGAATATCACTCACTCAAACAAAATGGAGTCGGAGGTTGAAATAGAAATTGAAATAATTTTCCAAGAGGAGGACGAACTTGACCTTGACAATGACGATGGTGACACAGCATCCTCTCCCATTCATGAAGATACACAAGAACCGGAAGTAGATGTTGACCAAGCTGTCCAGCCATCTGTGGAAGATGAAGTTGCTCCAAATCAAAAAGAAATTAGTACGCATTACCCCAAACGGAAAGGACGACCAAATCCCTGCCCATTTTGCGGAAAATCTTTTCGGGTTTTTAGCCTACTTCGGTATCACTTGCTTAAGCACACCGGAGAAAAACCCCACGTTTGTTCCATCTGCGGACTAGAGTTCCGGATGAGGTTCGAACTTACTAAGCATCAAAGAAAGAGCCACGCACCGGAAATACCAAAAAGCAAATTGATAAAAATGTACAAGTGCATTGTTTGCGGAAGGGACAACATTTTAACCTTTTCTGGACTGTGTCAACATAGGGTTAAGAGTCACTGCCACATTCCTTATGAACCCGAAAAGGAGAAACCATTTTCTTGTGCAATTTGTGAGAAACCTTACTGGTTACGGGAAAATGCCATAATTTGTGCGGGATTGATGCATCCTGGTAAGCCAAGGTGTAAACCGGATATAAAAATGATGAAAAACTGGAAAAGAAAGGGAATTCCGGAGGAAATTTTAGAAAGTGAAAGTCCGTTTTACATTGAGCTGCCTATAATTTATCATCAGGAAGAGGAAAGAAAAGTTAGATTGTTACCTAAAAGAAAACGTAGGCAAGTGGCCAAAAAAGGTTATCAAAGTGACGAAGACTATGTTCCTCCAAAAGTTTCAAAAAAGAAACACTTTAAATGCAAATTTTGTACCAGAACATTTAAGAAAATACGCGCAGTTAAATTGCACCAGCTAAGAATGCATGTTCGACCTTGGTCCACACAGAAAAAGAGAAAGTGTAACGTTTACAGAATTGCCATTTCTTCAGAAGAATCAAGTCAGGAGGATAATGATTCAAATGATTCCGTTAATATTGTCAATCAGACAGATAATGTGGATGATGCTGAAACAGTGACTAAAACACTAAATCACGAGACCGTGCAAGTTTCCATGTCGAATTGCAACATGCCCCAAGTTCAGTCTTCTGTGAATGTGGAATCGCAAGGTTAGTATAATAAATAAAATCACAATTATTTCTAAGATTTCAACAAAAATTGGTAAAAATTATTTTACATTTTTTGCTCATTCCAGTTATGCCAGAGCCAAGTCATGAGCAGTCAGTGGCCCAAATACCGAATGCAGAAACAGGAACTGCATCACAAGCTCCAATGTAAAAAGTTTATTCATTTTTCTCTTTAAGATAACTTCAATTTTCAATTTCTTACAAACTTTCCATTTTACAGTACATTTGTGACAACGGAAGTACCCCAACCATCAGTTTCCCTGCTGGGACCCCAATGGAACTGTCCTCAGGTTCAGATTCAACCTTCTGCAGTGCAAGCATCATCAATAGGTAGTATTTTAAATAGGTTTTTAAATTGTTTCAAAAATTTTCACAAAAATTGGTAAATGATGATTTTTTAAATTTTTTCTCCTTCCAGCATCGGTAGCTGAAAATATTCCCAACTCCAGAGCCGCCATTTGCATCTACTGTCACGCCCTATTTTCCAGCACAGCTTTATACGAGCAACATCTAACCACTTATCACTCAAACCTGCGACCTTATCTATGTCGCCACTGTGGAAAAGCTTTTGCAACACCGGAATATCGTCGTGATCACGAAGCCATTCACAATACATACCGATATGAAGGTCAGCCCCGCTACAAGTGCAAGCTTTGTCCTAAGGCTTACCACATTTACAACAGTTTGAAATCTCATCTTAAGAAAGTGCATCAGGAGGGCTACAAACAACCAAGGAAACGCCCAAATGAACCAGTGGTTGTACATCATAGCACCAAGGGCGTTAAAAATCCCAATCGCAAAGGGTCCAATAATGAGGGAAACTTTCCCTGTCCTCATTGCGACCTCAAGTTTACCATGAAATGTAATCTAAGCAGTCATTTAAGTAGCCATGTAAAAGCAACTCCCATTTTGCCAAAGCAAAACTTTATTGCCATGGAAACTCAAGTTCCAGTGGTGAATCCCCAGCCGTCAGAAAATTTTCAGTTTGCTAGCCAGCTCCTGAACCAGAACCAAGGGACCCTTTACGCTGTACAAAACCCGACGTATGTTCCGGTTTTGGGAAACGGTTTAGGGGAACCTGTTACCTACCTGCTTATTTGAAGTGGAGTTAAGCAAAGAAACTATGAAGCAATTACAAGAAGTGCTATTGTTTAAAACAATTTGTTTTGTGGACAGGATAACTTTCTATTAGCTTACGTGACCTAGGACAATTATCTAATATAATGTACAAACCTGTTTCATTTGTTGGTTTTCTTAAAAAACTAGTCAGCGTGCGTTTTTAAAACTGTCAATTCTAAGCAGATGCAGACGAAACAAGTAAACAGTCTCCACGGTCCATGGACATAACGAACATAAAATATTTATTCTGTCAGATAAAAGGAGAAATTCATTTGGGAAAGCATCGCAAAGCCAAAACTAGCATTTCATCAAGATTTTGTGGATTTTGTATCTTCATCTTGTGGCACGTGGGTTTTGGACTGTCAACCAAATTTTCACACTTGAGCCAGTCTGCACCAAAATACTAGGCATGCATATCAGATTACCTCTAAATTTTTAAGATCTGTATCTATTACATTCATTACTGGTTTATGTTGATCTAATCTATTATTCAACTTTGTTTCCGTACCCTAATTTTATATTCAGTTCACAAGTTTCTCTTACCCGTTCTAATAATATCTTCCCTTTCCAACCGTCCAGTGTGTTATGTTTCGGGGGCATCTCATCTACGGACTTTTCTCCAGCCAGTTGATGCAGTGCGTGATTTTACCAACCGGAGCAACTCCACACGTGCATCTTCTGAAAGACTTGCTTTGAAAGAGTACTGGAGCTAGACAGCTTCTGAATCGCTCTGAGAGAATGGGGTCGAAGATAGAAATGGAAATCGTGATCAATTCTCAAGATGATACTAAACCTTGATATTGCTAGGTGTCACTCATACTTAGCAATAGCAATAATCAAAATATACCAAAGTGCTAGTGATCTAACCCGAATGTATATCCATTCTCACATTATTTTTTGACTAACGATCTAGTAAACACTAATTGACAAACAAGCTTATATCGTTTTTACAACTTGACAGAGTATTTACTGCAAATTTTAATAACAATACATGATAATGTTATTGTCATCAATAGTTTCTACAAATAGTGGTAATTACTCCATGGATATGAGATACATATTTATGTCAGTCAAAAATTTGTAAAGACAAACTGCAAAACAAATTGGAGAAAAATGATAAAATCTTTACCTATATAAGAGTACACGTTATATTTAGATTGTTTTTTACCGTAAAAACACAAAGTTGTTTACTATATTGACATACCAGAACCAGATAATACATTATCAATGATTTCTTCAATCTATTTTGAAAAAATAAGCTTTCCCTCATCGTAATATGACGTTTCAATAACAATAAGTTGCTTTGTAAAAACATGAGAAAAACAATTGGGTATAAAAATATTATGGTTCAAGCAAATACCAAGTTTATTAATAATTTATTAACATCTCAATCAAACTGGTTTAAAATGATCGACTAGTCGTTTTGACACTGAATCTGGCATTTTGGATCTTACACAAATTTGCTTTTACTTTTCCCTGGTGTCCCAGTGTATAATCTACACATGACAAAACGAGTAGCAACGATACATAAAAACTCTTGCATAATTTATTGACTTGCTGTCACGTTAAAACGGTAATTTCTGTTCTTCCCACTTCACGACGTAAAGTTCACGTCATGTCAAACTGAGAGATGGTATCAAAAGAGACATAATAAGTGTGCAACAGTCTCCATGGACATGATGGACGTGTTGTAATGGAATAAGATTTGTATCAAAAGGGCAACTCTCTGTTGGGATGTTGGGGAAGGTAGCACAAAACCATAACAGCTTTTCATTGTGACTTTGTGCTTGGTTCTTGCTTTATTGTTTCCTCTTTTATATTATTTATTTACGTTTTCGTCTCCAGTTTTACCCGTTCACCTTAGGTATTATTTGTTGCTGCATGCCTCTCAACCAGACTGGAGAAAAGCCATAGTGCGTATATATTTGGGTGAAGCATATCGTCTCAGCTCTCAGTCAGACTCCGGACTTTTCTCTTGACAGTTGCTGGTGGGGTTGCTTAACACTTGGTATTCATCCTTTATCATTATATATATTTGATCTATTGTTCTCACCTGGTCCGGGGCAAGTTGGCACATGAATCTCTGAGGAAAAATAAAGTGATCAGTAAAAGTTGTGATTCCCAAAGTAAAAAATATTAGTGCATAAAAACAAAAAATTTTTGAACTATTTATCAAAAGCATTTCTGCAAATATTTTACTATTTAAAAAGTATTAATTTTTCACCATAAGGATTTCGGTATATTGTAAGATACGCAAAGGTTTAAGTGTTTAGTTTTGACAAAACCTTATCGTCATTAAATTATCATCAACCAGAAGTGAAAACCCCTTTTTGTGAGAATTACACACTTTTCTGTGTCACATCATCATCGGCAAGAACAGTTTCAAATTTAGTGAGCAACGCAGCGTGAGAAAAGCCAGATCAAGAATAAAAATATATAAGATAAACAGCAAAAAAGTAAGTAATAAAGTTATAAAGATTAAATTTCATTTAAATCACACTTTAAACTTATCTTGAAAAGTTAATCAAATCCTACTTTCCTTAATGCAAGCAAATTTACTGATAACTACATAAAGCCGGTTGGTCGTTACATTGGCAGGACTCAATTACTCAATTTGCTATATATTGTTGTAACCGTTTATGCTATTTTATAAGAAAAACGAGAAAGCCCAACATGCCCTACGTGCATGTAAATATGTCCTAGAAGAAAACTTGTACTTAAAATTTTGTACAAACAATGAACTATTTTAAGTACAAAGTAGAAAGTGTCCTACGCAAAGGCTAAAATCCTGGTCTCTCATCTAAAACACATGCAACGGGCCAATCATTTCAATAAACTTGAAAACCCGTTGAAAACTGGAATTTTTCCTTTAAAATACATCTATTTGTTCATGAAAATGACAATTTTCTAGCGATACCAAGATCATTATGTCTAAATGTAAAGTCTGGAGAATTCGGGTTTGTAATTTAAAATCGTAGATTAGAAAATCTGCCTTGCTATTTTATGACCCGTTAATATTTTCTATGTAAATAATTTTGCTACTGTGACTGTTGACTTCCACAATATCCACAACCGTAATTGCCATATTAATCTCATACTGTTTTGCACACCCGTGGTTGCTCAAAAACCATTTATTGCATTCATTTTATTACCATCATTCTTTACGAAATGATGACCTTTAGTTTCTACGATAACTCACGGTTTAATGATAAGCGTCGGTTTTTACTTTTACAATAAGTTTTAAAGAATTATAAATGTCGCTATTCTAAGAGAGTTTCAGTGCAGGCATTTGAATTCGTCATCCTAAATCATAAAAATAAGCATATGCTATTATTTTATCATTTGGATTTTTCTAAACAATGGGTTTTTCAAAAACAATATTTGATAGCCATCGTCGGTGGCCCATCAAAACAGTTTTGCAACGCCTTGGAAACAGTTTATGTTCTTACATATAATACATGTAAGCCACTTCATGCATTGTCAATGCACGCAGTAAAAGCGTTGGAAACACGACAGGCTGACTTTATAGGTATTTAGATAATAGCTTCATTTTAGCTAAGCCAAACCATTTAAGAGTGTTGAAATGTTGAAATATACCGTAAGGTTTACTCAATATATATAATCAACATTTTAACGCTTGTAGTATCTTATTCCTCCCAACTTTATTAAAACAAACAAAAAACCTCTACTCTACCGTTCTGCTTGATTCATTATTATGTTCAGTTGAATTGCACTTCAGTAACACTCTAGCTATCCAACACTTTGAAAAATAATTATATAGTGTCTAGTGTCAAAGTTATTTAGTAAAAAATATTTATCTTAGCGTGTAGTAAAGTGTATTTACAATTCTTCAATTTTATGTAAGTTATTACATAGTTTCAACTTGTCGTTTTTCATAGAGAATATAGAAAACATTTAAACATCGCATATCTTCAGTTGTGCTTGCTCATACACATTTAGGTATTCTGTTGCTAGACAGTTTATTTGGCTGGGTACAAGAAACTCAGACAATAGTCAAGATGTTTCGTTCTTTATTTTAGTTGGACGCTGAGAAAATGGAACTGTTGGGTCCTATTCCACTCGAACCTGTTGAAGAAAGTCTTTTTGAAACGGAGGATACAGAATTGTGGGCAATTCAGCTTGTTCCTGGAAACTTTTCGAACGTTTTTACACCAGAATCTTTAAATGGTATATAACATTTCATTTATTCTTACAATTGTAATTTTGTAAATCTTTGCACGTACATTTTTATAATGTTTTCCTTCATTGAATATCTATTAGAAACATCAGACCAAGAGTGTGAAAACATTTTGGAGCAACCCGATGAAATTTCAACCAAGCTTCCGGAACATTCTGCCAAGCCGTCGCAATCTTTGAAGCTAAAGAAAAAACGAAATCGCAAAAGCCGGCATTCTACGGCAGGAATAAAGCCCCGTAAGCAACCCCTATACACTGAAGATATCTTCAACCTGCAGTATTCTCCAGATAAACAAAAAAGCATAAGAAAGTCAAAAAAGTGCAAGCTTTATCGTGACCGATTGAAAGCTGAGAAATGGAACCTGGAAAGGCAGAACGAGGCAAAAGACGTGCTAATTTGTAAGCTTAATGAAAAAATTGAACATTTGCAGCAAGATATTTTCTCAAGGGATGCGGAAATTCAAAACCTTAGAAATAAAATCAGTAGCATGAGCGCCGAGAACATTTTGTGGGTTTTAAATACAGTTTAAATGAATCGATTGTAAATTACGACTTGGTTATTACGCTTACATTTGCCAAAATTTATTTTAAATTATTTCCCACTATTGCAAATTTAATACACTTGCTATGATAACCACCAACTCTTATAGCATTATTACAAGTATCATAAATAAGTATTTTTAAATCCGTTTTTAAGAATTTTGTAGAAGGATTAAGTATGTTGCGTTGGTGTACTTATAACTTCAACATGTTTGATAAACATTCTTAGTTCTTTAAGTAAATTTTAAATACAATTGCACTTCTAGTCAACCTAACCTGACAAACTAAACCACAATTTCAAAAAACTTCTGATAACGTTAGTCAAATATCCTAAGATTACAATATGAAACAAATTATAATTTATTAGTAAAATTTAAGTCACTACTAGTAATTGTAATTGTTCGCTTTCATAATAAACTTGTGCAATGTTTTTAGTCTTAAATTCTAGGTTGTATACTTGTTCATCTTAATTTGAATGCAAACGATTACAAACCAAACTTTGTCCACCTTCCTTTGTATTCGAAAATGACAGGCATGTCCTCCTGTCTCTCTGATCCTTTACATGACTTTGTTTTTCTTGTCCTTTTTCAACGAACCAAATTAGTTTTAATCTAATGTTCTTTATTCAGTGGTCTACCCTACCATGCATTTGTAACGTTTCTATGGCAATTTTATGCTTTCGAGAAAACTTTCTTAAAATGGCGTTTATAAACATGTGCAATACTTGTAAAAATGTCTTAATTATATTCCATACCGCCATACATACCACTGTGCAATTTTCACATACAAACATAATTCCAGAAATCCCAACTCCAATCAGAAACACTATAAATATTACTAGAGTGTTACCACTCATGTTTGGTGGCCGAAATCCTTCGCTTGTTTTTGATTTGTATTTTGATCCAGATAATAAAAAGTCTTGCCACCACTCAAATATGTGTGTAGTTTTGAACCACTGAATCCTTCGGATTAGAGGGGGAGGAACAATGCCCCACAAGTAAAAATACTGATAATAAGTAAAGTACTTTTCAACACCAATATCAATGGGCTTATGACTTTTTGTTTCTGACTCTTGAACTTCCCTTGCATAACTATGTGCTAGATATGTCGGAACAATTATTGCTGTATTGTTGCACGCTTTTAAGTTTTCCAATAACACTTCTTCATCTACTCTAAAAATATTATCTGTTAATTCTCTGTATTCTTTTAAGCTGCTTCTATTATCCACTTGTTCTATCAGATTTCTAATACGAAGTTTTGTCACTGGGTGTAAGCCTAAATTATTTATTACTATTTGTTCAGTTTGGTAGTTGAGGGCTAGTCCAACAAAAAGATAATTGTGAACATAAAAATAAAACCAGAACCGAGTAACCCTAAAACTATTCTTACTCCAATCGTTAACGCTAATGTTGCTGTGTTTTGCTGAAGTTTTATTTTCATTTACGTATACGGCTGCTATTGGTGTGTACACTGAAAAATTATTTGCCAAAAGTTGTTGAAACTGACGATAAGGTACTCTTGTTCTGCCTAAAGTAATTTTGTATACATTTTCCATTTTGTACGCATTCTGTAGAATCAATGCAGCAAATGAAATTAAAACCAACATTGATTTAATCACACGTTTATTCCTTGTTACTCTTATCGTACTTTGCTGACCTAGGAATACTCTGAGAATTTCGAAGTGATCTTTTAAAAATGTGGATATGCTAATAACGGAGCATTGTCCATGCATACACAAAAGTACTAAAAGGACTTCCGTTGTAACTATAATAGTATACCATACGGTTTTTTGAAACGAATTGGTGAAATGCTCAAACGAAATTGTGCTTAGTATACTTTTGCCACAGCTAACAAATCTGAGTTGGCGAATTCTCTCTTCTACTGCCACAGGATGACTCAAAGCATGGGTGAAATTCATGATATATGAGTGCGATCGTAGAATTGTAGGTATTCCTTCCTTATTTGAAAAGCTGAGTCTGATGACATTTTCATTGTCGCAAGCAAATTTTATCGATAAATGACTTCTCAAATAAGTGACGTTACCAAGAATAAACTTCAACTCAAAAACATATGCGTGGGCAAGTCTGTCTGTCAGCTTGCGGAATGGTATGTTTACCCTTGTTCCGTTGTTCATGTGATTTGTACACTGTTGTAAATGCCTTTTGTACTTCGAGTACTCCAATTGGAAATCAATATATAATTTTTGATATTCTTGTTGGCACAAGGTGCCCTTATCAAGCATTTCTAATGTTATCTGAGTAATTGATATTTGCCTCATATGCGTTCTTTCTTTGCTAAATGGTGCATGGCATAAACGATATAGTTTCCACTTCGCACCCAAATTTGAGATCTTTGTCTGTTCAGTGTTAGTAGTTGCCCTATATTCTAGAAGAAACACCAAGCCGTGCGTTATCCATCTACCGTTGTGCAGGTCAACTTCTTGTTGCAGTCCTGCATAAAAAGCTCTTAGTCGTTCTTGTGGTCCAATCGTTTTGGCATGGTACACCATTAGTATAATTGGAGTTTTTGAAGACGGTAGCATTCCCCAGACACGGAAATAAATCCGATAATTAAATATGTTTGGGTATGGCGAATTTTTTAAGGAAAAAATTACATCATTTTCTTTAATAGGGAGATTGAATAGAAGTGCTACCCTACGAGACCACGGCCTAATCTGCATTGTTAGATTTAGAAAGCTCCACCGAACACAAAACTCCCTATTGTTTCCTGTATTGTATGTGGACAGAGGACACTTTGAATAATCAACCGAAGTATTGCTTCCATAATGAAAGGTAAAGTTTCTTGCAGGGATTGTAACAATATTTATTGTTATGTTGTGTTCTATCAATTTTCCACTGGTGTAACGCCTGCATAGAACTGGATGTTTAGTGGATACAAAGTCAATGTTAAATGTGTTTTCTATCACGATGAATGAATTATCCTCAAGCCACGGAAAAAGTATTTCATCGATATGGAAACTTACACGTCTGTTTTTTTCTGAGACTCTAGTAGTTTTACTAATGAAAGTATCACTCTGGAATTTTTTAGAAGCAATTATTTGGGCCCGAATTTTTAGACTTTTTAAATCACCAAACTCTACATTTACAATTAAAATAAAAGGTAAAATACTTATAAGGAAATTCATTTCTGAAAATTTAAATATATATTAGATTTAGTATACTCAAGTAAGCTGCTTACAGCAGATATAGCGTCAGTTTTTATCGATTTAAAGGCGTAGCTTACGTACCCAAAGTTGTTCTGCGCTGTTGTAGTATTTTTATTTTTGAAGTAGTATATGTTAACTTCATGTTCTGAAATAGCTGCTCTAATGAGTATTTTTGCCTAGCCCTTATTTTTTTCGTCAACAGGAAGTGCTAACTTGGTAATTGCGTGTGCTCCCAACCAACTTGGATGTGTAATTGTATAAGGAAAAGGAAACCAATTTTTCTTCTAAAATAACGTTGGGTGTAATTTTTAGCCAGGTAATATGAGAATCCAATACATGTTGTTATGTGTGTTAACATAATAATAAAACTTGAACTATTTTTTTCTTCAAATTATGACGTACGGATCATAAATACATTACTTATTGGTCTTAAGTTTGATCTTTAATATATTTCATTAGACAAATGGTTGATAGAAGATGTATTTACCAATTGTAGTAAATCTTAGTAATCTTAGTAATAATCGAAGAAATTTTTTGAAAAAATAAAACGTTGGCAAACATATGTATGCTGTAGTATGTAATTGTTTAATTCCTAGTTCAAACAGCTATCGAGACGTTGCGTGCATACTTTTTATTTAACTTTTGATTTGAAGCTTGGAGGGGTCGGCCAATTTATTGGGGATCGGCGGTTGCTTCTGGTACTTTCCTTTATAATCCAAGAATAATCCTTTACCCATACAGGCCTTATAAAATCATGCTTGCACAATAATATTTATATTAGCCACAAAAGTACTGTTTTTTTTTTGTCTAAGATTAATGATAGACTATGATTAAACAAAATATATTTGATTATTGATGAAAACATTTGAATTTGGTTAATTGTATTCCTTACAAATAAGATTTTAATAGCAATAGTTTACAATGGACCTATAACATTTATATGCCTAACCGAGGCTTTCCGATGACACTTTCTTAGAAAGTTATTGCTAACCTTGCGGCATATTTTGACGCAAATCTTACATATATAGCAAGCTATCATACTGATCACTGCGCAATTTTCCAATATAAACAAGATACACGAAATTCCAAGTCCGGACAAGAACAATATAAATATTACTAGGGTGTTGCCACTCATTTTTGGTGGTAGAAATCCTTTGCTTGATTTTGATTCGTAATTTGAACCAGAAGATACAAAGTCTCGCCACCACGCAAATATGTGTGAAGATTTGAACCACTGAATTCTCCGGGATAAATGAGGTGGAACAATGCCCCAAAAGTAAAAGTAATGATATGAAGTAAAGTACTTCTCAAAACCAACATCAACGGGCTTACTGATTTCAAATTTTTGAACTCTTCTAGCATAATTACGAGATAGATATGCCGGACAAATTATTGCTGTATTGTTGCACACCGTCAGGTGTTGCACTAACACTTCTTCATCTAATTTTAACATGTTATCTGCAAATTCACTGCGTTCCTGTAGGCTGCTCTTATTCGTTAATTCCAGCATTAGGTTCATAACTTTGAATTTTGACTCTGGATGAAAATTTGAATTGTTTATTACTGTTTGTTCTAAACGAGTTTTGACGCTAAGTCCAACATAAAGATAACTGTAAACGTTAAAATAAAACCAGAAACGATGAAACTGAATCCAATGTATACTATTGTTTTTAATAGTAATGTTGCCGTGTTTTGCTGAAATTTTATTTTCACGTAAGTATACATCTGCAATTGGTGTGTATATTGAGAAGTTATTTGCCAAAAGTTGATCAAAATATCTATATGGTATTCTGGTTCTACCTAAAGTGATTTTGTATACATTTTCCATTTTGTACACCGTCTGTAAAATCAATGCAGCAAAAGATATTATGACCACCATTGTTTTAATCATACTATGTTTATACATGGTTATTCCAACCTTAGTTGGTTGACCTAAAACTACAGCAAGCATTTCAAAATGATATCTTAGAAATCGGTATAGTCAAATTACTGAACACTGTCCATACATTGACAGGAGTACCACAAGTAATTCTATTGTAATAAGAATAGCATACCATAAAGCTTTCTTAAAGGAATTCGTGAAATGCTCAAAGGCAATAGTGCGTATTCCACTTTTTCCACAGCTAACAAAGCTAAGCTCGAGAATTTTGTCTTCTACTGCTAAAGGGTTAGCTAAAGCTTTAGTAAAATCTGTAATGTATATTGAAGATGACATATAAGTAGGTATTTTGCCGTTATTTGAAAAACTAACCTTGATGTGATTATCACAGGCAAATGGTTTTGACAATTGGCTTGGCAAATATACTACGTTACTAAAAATAAATTTCCACTCAAAAACATATGCATGAGCAAGTCTGTCTGTCAGTTTTCCAAATGGTATGTTTAGTTTTGTTCCTTTGTTCATATGATTCGTACAGTCTTGCAAGTGCTTCTTGTATGTTGTATAATCCAGACGAACGTCAATGTAAAGCTTGTTGTGTTCCTTTTGGCACAATGTGCCTTGGTCTAGCATTGCCAATGTTATCTGGGCGAATGATATTTGTCTGTCATTCTTGTGCGGTCTTTCTTGGCTAAGTGGTGTATAGCACAATCGATGAAAATTCCACTCCACAACTTTTGAGGTTTCACCTTGTTTAGAGTTCGCAGATGCTTTGAATTCTGCAAGAAACACTAAGCCGTGTGTAATCTTTCTACCGTTGTCTGCGTCAACTTCTTGTTGTAGTCCTGCGTAAAAAGCTTTCAGTCGTTCCTGCGGTTTAATTGTATCCGCATGGTACACCATAAGTATGATTGGAGTTTTCGAAGACGGTAGCAGCCTCCACACATAGCTGTTCAGCTTATATCTAAATATGTTTGGATATGGGGAATTTTTGAAGAAGAAAAGGGTTTGCGTTTCTTTAATGGGTAGATTGAACAGAAGCGTTACCCTACGAGACCATGGACGAACTTTCATTGTAAACTTTATAAAGTTCCACTGTACACAAAAAAGTTTCCAATTTTTAGCGGAATGATATGAAGACAGAGAACACTTTTTCAATTGAGCAACAGAACTGGATTTTTGTAAATAAAATGTAAAGTTTCTATCAGGGATTGTAATGATGTTTTTAGCAATGATGCGTTCACGTAGCTTCACTTTTCCATTGGTGTATCGTCTGCTTAAAATTGGATGCTTAGTGGATACGAAGTCAATGTTAAAAATGTTTTCTATTACGATAAACGAATTATCCTCAAGCAACGGAAAAAGTATTTCATCCACCAAAATACGTACACGTTTAGTATTTTCTGAGATTCTAGTAGTTTTAGTAAGGTAGCCACTTTTCTGGAATTTTTTTGAAGCAATAATTTGGACTGGAAATTTTAAGTCTTTTAAGTCGGCCTGCACTGCATTTAAAATAAAGATTATAATCGAGAGAAGCGGAATACTTGGAATGCTATTCATTTTTTATCTTTTTTAATTAGTATTTTTAACCGTCTTACTAGTAATTAGGATTTCTGTTACATTATCTTGTAAGTTTCAAGCGCAGCAAAACACAACAAATCAACGGTTCTGTTCAGTACAAATTGTTGACAACCTACGGCATATAGTCCGGCGTCAGTTTTTATTGATTTTTAGGCTTGACTTACAGGATCAACAAGGTTATTTGTAGGTGTGGTAATTTTATAAAAATGACTATATTGGCCTATATATTAGCATAGAGAAGGAGTTTTGGTGTTTTTCACATTTTTTGAGCATTTCGTCAAAATTGGCACATATGTACACTTTTATCTTGTGAATTCAAAAATAGTAATATTTTGGTCTCAGGGTGACGATGTCAGTAAAAAATTGATGACCAAATGTGACCATTTTCATGTATTCGAAGAATACTAGGATTTTCGTGGTTTTTTGAGGATAACTTTTGTATGCATCCAAATCTCGAAAATCGCCGGGATGCCCATCCTGGAATATTTATTGCTTGTTTAAACAAAACAAACCTCAAGACAAAATTCGGTTCCATGGTGGAGATATTTGGAAAAATGTATGGGCATGTATACCAAGCTTGACAGAATCCATCGTGCCAAAAGTGACAGAATGCTGTTTCAATTTGCGTCATCCAAACTCTCCAATTAATATACCAAATTAAAGCCAATAAAAAACGACAGGATCGTGTTTCTCAGTTTTTTGAAACACACACTTACAAGGAAGTTATGACCATATTAGTGAAACTTTCCATTTTGTCCAAAAATTCATCACTTTGTAAATATGGTCATAACTTTCTTGTTTGTGTGTATTTCAAAAAACTGAGAAACACGATCCTGTCGTTTTTCATTGGCTTTAATTTGGTATATTAATGAGACAATTTGGATGACGCAGATTGAAACAGCATTCTGTCACTTTTGGCACGATGGATTCTGTCAAGTTTGGTATACATGCCCATACATTTTTCCAAATATCTCCACCATGGAACCGAATTTTGTCTTGAGGTTTGTTTTGTTTAAACAAGCAATAAATATTCCAGGATGGGCATCCCGGCGATTTTCGAGATTTGGATGCATACAAAAGTTATCCTCAAAAAACTACGAAAATCCTAGTATTCTTCGAATACATGAAAATGGTCACATTTGGTCATCAATTTTTTACTGACATCGTCACCCTGAGACCAAAATGTTACTATTTTTGAATTCACAAGATAAAAGTGTACATATGTGCCAATTTTGACGAAAATCGGAGAAAGTGCCCAAAATTTGTGAAAATCACCAAAACTCCTTCTCATAAGGTTCTGAAATGGTTGCTCAAAAGACTATTTTTGCTTGTTATTTTTTCCATAATTATTTTCATCCACAAAAAATTCTAACTACGTACTCTTAATTTGTTAACAATATATAAGCCATCAGCTTTTATAGCAGAACAAGCTTCCTGCTTCTATTTAAAGTTTAGGTAGATATTTTTGTCACGCACTACCTTTATGCTGATTAGAAATTTAAATAGAGTTACGCTCCTGAGAAACTCAGAAAAAATGGTAAAAAGCAAAAATACTAGCTTTTCATAAAATTTTGTAACTTTTTCTCCAGCCACGTTGTTTTTTGACTCTCAACCAAATTTTACACTTAACTGCAAATGCAGACATATTTGAAGGAAAAAAAACCACAAATCGAATATAACAAATCTTTGCGTGTAAAATTATTTAAAACTTCTCAAAGGTTTATGCTGTTGTAAAAAAATCACAGTTGTGTTTAATTTTCCACTAAAAAGGTAGGAAATTCACAAATGTTAAAATTTATTGTGCGTTGTGCGGTTTACTCAATAAGTATTTCATTTAGATTATTTGAACGTTTGCTGCCAAATTCCTCCCAACTAATTAAAACAGCAAAAAAACGAAACAGACTGTTTTACTAGATTATATAGGATATACCTTTAGTTCTTTAGTTGTTGTGACATTTACTTAACTAATTATTAAAATAATAATGAGCTACTACGAGTGCATTTTAAGTAACAATAAAATTTACTCCAACGTTTCGATTTGCTCACACAAATTCTCTTCAGAGAATAAAAAATAATGGACAACGGAAAGATTTATATTACATCTACGAGTACAATAATTATGATTTGAAACGATATATAATGGCAATAAATAAGTCCAGAAATTATGTAGGTAGTCACGGCCACGTTCTTGTTTATAAGGGGGATACCGTTGGCTGTTGCATTGCGAATAGCGATTAGTTCCTTCGTTTCACGAGAATCTTGTCATTTTCTTTGGCAAGAATGTTAGCGTTGTCCCAAAGTATGAAGTGTTGCTTTGAGTCTTTCAAGTTACTCCATACATGCTCTGATATGGCTGATTGCAAATTCCCATTCTTACAATGGCGTTTGTGCTCTTTAATTCGTTCGGATAAGTCCCTTCCTGTATGCCCGATGTAACGAAAGCCACATGAGCATTCCACTTGGTAAACACCTGCGTTTATGACCAGAGACTTATCCTTATGCATCATCAGCAAATCCGACGTCCTACTGAATGGAATAATATATCCAATCGGGTTACCGGGCTGTTGAGAAATAAGATGGGCAATTGATTCTGTCAATCCTCTTATATACGGCAAGATGATCCTAAGTAGTTCATCTGTGAGTTCAATTTTAGGTGTTCCAAAATTACGCTTAATTTGACGAATTGCATTACACACAAAGTGCATATGATAACCGTTTTATATACAAGAACGTTCCAAATGAATAAAAGCTCCTTACGTAATGTTTGATCTTTATGTAGCCAAAGTGCTTACTTACTTAACCACTAACCGTATTCAATATTATGATTGTATGTTTACTCGGGTAAATTCCAGTAATTCAGCTAAAATGCTTATATGTTTGGGTGTATGAAAATGAAACTAAAAGGAGAAAAATGAGATTTTAAGTAGACAACGTTTATTATAAAGCTTTACCTTACGCTGACGAGCTCTTCAATTCGCTATATTGCCCGGATACGCAGATAAGTATCAAAAAGTCGAAAAACTGCAAGCTTTATAGGGACCGATTTATAGCAGAGCAGTCGAATTTGGAAAGGCAGAGCGAGGAGAAAAATATGCTGCTTAGGAAACTAGAAAAATGATTGAGAAACCTGTTGGCGAAGTTAGTATCAATTTTGAATGAACATTACTTGCAAATTGTACTGCAGAATAAACGAAACGTAAGAATAAAAACACCTATTTTAAAATCATGAAATTCATCATGAAAGTTAAGGAAATTTAAATTTTGAAGTCTTACTCAAGAGTATAGCTAATAGCAGTTTTTAAATAATTAGAAATCTGCTATAGAAATAATACTATAAACGTTAGACACCACTATGCAACGTATCTTTTCTAAACCAGAGCTAACAACGTGTCAAAATAAAAATCGTTGCATAGCGATTCTACACTAGTCAACGCTTAAATATATTTTTTAATAAGTAATATTTCTTTTAAAAATTATTTTATAGGAATGCAAGAAATTTGGATGGATATTACACAGACAGACACAGACAAAATTTTGTATTTATTAATGATATGATATCGTTTAATAATCATTCAAATTTTAATATTAAAAATACCATACCTCTACTAAACATCATTGGCATGTATTAATTGCTATCCGAAAATAATGATGGTATGTCCCATAAATATTCGTTAGCGGACATTGGAGAGTTTTGTAATCCGCTAATTTCAGAAAGCACACTTATCTAATTTTTGGACTACCTTAACAAAGGAAAATTAATTTTTTTGTACGTTGTTCTGTGCTTCAATACGACTCAAAAGAACAATAAAATAGAAGAAAGAAAAACTTCCAAAACAGTGAAAACTGGCTGCCTGATGAAAAGTTTAAAATAAAATATTCGTTTAAATAAACGGCCTATCTCGTGTATACGCATGTGTTATTATACTAATTATACTTTTGCTTACATGCTTAATAAATAGAAAAAGAACTGATAGATCAATAAAATGTTTACTTCTAGTATACTTTAAAGACGAATTTCTTAAAATCATTCATTAGCCTTAATCATGCGCAAATCAACGATATTTTACAGCCAAGACATTATATTCGTTAAATGTATGACAGTATTTCGAAATGAGATAGTTTTCAAGACAGTTATCTGTCGGCTTGGTAAAGTTGCCAACTGCTGATTCAACAGAAGAATCGATATTTTGTATTTAAAGATACAATTTACAAAGAAAATTGTTGTTAACTTGTCATTAAAATAAATTACACAGGCTTGTGTAGGCATTTTAATTTCCGGAGCATGAAACATGCCAGAGATATCAAATCATTATTTTACTTTACATGCAATTTTTTAAGTATAACGAGCCACAATATTTTCACATCGCAGGAACAAAAAGCGTTCTTTGAAGGTGTTTTTTCAAAGGTTATATATATACGCTATTATATTCACTTCTTTGCAGTAATCTTTTAAATCATGCAAAATCTAAGAACTGTGATTACTAGTTTATTTGCATTGCAAAGCCAAGTTTTATCTGAGAAAACCGAAGTAAAAAGTATCAATAATTATCTATGGGAATTTAAGACATGCAATATTTTTATTATTAATTTTAAAGGAATATATATCAGCGAGGATATAAAAGCTCCTTGCGTACTTCTGAGATATTTCTCGGATGACGAAATTGATATGCTCTACCCAATTGAGTTTTTCAAAGGGTTCAACGACACCTCCTGGAACTTAGTAGACAGACAAATATACATGGACTACATGAATATTTTGGATAACTACCGTCTACTTAGCAGAAAGCGAGCCAACTGTAAGCTAGTTCTTTTTCTATTACCACCTTCCATATCGGAGGAACCAGCACTTTACTGGAATTTTGAGGGAACTGTCATGTTAAAAGAACCGTATCATTACACCAACGACTACAACATTATAGAGAAAAATTGGCAAATGAGCTTTGTCCGTACAGAACCGCAGTACTATATTTTGGTTGACAATTTTGCTACTAAAAGCAATGACAAAATCTATAGAGCATGGACCGCTGCAATGTTCAAGTATGTGGATATGTCAGGTTATCAGAGAATCTTTATGTTGTGGAAAGTTAAATCATACAAAAACGTAGAGGAAATCCAAGACGTTAAAATAAGGTCCGTGTTTTATGTATGTTTCAACTGCCAAACCTGTTCTCCAACAACACTTGTTCAAATGGACAAAGCTGAAGATATCATACAACAAGCCACACTCAAAAATGCAATTCGTTTCCCACCTTCATATTATGTACTTGTAAATATTGATGCTTTCACGGTATACCTTAAGCGTTTATCTAGAAATCAGGTTTTGAATCACTTACGAAACGTTGAATTTACGCGGGACGAGCTCATGGGTTTTCTTGATATTTTGTATATATCTACTTTCGTTTCTGAAAACGTCAGTATGCAAGTAGACACTTGGCGCGAGATAGAAGATTTGTTTGACTTTTATGACAAAAGAGTATGCGGACCTAGGGAACACTTGCGTAATAAAAGGCTACTACCACTGCTTCACAGGTCAGACAGCAAGCATATTGCTGAATTTCAGCAGAGTTCTTTGACTTTTTGACCTATGAAGCTGCAAATAGTTAGTTGTCACTTGGAGCAACAAGTGTGGACTCAAAGTTTTGCAAAACTTGTAGACACGTTTGATGTATACATTTGGATAAGTTTGATTATAGGTTTTCTGGTAGTATCATATGTCAATTCTGTTTGGTGTCAGTTAACTCAGATTAAAAGTAATCTCGGGCTCTGGATTTGTATTCAGAATACGCTACATAGTTTCACCGCAATTATGTGCTTATTAATTGATCAGGGTCAGAATTTCTGGGGTGCCAAAGGTAAACTGAAATTTGCAAAAATGTTGCCACTTCTAATTTTCATACTTGGAAATGAATTTAAAAGCTACACAATCACGGATATTATTACACCACCAAAGCTAGTTCCTTTTGATACCTGGGAAAAGCTTGTGAGCACTAAATTCAAAATATATTCACTGCCAAGGGACTCTTCAGAGACTGAAAGCATTGAATACAATCGAAGCTATCACCAAGTAAATGGTCATGAAGCATTTCCCATTGTTTCACATTTCTGGTTGGTGATTAACATTCCTGAACTCAAGTGGCAAAGACTTTCAGAACTAGATCTGGATAACAAAACGCGGATGTATTTAAACGGCACTGAAATGTTTCCAGGCTGGCCAAAAATCAAGCACTTTGGTAACATTGGGGACACTGTAAAGTCGCTGGTGCCAAATTATATCACTACCTGTAATCATGCTGCAGTTGTTTTAAACGACAATCGTGCTGATCAACTGTTGCAGAATTTAAGGGAGAAGAACTATCCAGCATATATTGTAAGGGATACATTGTATCAAATATATCGCGGGTATAGATTCAATGGACCAACACCAAATGAGTTTCTCTTAAGGGCAAAGTACTTCACAGAAGCGGGATTCGTGGCTTGGTGGGAAAAATATTTAAAGTGGCTGGAAACGTTTGTACTGACCACAGAAAAGGATCTGCAAATTGATAAAGCTACCTACAAACACGCAGCTGCTACAGCAAAAAAGGATATACAGATGATCTGTTTGATACCTGGGTTTGGCTACTGCACAGGTTTATTATTGGTGTGCTTTGAGATTTTCAGAAAGCTTCAAAGTGCAAAAAGGTTAAATATTGTTAGTACTTATTTTGGGGTTATCAAAAGAGCGTTTTACAATTAGCTTGACTTATCGCGTTTGATTTCTAGCCGCTCGACTAAGAAATACTGTTTTGTTTTCAAGCAAATATATTTATATAATGTATTTTCATTGAGTCTTAAAATTAACTTTTTGCAGTCAAATATCTGAAATATTGTACTAAAACGTATGTGAGAATATTATCTTAAAACTAGTAGTATACATATGATCAAATTATACTAAACAAACCTATTATAAACACACATATACTAATCAATTATAAATACTTTTGTTGGATCAACAAAATAAACGCTATATGCTGAAAATCGTAACTTATCATCAGGCTCACCATTATATATGACTTGTAAAAGTATACATCTCATAATTTAAGATACCTACATATTTAACGATTCCATGGTTTTTAAAGGAAATTTGTATGTTTCTACGAAAGTTTCATGGCATTCTCCCTTAAAAGTTTTAAATACCGTATTAAAACTAGCTCTTTAGGTATATCATCAAACAGCGGATGTAATTTAGAAATCGAGTTAAGCTTACTCAAAATTTGATGGTTTGGATAACGGCTTTACTTCGGAAATGGGAAAACAGCTAATTAAACACGGGCAATTCTAGCACAAACTATTCAAGCTTTAATTAAGATTTCCAAATCAATATTAATCACATATATTTTTCTGCTCATATGTTAGACCCATGTCTTAGCTTTCATTTATATCAAGCAAAAAACAACTTACTACAATCTTGACTTATGTTCCCATATTTATTATAATATACTGCAAAATGTTAGATATCAGGACAATATTTCTAAGTTCTTTTATAGTAAATCAGATAATTTCTCAGCAAATACATTCGACGGGAGATATCGCTAAATATCTTAACGTATGCTTGCACTGCAACATATTCATAATAAATTTTAGAGGCGTTAACATCGATCGAAACCTGCAAGTACCCAGTGTTCTTCTGAGGTACTTTTCCGACGATAACAAAGACATGCTCTATCCAATTGAATTTCACAACGGCCTTAACGACACTACGTGGATGGAGAATGACACAAGCATCTATTTAAACTACATGGGAATTTTGGATAACTATCGTGTAGTCAACAGAAGAAGAGCAAATGGCAAGATTGTATTGTACTTACTACCACCATCAGTTTTGGAAGAGCCAACATTGTTCTGGAAACACGGAAAAGTTGGGGAAGTTTTAAAAGAACCATTTCATTACAATATATTCTACAGTCTGAAATTCATCAAATGGAAAGCACAATTCATTTTGACTGAACCACAGTATTTTTTACTGGTAGACAACTTTAAGGCCAGTACAACATACTTAGACAAGAGCTACATTGCATGGACAAATGCTATGTTTGATCGTTCTTATATGTTTATGTATCATCGGCAGTTCATATTGTGGAAACTTGATCAGAACTTGGATAGAAAAGTTGAAATGGCGGAAATAAAAATTTCCGCCGTGTATGCCATTTGCTTCAACTGTCGCACCTGCTCTCCAACAACACTTGTCCAAATAAACCAATTTACACAATATATGTTGACTGATTATAAATCTCAAATCCAAAAGTTGGTAGGCCTCCCACCTTTTTACGAAGTGGTTATGGACTCAGATTTCTACACGTATACGCATCAGCAGCGTCAAACAAGAGAAAGCGTCTTGAAGCACTTTGCAAATACCGAATATTTTACTCGGGATGAACTAATGGGCTTCTTGGACGTTTTATACATTTCCACAATTGTTCCTCAAAATGTTACCTTGAGCATTGATGTTGCAGAATCGGATAAAAATTTGAGCGAGGTATACGACGAAGATATCTGCGGACCAGTTGAAAATTTACGCAGAAGTGTACTGACTTCCCAGCTATACAGAGAAGCTTTTCCAGAAATTTCCAGCTTTCAACAAAACTCATTGGCCTTTCGTCCCTCAAAAATGCATATTGTTAGCTGTCATATTGAACGGCAAGCTTGGACGCAGACTCTAAGCAAACTTGTTAGCACATTTGATATTTACGTTTGGGTCAACTTAGCGTTCGCAATATTAATTGTTTCTCAGGTAACCTGTTTCTGGTGGAGGCTTTTTAAAATAGAAACTGTTTCCACGTTTTGGTGTTATATTTGTCACTCGCTAAACCATTCAGCGGCAATGCTTGGATTGCTTCTGAACCAACCAAACAGTTTTTGGAATGTCAAGGTAACAAAGAAACTCATTGTTGTTTTGCTGATTTTTATTTGGACAATCATAAATGAATTTAAACGCTACACCATCACAAATGCAATTGCACCATTAAATCATGTCCCGTTTAATACTTGGGAGCGTTTGACTAGGGGAAATTTTAAAATATATACTATACCAAGAGAACTGGAACAACTGGAACGTTTTGTTGATGGTCGAAAATATCATCAGGAAAATGGACATGAGGCATTTCCTGTTGTCTCAGACTTACTTACGTTTTTTATTTTGGGCATTACGGGACAATCTAAGTGGAAAAGAATTTCTGAGATGGGAATTGACAACAAAACTCAAATGTACTTAAACGGAACGGAAATGTTTCCGGGTTGGCCCAGAATTGAAAATTTAAAGAGATTTGATCAAACAGTAAAAACATTGGTGCCCCAGCACATGACAAAATGTAATCGAGTTGCAGTTGTTTTAAATGATAACCGAGCTGTGCAACTACTGCGTGAATTAAGAAAGAACAATTATCCAGCACACATAGTTTATAAACCGTTGCTTAAATTATTCCTGGGTTATAGATTTTTTGGACCTACACCTGTTGAGATTTTATTTAGACTAAAATATTTAACTGAAGCTGGTTTTGTTGCATGGTGGGAAAGTTATTTGCAGTGGCTAGGTACGTTTATAATTCCAACAGAGAAATATGTACGAATTGATAAGCCAAAAGTTGTTGACAAGTCTGTTATACTGCATTTGGATGTTAGGGTAGTTTGCTTGATTCCTGTGTTTGGCTCTTGCATAGGCGTGTTAGCTGTATTTATAGAACTAATTAGAAACATTAGTATTACAAAAAGGGTTTGGATTATCACTGAAAGCCTTGCTGTTATTAAGAATCAGATATATTCTTAGACAAGTACAAGCTTATATATGAGCAAACACATTTTGTCATTGGCATTAGACTTAAAACAACTAATAGTATTGCTCATCCGCAGCAAAAAGCTTTCGACTATCATTGATACCTTTGTTAATTGGTAAGGTAGTAAATTACATAATTAGAACAATATCAAGCTCATTGTTGTGCAGTACCAACTACCAACTCATTGTCCAATGCCTTAATTTGAGTTTTCTTTGTTTTTGAATATATAATTATTAACATATAATTATTATTATAACTATATTATATTATTATTATATTAATTATAATTAATAATAATTATATTAATTTTTAAATGTCAAATATTACATCTGTACAAACTTTCCGCGCTATTTACATATTACATATTACTATTTACATCTCATAAATCTAGTGTTATTAATACAATTTTTACAAACTCTATCATTTACGTGTCCACATTGTATAGCAATGGCAACACGTGCAAAGTAATTTTGTTGTTTTCTTCAATTGGTGGTTTTGGGTTGTTCTTGATCTTCGAAAACGTCTTGTAATGTGTACACAACAAGTGTAAATAATACTTATCTTAGACACAATTTTTTGTTTTGCATACATAAAAACCAGTACAAAAACAGCTCCAAACGAAACGCTTAGATTTGTAAGAAAGAACACTCCAATTACAGACCAAATTGGAATTGCCACAGGAGGGGAGAATTTATCAAGTGATATCATATCAACTCCCTTTAAGTTCAATCTCAAACTAAGAATCGCTTCTTGTAAACGTTGGTTTCTTAAAAACCAACCCATTTCAAACCATCGGTAGAACACTGTATTCATTTTCTTTGAAAGGTAACCCCAATAGCGATAAGAAAAACGAACATTAAGAATAGTATGTATAATGCGAGTAATATCAACTGTTTGACAACTATACTCAAAATCTATTAGAAGTCGCGGTTGTCGTTTAAATAAGCTTATCAACTCAAGCGATTTTTCACTAGAAGTTATTAACGCCACCTTCATGTTTGCCATATGTTTCACAATATCCGAAAAATTTAAGTGCAAAAACGGCGTGTCATCAAACAACTCAAGATAGGTCCTTCCTTGTAATAATTTTTCAAATTCAGGAGAAATAAGTGATGTTTCTAAGAAGGGATTTGCTAGACCACCCATTACCCACGCAAGTTTCATCGTTGTGTATGTGTAAAATTTGTACCCTTGTTTAATAAAATGCTCTATTGGTGGCACTTTTCTAATCGCAAGAGTATCAGAAGAAATGTGGCTCTGATGTACTAAGCAAAACAGTATCATTCCAGCAAAATAGGCCCAAACCAGTCTTTGTTTCTTAATTCTACCAAGACTGTTCACACCTTGAGCAATCACAATGGTTAAAAGCCAAAGTCCCCATACAGCTTTATGAACAACGTAGCCATACACAACAGTAGTGGGGGAGAGGAACATCAACACCATGTGAAAGTTCTTTCTAACCAAAACGCGAAATTAAATGCATTTTTCCATAATAGTTCTTTCTACCGAAAATGGCGAAAGTTGTGCCATGTGTGCCATATATGACTAAGTATGTATCCATATATCCATGGTGCTGAAATATCATGCATGAGTAACACTTTAGCAGCATATGCATACCTTATAGGAGAGAAATAATTTTGAATTTAGTTTATTTACATAATTGTCATAGCCAATTTGAAGTTTGAAAACGTTTACAAAATATAAAGCATACAAGTAATATATTTTTCTATTTTTAAACACAAGCATGTTTTTGGATTAAAAAAACACTAACAATAATACAGGAAACTAATATTTTTTCATCAGTCTTTAGAGAAAAACCGATTTTGTAAATACCCGTTATTATGGCAACGTTTCTAAATTCAAATGGGATAAAATCATTGCAAAATCAGGTTTGTTAAATTACATTTTAGTCATTTTTCTGATATTTTCTCTGAAATAAAAATTCTGACTAATGACCATGCAAAAAAATGAATGAATAATATGACTGAGCATCGGAGATTCTGACTCTTTACTTAAGTCGGGGCCCTCCACTTCTATCATCATCTTCGGCCACTGGCCGAATCTACCACTACGCTAAGCTCCGTTCCGTGCGCTGTTTCGGGGCCCCTCCAGGTTATACAATAGCACTGTGGGGGTATGCTCCCCCACGTTAAAGTGGTATACTTTTAGTGGTTTTGACTGCTATGTTTCACATAATGCAGTCCTTTTGGCCGATAGCCAACCATTTTCCCATAAGGAATTTATCGGCAGCAAGGACTATTATGGAAAAATGCATTTAATTTCGCGTTTTAGTTAGAAAGAACTTTCACATGGTGTTGATGTTCCTCTCCCCCACTACTCACAACTGTACATAAAATTAAAAGAAGCCAAATTAGAGGTTTTACCAAATAAAAAAACGAAAGGTCAACAGTTGTAAAAGAAGTGTCGTGATATTTAAAGCATGTTGCGACATCATTAAAAAGGTATGGAGGCAAAAAGGCTATAACAGACCCTCTGGTGAAAGCATACTCGTTTGGTATTAAACCTATAAAATCGTGTGTCCCACCCGCACGAATTTGTAGAAACCACAGCAGATTAATATCATTTAATATTGACAAGTCAAATGACATGTACCTAAAAGATATATTTAAAGCACCTTGAAATGGAGCCCAAACCATGTCATTCAGTATCTTACACTTGGACAATGCGGTTGCAAATCTGTTCCGACCGTTACGGTAGTCAGAAAATGTAGAAATGCAATGCTTATAATTTGATATACCTAACCGAAATACATGAGCGTTGAATCTAACTGAAAAGAAAAATACTTTATGACCATAACCTTGGTTGTTTAGATTTTGAGTGAATTCCAGTATTTTATCAATATCCCAGCCCAAGACAATTTTTAGTTTTTCATCAGCCACGGGACAAAAGTAGCAAAAGGATACTTTCCATTTACCAAAAGAATGAAAGAATATCCCATTAGCGTGAAATGGGCCAACATACACCAGTTTTGTTAGTTGAAACATGAATCCGTGTACAATCTCATTGACAATTGTTGACATTGAAACCAAAAATGGCACGCTTTCAGAAGAGCCAAATCCTGAATTGTGTATGGCTTCGGCAGTTTCAAAATACTTGGTTGTGTACAATACAAATATAATTTTTCCGTTGCGATGCTTACTGGCAAGACGAAAGTATCCAGTAGTTTGAGTAATATTTGAGTAATCAATTTGCTCCTCGGTGATTCGCCATTTTAGTTTTGAAGCCTGATGTATTGTGTAGGTGTGAAGAGAGAGCCTTGCTTCTTCCTCGACAAAATGGGGTGTTTCTAAGGACGTTGATGGGAAACTTTTGTTTGTAGGAGTGACTATGTTAACTATGCAGTTGTAGTCAGTAGTGAATGGAATAAGGAGCTGGGCACAATCAGAAAGACGGACTTTTAAAGTAACCAGCGTTAATACAATTACATAGAAACTACACATTCTGATTACATTTATTCAACGTTTATCCTAAAGGCAAAATATAGTAAAGCAGAGGCGTGCTGTGCCTAAACGTTGCCCTTAATATGATGCTTGGGTTTTGATTTTATTAATAGCTTACTGTAAATTGAGCAATTATAAATTTGTATACAATTTAGCAGATTTGATGATATTTCCAAATTGATTGAATTGTTCAAAATCTTGAGTTTTGCGTAGCAGCAAGTTTGAAACTTTTAAAAGTTTGACAGAAGTATGTATTGGTATTGCAATCACAATTTTTAGAAGTTTATTTCTTGATAACGTGACTACAAATATTGTTGTTCTAGCGCTAAGTAAAAGCATTTTTGAACATTGAAAAAACCAATCACACTAATTTCCAGATTTTTGTGTAGGTAGGGTACACGTGGAGTACCTAATAACAAAAAAAAGAAAATCAAATTAGATATTTAATCAACTTATTGGCTTATTGAAAATTTTTGTGGCGAGTTTAGATACAGCAAAGTGGTACTTGGAAAGGCGACACAATGACGGTTATACAAATTAAATTAAAACGAACGTTAGCACTCTAACCATGCTTTCGCGCAAGAACAGTTTTCAACGTGACTCATTAAATAAATTAAAGTTATGAACGAGGTTAGGCTTGGGATGGTTGCGTGTGATTAGGCAAGTGGTTATTGTTTCCAGGAACAACCAAGTGTAATTGTAGGAACATTAACACGTTTTGATTTAGTAGGATGTTTGTATCTCACACTGAACATCTCTGCTAGATGATTTTTTCTTGCTATTACATTATGCATTACCTTGTTGCCTTTAAAAACTTTAAGTCATGTCACCAGAAACCTGACTACCTAAAGATGTTATAAGTTATGACATTGTATATTGTAAGAAATCTGAAGGTATGGAAGGAATCCGAAAAGCATACAGATCAGTTAATATTGTCGTTATTTAAGTCGATTATGATTAATATTACTGTTTATTAATAATAGTGCCAGGTTCGTGGCTATCTATATTGTCATTAGCCTACGCCCGATTTCACTAATTAATCTGTTACAAAACGGCCCGAATTACAATTGACATTATGAACACCCCTTTGCCCTTGCAATCTCGGATAATCTCAGAAGTTATGAATAATTATTATGATGATGATCACACAAAGATACCCAGTCAATCAAGTAGCACAAACTCGTCTCTCTCTTTAAGAACACTTTTATGTATCTATTTATTTACCTCTTTGAATAGTTCTAAACTTTATTTCCCTTAAGACTCCTCCCTTTTTAGCCTTTCTCAATTCAGCGGTAACCGGCTATTAGCTCCCAAACCTTCTTGCTCCCGGTGGTCAGTTAGTTCCCCAACCCACCTGCTCCCAGACACATTAGCTTCCCGTGCCATTTGCTCCCAGATAAGTTTGCTCCCATTACCACTAGATCCCGGACCACTTACCTCCCATGCCATGTTGCTCCCTGTTCAATTTGCTCCCAAACTATTTGCCCCCATAGGACTTTGGCTCCCAGGCAATTTTGCTCCAACAATTTACTAAAGAGTGCATAGTCATTGAGATACAAGCTAAAATTAAGAACATAAACAATTCTAAGAACATAAAACCGCTAACCTTGTTAATATTTTCTGAAATTGTTCTTATACCCATTTGTTAATAAAGCAAATGGATTTACTGCCATTTGGTACTATGTCAACTGATATACAAAGGGAGTAGGGAATATTTTTCGTTGAGTTCATGATAAAATTCATAAGCTTTCCAAAACAACCGGGTTGTCACTTTTTGCTATGAAATGTTGGCTAACTTGGTGTTAGTGAATGCTTTATCATAAATTCAGTTTTACGTCGTATACACAACGTATAGATAAACTTATATTGAATAACTTAAAAACTAAACCTAAGGAAAAATTCAAAACAAATTGTTTTTGTGGTAGATGTTGCCAAAAACTTTTTGTTGTCGGTAAAGCTTAATTATATATTGATAAACCCAATTTTGCAAATAATAAATGTTGCAAAAATAGTGTGCTATAGATGCAATATTATGTATGTATTGTTACCATATAAATTATAGTTACTGAGAGTCACGCATTGCGCACTGAAAGCTTGCAAAAGTATTTATGGCTTAGGGTTGCGAACTTCCATGTCCGGCAAAATATTTTTGAAGTGTTTATTTATAAATCATGAAAGTAACATTATAATCTGTTTGCCATTTTAGCTACCATTTGAAAAAACATATTGCAATAGGTAGGTTTGCATAGTATTTATATTTAAATCAAATATTCGTAAAACTATTACTTCATAATTGCTAACGTTACAATTGATTGTAAGCCAATGTTATTATTTTATTTCTTGAGTCACTCATAATGAAACAAAGTTTTTGAATTAATTGCTTATTGCTTCCATAGTGGGATGTTTTTTGACAGCTTTGGATGCCTTAAATTAAACTGGCATGTTTAAAAAACCTTCTGTTTAGTAGTAGTAGTTGCTTACGAACATGGATTTTCTCAATTACAAATTTGGCACAAAATAGGTAATTACAATTAGATGAAAGTATTAATATGAATGAAATCCTTTGTACAAAGTTACAAATATTGGTTGAGTAAATATTAAATCAAGTGCTTTGTAAGCAAAATTAAGCTCAACGACTGTTCCAGAATTTGACTGTAGAAGTTTGTCTTCGTGTCTTTATCAAAACAAGCCACACCGTAGTAAAAAGTAATTGCTCTTTGCGACTTCATTTGACGCCGAAGTTGTTTAAAATAGTCACGTCTCATAGAACCTTTCATATCTTTTCCCAGCAAAATTGGCCAAATAGACTTTAGAAGTTTACTGCTGAATTCATGGCACGATGTGAGTTTCGGTAAGGCTCCCATGATGACCACATATGTATTTAAGGATATAAAGCTTAGTAGAACGTAAAGTAAACAAGGTAATACTTTCCATCCAAAAACCTGCACCCATTTGTCTAAAATTGCGTTGATAAAGCCACAACTCATTAGTACAGCTGCAATACTTCTAATACCTTCCATTCCAACTTGTGTAATGCACTGGAGTTTTGTGTACATCAAAACAGTGCAACAACTCAAGCGTTTTTTTGCTATAGCCTTTAAACATTCTATGTAAATGACAAAAATGGAGATAGCATATAAAAGGTAAATTGTCAGGGATCTAGTAACTTCAATGGCAATACATTTCATATGCACGTATCTTAGAACCAACACAAGGTATACATGATTTTGATAGAATTCAGATTTGCTTAAAACTAGATAAAGTGGATCTATACCGCAGTATATTACGCCTAGTGCAAAGCAGCAACCTGCCGAATATAAATTAACAACTATAAAATACATCAGCAAACCAAGGAAATCCAGAGCAAAGTCCCCTTGTAATAGTTTTTGCATTTCTGTAGGGTATAAATTTTATTATATTATATTATGTAGTGATAATTTAAATGTGCATAAATGAGATATCTTTTGTTTAGCTTACCTTTTACTAGAAGCTTTTTATGTGAAACGTCTATTAAGTACCTGCACTTACGCCGGGTGCCTGTTGCTTCTGCTTCGTTTTGTAGTTCCTTGCTAAATCTTACCAACATGTTCTGAAACTCGTCGTAAATCGAATGTCCTAACTTTAATCCTATGTTATTTAGGCTTAGAAATAGTCCATTTATTAGGAGCATATAAATCTGTAAAAGCAGAGTGGGAAATGGGAGAACGACAGGCCTGAAAATGTTTCCACATATAACATATAATGAGGTACAGAAGAGAACGGAAGCATTAATTTGCGATAAGAAAAATAGGAAAAGGATTGTTGGTCGGGATTCAAATTTAAATTGTTCTTGCTGGACGTCAACAAATAAACAGTGAGGGTATAGGATTTTTCCATAAAGTGTGTTTTGAAGCTGGTAGGATTTCCAGAAGAGTGTGGTAGCCATTTTGGATTTTTTTGGGTATACTTGTATTTTATCAATACGTACGTAGTGGGGTTTAAATAGTTGTGAACTAAATTCTAAATACTTTCAAATATGTGCTTTTAAAATTATACTTATCTAAATTATAGACATAAGAGCCAAATATAATCTCGTTTGAAAAACAAGCTATTTTGATCTAAAAATTTTGCAAGAGGCTTACGTTGTTATTGTCTAAGTTTGACGTAAGCTCATTAGTTATGGCCAAAACAATTGGCTAACCAAATCCATACGAATATGTTTTTTAATATTAGAAATCATTCTAATCATAGAACCAAAAAGAATAGAACCGTATTGGTAGTTATAAAAATAATCCATTAACTATTTTGTCTTGCTTAATTAAATAAACAAATAGCTTATAGGCATAAAATCTGTCGTCCGCAAATTGTTTTTGGTTTTCTGCTATTTCGCGGCATTCTTTTGCAGTGTAAAAAACTTTTTCAGAAAAATTTTACAGGCTTATTGCAAACGAATGTGTTTTTGCAGCATAGGTTGAATTTTTGTATAATGCAAAATCTTTTTGGATTGTTATGTTCATTGTTTCATTCGGAGTCATTTGTAATCATTTATAGCCTATTTAGCCTAACTTAAAAATAAAACACACGGACGGACAGAAACACATCTGGACACACTATATCTTGAATAGCTCCTCTGCAAAGCAGAAAGCTAATAGTTAGGTATGATTTGTAGTGTCAACATCAACTTTGAAAGGCAATGTCCAAGACAATATGTAGGGTGGGGCTTTGTCAAACTATATCGACACAATTGGATGCTCATAATTATGAAATCTCAATCTAGGTTCAATCTGTTCTTGTTAATGTTGCTAATTTAAACTTTTTAAGCTTCTGATGCAAAGGCATTGATGCTTGAGCGTGAGCATAACTCAACTTTGAAATTCTTCATTTTTTAAAATGCTGCAATTTTTAGTAAGTGGTTGCTATTATTTGGTAGCTTAATAAACATATGGTATTTATTTTATTTAGAAACTGTTTTTCATGTACATTACAACTAGTTGTAATTTGGTGTACTACGGCAGGTATGTTTACACATGCCCTCGGTATATGTGATGGATCGACTATTATGGGTACATTCGCGCTACAACGTCGCGCATTTTGGTACTATGAAAACGCATGATTTCATCAGCTGATGCCTGGCTTCAGCGAACTCTTTTCTTAAAATGCACAGGACAAATAGGGACTACCGCTGTGTATGCCGAGGGTAGGAGTAAACATTCTTCCGTCATACTGTCATAAATACTTGGAAATATCTAATCTTTTTGAAAAGGTATTGAACATTTTTCTATTCACTTTTTCATTTTAGCAGCAACATTTGTACAGTTAGACACGCTGAGAAATCTAGAAAAACTAGCGGCGTTAAAGTATCAATGAAATTCGAGAATCCAACTTTTATTCTTGGCGGCTTACAGCTTTTCCAAACTTTCTGGTTGTGCCCTTTGAACTTTATGCTGCAACCTTTAACCACGCTTTTTGAATATCTCTGAATCACACAGGCTGTACGAGTATAAAATCTAGCTGCTCCGCCAACCACAAATAAAATGTACCAAACAAAGGCTAGAGATAGGCCCAGAAACAATGCATAATACCAAATTGCGTAAGACTGTAAAGAGTTCAAGGACTTCACCAAAGTTGTTACTGTGATGGCCGGTAATATTGATGGTCCCACTGCATTTATCCAAATCAGTGGTCCACACAAAGCCTCGTTGTAAAGTACGTTTAAGATTTCCATTTCTCTAAAGCACGATGCGGGATTCCTTGCCTTGCCAGACATTTCGAATTGAGATTGTATCAGCCAGCATAAATCTAAAACGGATTCAATCAAAAACTCAATTTCTTATAACCTGTACTGGTATTATCAGTCGCTGACCAAAACTTACTGATAACTAATGTCTTGCAAAACAGCTAATGGTACGATTAAGAGAACACATGCCACAAACACCATAGCATGAAAGGCAAACAACCATGCCCATAGGTTAACCACATACATGAAAACATTTACACTTGTTTTCAGTATACTAGGGCACGACCCAAACATCAATTTAACAAGCAAGAAACCTCCAAGAAAAATTTCGTCTTGATGCAACGACGGCAAGCATAATACAAAGCAAAGTGGAATAACAATTTCGTTTACTTTTGCGCAATACACAATCAGGATAATCATTTGTTCAAACTTTGCTCTAGTTTTAAAATGCTTGTTCCTCTTTGTGCGAAATGTATCGTGGATTATCAACTCGTTCAGAAATCTTGATATTTGTTTCCGTTTTCTACTACATTCTACTGAGAATACGTTAGAAATAAACAAATACGCAGAAGAAAAGATAGCGTCAACTTGGTTTTCAATGTTAGGCTGTTTAATAGTAAAGGAATATACTTGTGCAAGTATTAGAATTAGGAGAAACCAAGAACCCGTGCAACGTAGTATATGCTTTTTGTGGTATTCAGGATTTTCAATAATCCTAAGCCTGGTTGTATTTTCAGAAAAGCACCACTCTAAAGGCACGGATTTAAAAATTCAGTGAATTTTGTAATTTTTGCCAAAGTATTTACAAATATCTGCCATTTTCATTGATGGTAAATGTGTTCTTCTGTGAGTGATTATTATTCAAAATGAAACTTTAAACCACGTATTGCTTGAAACTACGCAACATTTCTTAATTGCTTTTGTTAGATTGTGTAGCTGTTTTAGATATTGGAACATGCATTATTTAAAGATATTCATCAACATCGGCAGATATGGCTTATGTTTACGCATTATATGAATTGGCAAATACTTGCTGCCTACGCAAAAAAAAATTGGAAGGGGTTTGAAACCCTGTTAAACCTTTTGTACGTTTGTCTACTGTAAATGTTAACACGTTAAGTAAATTAACTTACCAAACCATTATATTACATACAAACTGTTAAAAAGTAAACACACCAAGCCAAGTCAATAAACTTTTATGCGTGAACAAAGAACAGTAAAGTTTAAATGTGTTCTTTTGTAAAGCGATAAAACGTTCTATGTTTACAAACTGAGTTTTAATAAACTGCTATAATGTTCCAAAAAAAACTTATGGACTGAAATGGACTTTAACTGATATTTTTGGTTATTTTGTTTACAATACGGCGGCATAGTTTTGTTGGTTACCAATTAAAACTTTAAAATGTAGAATACGGGAACATTCTGTCAACCTACATGTATATTGTACTGTTTGTTGTTATTCACTTCAACAGTAAAAGTTGCGCGGTAACACCAGCCGCAAAATCTAGAAAAACTAACGGAGTTAGCGTATCAATATAATTTGTAAACCCAATCCTTATTCTTAGTGGCTTACAGCTTTTCCACACTTTTTGACTGTATCTTCTAAACTTTCCAGAGCAATTTATAAGTGTGCCTTTAGAATGTCTTTGAATCACGTCAGCTGTACGTGCATAAAATTTAGCTGCCCCACCAATGACAAATAAAATGTAGTAAACAAAGGCAAACGGCAGGATCAAAAAGACTCCATAGTACCAAATTGTGAAGGACTTGGAGGTGTTCACGGAATTTACCAAAGCTGTTACGGAGATTGCTAACAGTAAAACTGGTCCTACTACATTCACCCATATCAAAGGTCCAGACAGCGTCTCGTTGTACAGCTTATTGAGAATTTCCATTTCTCTGAAGCAAAATGCAGGACTCAAGATTTGGTCATTCGTTCCAATAGAGATTGTGTTTTTCCAACAAAGTCTAAACACAATAAGTAAAACTGCTATAATTTGTTGACATGTATGTATTTTATGTTATTAATGGAATGAACTTACTGAAAACTGATGCCTTGTAAAGTGGCTAAAGGTAACATTAACAGCAGACTTGCAACAAACACTGTAGCATGATACGCAAAAAGCCAAGCCCATAGGTTGGCCACATATATGAAAGCGGCTAAACCAGCTTTCAAAAAACAAACTAGTGCACGACCCAAAAATCAATTTAACTAGCATGTAACCTCCAAGAGAAACTTTGTTATCATGAAATGACGGTAAAAACAGCACAAAGCAAATTGGAATAGCGATATCGCTTGTACTTGCTAAATACAGTGGTAATATAATCATTTTTTCAAACGTTTGTCTGCTTCTGAAGGATTTGTATTTTCCTTCATAGGAAATACTGTAAGTTATCAGTTGGTTTAAAAATCTTGTTATTTGCTTCCGTTTTCTAGAACACTCCACTAAGAACATATTTGACATATATAAATATGCAACAGCAAAATAAACGTCGATATGTTTGTCGATTTTTGCCTGGGTGAGGGAAAAGCTATACACTTGTGCAAGTACGAGAATGAACAAAGACAATGATATCAAGCACTTTATTCTATGTGTCTTGTTATATTGTGGGTCTCCTATGGGTCTAAGTTTAACTTTAGTTTCAGAAACGCACCACTCTAATGGTACGGACTTGAAAAATCCGTGAATTTTCATGTTTGTTCCAAAGAATTTAATAATGTCCGTCATTTTTGTTGAGAATGATACGTAGTACTGTTGCCTGTGACTACTCAAAATCCAAAATACAGTTTATTTGTTTTTGCGTAACACATATAAATTGATTACATGTTAATATATTCTGTCAGGAAAATTAAAATATGGCAGAATAGATGATAATCTAAGCAATTGTATTGGCAATATTTAAATCAACAAGTACTTGTCATAAGTACAAGTACAAGTACTTGTCAAGTACAGTACATAAGTACACGATAATAAAGCTGTACGAAATTCTATTAAACCCCATGTAACGTTTTATCTATGATAAACGTCGGTTGACGTAAACACGTTACGTGAATTAACTTCTAATCAATAATCAATAATTACATGTAAACCAGATACCAGGCAAAAAGCCTTTATATAATATATAAACAAAAGTAGCATTTATTGTTTGTGTATTTTTTAATTGGGGTCTTGCTTGAGATTCTTGTTTACCTATTGGTTTATGTGGGTAACTCTAACTGCATCCAACAATGAGTCATTACAATTTTTCAACATCTCCACGCATTCTGTTTGATTAAATTGTTCCGCGGTTTCCAGAATCTACGGTTATCTACTTTTTCCACTAGTTTTGGATACCCAATCCAATCAAACCACGCGGCTTTAAAAAGGGTTTCTTTGTTCTAAATTTGGTTGTGTCATAGGCACGTTTATGTTCATATCTGTTTAAGCAGCGAATATCTTTCAATGGCTTGCCATGGATGGTTAATACTGTAAACTTTTCCTTGTTAAAATTGAGTCCGCAGTCTGATCCAACAACCCTTGAATATAATTAATTTTTATCTCAGTATCAACTATTCCCACCTCACCTGCCGGCATGCTCAAACTCCTAAGGCTTTTTAGCGTTCTTCTTAACTCGGCAATATTTCTGGATGTACCAACTTTGTAAGCTATCTTATCCCAGCGTGTTAAAACTCTACTAGATATCTCAAAGAAACAACAGCCTATTTTGAAAAATAGATGAAGCATGACCAAAAACAAGATAGCAGCCATAGCGGAAACTGCTACTACTGTAAACTCACGTTTACTAACACCCTCAATAACCACATTTACTCCTAATACAGAGCCAATAAAAATCGCAATAAAGCCCAACGTTGTCTCTATATATTCAAATTCAAATATCACTCTTGTTATTATTACGGATTCCCGAAAAAACGCAATACACTTCTTGGTAGGTTTACAAATTGCAAGCACCTTTAGTATTTCAACTCTGTACAGGCCTTCAATCACTCCCAGTGTGAGTATTGTACGCAAGCCTATCCCGCCAACCATAGCTATAAATGTATAAACAAGCAGTCTAATACATATGAAAATATATTCATTTGCTAGTTCACTACCAACCATTATTGATATGACTATAAATATATCCAGTTTTGCTAATACAAGAAACCAACCCGCTATTGGAAAAGCCAATGCACAAAACAAAATAAACCCGTGTGCAATAATGTTGCAATTTTTACGAAATTTTGTTCCACCTGCAACCAATACAAAAATCGATTGTATAAATAAATACATGTTTTACGCATTACAAAGTATCAAATACGTAACGTCTTACCAAAACCTCGAAAATTCAAAATGTTTTCGTAGCACCAGTTAGTACAAATTACTAATTCTCGACCATGAACGCAAATAACACAGTCTGGTAAAAGTGAGCAAACTATTAAGCCAAACTGTAAAAAGAGGGCTACCACCTGCGTTCCGGAAATGATTCCTGGGTTTGAAATGGCATAACTTATTACAATTGCACCAAATGACAGTAGCAAAATTTTAAATCCTACTACTGTGACAAAATACATAGTAGAAAATGCATTAATAAAGCGCCATCGATATAGTTGAGGATCCCAGACTGTTGGTATCGGAATCCACAGTTGATTCAGACGTTGGTTCAGATTATTGGCTTGAAAAATAGGTTGGTAGCGCATTTTGGACTACGGCGTCTTTGCAAAAATGTTTTTTCAGTTTTGCAGTAAGAGAACAAACTTCATGAGTTGCGTTCAATTTTTTGACTAAAAGCATTTTAAAAGAGGTCAAAGGGGAGTTGGCGTATTCTCATCGTGGATCAGCTATGGTTTAGTTTAAAGTGCTTGTTACAATTTTTGTAATTTTTGCTTCAGTTATTCAAGTAATCAGATTTGTTCTTTTTAGTATAAGTACATGTTTTAAACGAATAGGTTATGTTGTCAATGTTTTTATTTTTAGCATTTGGGTAAGATTTAATTGTACCAGTTTAAAACATTTTCCACATTCTGAGAGCATTTAACCTTTAGGTTATAATTGTCTTAAAAGTTGGCTAACTTATAACTAGACTTTTACTAATCTTTAAGCATTATCAGGAAACAACAAGGTAATAAATCAGATAATTTTTTAAAATATAGATATAAGGATTATAATGACTAAGGGCAAGGTAAAACAAAAGCCTAAACAGAATTTCAGTTTTGTACGTCTACTAGATATAATCATCATATAACTCTTTTATAATACTCAATGTAATTTAGTTGAAAGTCCAATTGGCATCAAGCCTAATTAGTTTTTGATGCAATGTTTTCCTTCTAACTAACGAGCCGTTGTATAGCAAAAATATTCTAATCTTATTAAGCTCGGCTCGGTAATGCTTTTTAAGTCCTTTTGTTTAAGTGAATAGCAAAATTATTTACACGTAGGTTTAAACACGTTTAAGAACCGTTTACTTACATTTTGTAAATAAAAAACATAGGCTAGCAACGTCACACATTTTATCCGTGGCCTGCGATGTTTCAACCCTTTAGAGTTCAATTGGTAGCGCGTACAACGTAGGCATACTCAATCTTTTTAATATATTATAGTGCTTGACAACCCTTGAAATTTATAATTTATACGTATGACGCACTATGTTACGCCACGTGCTAAAACCTAACTCAGTTAGCTAAAATTCAAACAGACTGACAGGTGATCTACCCAAGCATCAAATTAAAATAAAAAACGTAATATTTTTGTTTGTTCTGTAAGGAAAATAACTGAAAATTTCAAGTTGGATTGGATGATTTTTATCTAATATTTGCTCTACAATACTTGAAAAATTAAAGCGTGAAAGATATGCTTACACCCTTTGATACATAAGAAAACTGAATAATTTAAAAATGCCGCAAACACGGAATCTTATTAAAAATAGCTTGGGATACGTGGTTGTTAATTGTATATAGTTTTTATTTAGTGTATAGCAACTTTCAAAACTTTACAAGCCATGCAACATAGTGCCTGTGCCGGTTAATGAAATGATAAACAAAAATTTTATGTTTGCATAAATAAAGAATACATTCGCCGATGACACAAATTCCCCCTTAATTTGTTGAGCTCTAATATTTTTTAAAAAACCAATTACTTAAAAATTTGCACTTTTAAATAAAACCTTACAAGTTCACCTTTTAAACGTTATGTGTCGTCCATTATGCTTACATTTTCGTATTACCATAACTCTATATTCTAAAATTTCAAGGATGGCAACATTAAACGATAGTGATAGACCTGATACTAAAATGATGTACACTGACCACAAATCATGAACGTTTATTGGCCTGTGCAAATCCCCGTCCATAAGTTTTATTACGCCTTTCTCCTTTTCTATTCTGGCCGCTATTACTGGGGCTACATTTTTGTAATAATTTTGTTCTAGATAGTACCACCGAAGCCACGTTCCAGACGTAAATATTCGTTTCATGGTAACAATAAAAAAGTGTAACCTTGTCGCACCTGACGCAACTGATGCATAGCGTATATCAGGCAATACATAATCGTCTGCAGGTTTTATTCTTTCCAAAAAGTTTGCAGTTCTCCATAGAACCACTCTTCCTTTTAACCACAAATTCATTTTGTCATCGTAAAGTATAGCGGCGTAGAACTTACCAGGACTATCTTTTACAAACGAGTTGCTAATCGAATATTCTAGATATTCAGCAGGAGTTTGCATAGTTCTGTTTTGAAGCATTTCTAGTGGAACCCCGTTTAGCTTGAACTGACTAATCAAACTCGTCATTGCATGGAAAGGGGAATATGCTGCAGTTCCTACAAAATAGTTTTTGGTACTGTTTAGCTCTTGAAACGTTTTAGGTGTCCAAGGATATAATGGTTTTAAAATTCCCACAAGAATCATTCCACAGTAAGCAGATCCCAGGACAAGTTTCAAGATATCAGAAAAAATCGGAAGTACGTTTTCATGAAGGTAAGCTCCTAAGCGTTTCCTAACCTGGCAAATATATGAGGTAGTCCAAATCGCAAAAACCGCAACCGTAGCAGGATTATCCACACAGTGAGCTGAAATGGCCGAAATACAAACATCCATCTAATTGGGGATTGACGCAAAGTGACAAATGTTAACTTAGGACTGGCAAAGTAAACGGCATTTGCAAAATCGGATGGAAACAAGTACAATAAACCATCTCTTAGTAGTCTACCCCTAAAGTAGTAAACATCATTAATATTCCAATAGGGTTTGAATTGAAGACCGTGATACTCAATTGCATCACAAAATAGCCGATCGTAAGCTGTAAACTCTACAGTTAGTCTAGCCAACTTTTCATATATATTTTTGTGCGTGCAAGTATTCCCATATCCACTTGTAATGTAGTAAACTAGATTAAGATCCGAAACGTTGTTAGATTTATACCGAGAATCCTGTCGTTGAAGAGAAGTGGGCAGCTGATCGTCGTTAAAGAGAAATATTTTGAGAGCACCAGGAGAATTCAAAATTTGAAAGGTATCAAGATTCCATCTAGCACGTGAAAATTCTTTTTTCACTTCATATGGATTATATTGAGGAAATTCTTTAAAACTAGTTCCTACAAATTCAAATATTTTCTTCAAGTTGGCCGATATGAACAACGTTTCATAGAAAGCCTCAAAAATGATTCCATCTTGAAGGGTAGTAACGTTGATTATTTGAATGTGAAAAGAGTGTGAGGAAAAACGTGACAGTGGTATTACCTCTTCGTGTTCACTTTTGTTTCTTAATTCTGCAAGAAGTTCAATCAGCGGACTCTCACCGGTTTTCAAATGACAAATTGACAAAACGATGTAAGGAATACGCAAGATTTCCCGTTTAGAAAGAGCGGACAAGCAGGCATCGACAAAAATTTGTGGCTTTTCAGTTTCTATTGAAACTGCAAGGAATGTTATATTTTCTAGTAAAATTACAAATAGTGTTCCCAGTTTGCGTATTTTAATATTCATTGTAAAATGCTATAACAGTATTGAGCGCTGGGCAAACAGGTATTTCGTTTAAAAATTAAGCATGCTGCGTACTATGGGTGACGCTAGTAACCTTAAAGAAAAAATGTCAAAATGTGAGCTCAATGAACAATAGAATTATACGTACATTTACGTCACGGCATAGGCAATTGAGCACGTGAAAGGGCGTTCTGTTTAATTCGATATCCCTAAACATTTACTAAGTTTAAATCAAAACCAATCAAAACCAGTACTACTTCACAAGTGAATAATAACATTATGACTCTTCACAGAACGTTAGCCGTCGAGCGTAATGTCTAACTGAAATACAGGAGTCTTTACGGTCTAAAGAAACCAAAACCGCTTGAATAATTTTCTTTTCATAAGTTTAAGTACATAGCCTTTTTAGTGTAAATTATAACAGTTGATAAACCGTATTACAAATTTGATTGCTTGCAGCAAATATTATTTGCGCTTTGAGCGAAAACTTGTATGAAGTAGCCTTTTGAATTTTGACGATCAATTTAAATGTCACTCAAGAACCTTGTTTCTTACTTTCTACAAGTGGTTGTTTAACAAACATATTATAACTGTAGTATTAGTTGTAATTTTGAAAACAAAAACAGTATTTTGTCAAACTAATTAAAGTAAAACCTTTTGAATTAACACATAATTTGAGATATCTTATCTGTCTTAGTTTAGTTTTTATTAAGTATTTAACATGTATCCTGTAAGCAAAACGTCTGGATTAAAAAGGATTGGTTTACATGGCACGAAAGCCAAACCCTGAAGGTAAATTGTATTGTATCCGTTTAGAAAAAACAGTAAATATCCCTGTGCAGTTCCCAAAAATGTAGTGTCACTGGGAAACAAACCCAGATCTGCCAATTAGTACTCGGCTGCATTGCAGTTTATGCTATTACACACGTTTGTAAGAACTGCATCTGAATATCGAGATGATCTGTCGCTTGAGGTGTCTACATGCGTAGCTGCATGATTGATATCTCATGACACGGTTACTTTAGTTTCCTTAAAATCACATCAAATGTGGTCAATGCAGTTAAAAAGATTCCACGCTTTCTCGTTAAAGCGTTTTAACATAAATAACCAGACGAAAAATGAATTTGCCAGGAAAATTAAAAAAACTCATTGAATTTTGTACCAGCTTTCCTTGTACTCCTATAGAGAAGATCCATAGGATACCGCCCACACGGGTAGACGACATGTCAAAAACTTTAAAAAATATAAATAAAAAAATATGTCACTTTTTGACATGACATAAAGTCAATTTACAAAAAATTACATTGGAAGAAAAACAACCAAAGCCCACGTTGTTTACGATAATAAAACTAACCAGAGTCCAAGTAGTCCAAAAAGTCTAGCTCAGGCAAGAATATAGCAGCATTCCGTCAGTTCCAAACAGAGTATTAGGAATTCTCTAATTTACGTTGGTCTTTCAAATATTTTGTTTTTTAAAGTTCAATCCAAGAAAAATCGATAATTTCTAGGTGCTGTCACAATTATCTACCTATTTAAACCTACGGCAGTCTTATGGCACTTTTAGGTAGCTTTCTTATACTGTCTGCATCCGCACTTGCCACAAACCAATTCTGTTAAAGTATTAAAGTAGCTAATTTTCAGTTTAACACTAGCCTTAAATACATGCAAAAATACTAATAATATATAAAATAAGAAATCTAATAATAGTTGATAGAGTTTATCGCCAAGCAGCAATAACGAAGAGCTATTTAAGGTCTTCTAAACAGATTAAGTTCTTGTACTTGAAGTTTGAATAAGTCTGAAGGTAAATTTGTTTCAAATTATAGAACGCAAAATAATATGTCACTATCCCGCTTAGCATACAAACTTATTAAATTTATCAACATTTATACCACACAGCCGTATGTACCCAATTTGACAGGCAGTCAGCTAATATCAAATCCAACGTTTCATCATTTAAGTGTTAAAAAATTCCGGAAGCGTGTACAGTTTGCTGTTTTTCTCTATTTCCTCCTTATGGCTGTACGCGTATTGCTACTTATAAAAAACTGGAATTCATACAACTACTACAAATTGGAGCAATTGTTGATGTGTGCCACAGGAACAACATTAGCGGCAATCGATTTGATGACTTATTACATAGTAGAAAAAACGTGCAAGGTAATTATATATTTGTGTAGGGAATCCAAAAAGCAAGTTTTAGAAATTAGTCACGAAAACACATTAATTCTAAAATGTTGTGCTTACAGTATATTGCTAATGCTCCTTGCAGTACCCATTGGTGTGTCATCATTGTCATTTGTTGTTGACTATTCACCCATGGATTTTTTGTGGTTAGCACTAACAAAATATCAGCTGACTGGTATTCAAAAATGGACATTTAAAATTCTGGAGTTAATTTTTAATGTTGTAGTAATTACTTACTCGACGGGAGTCGTAGTTTCGTTTGTTCTGGTTATATTGTCATTCAGTGAGTATATTAAACATGTGTCAATACAATTATGTAATGTAACTGAACATAATTTTAAGAAGGTTTACAGGATGTACTTAGTGGTTTGTTGTCTTATTAATATTGCTAATAGTGCAATAAGAATGTTTTCGCTGGCCTTTGTTGTCTTTGGTATTGTACAGTCTTGCCTAAGCAATTTTTTTATATTTCGTTTGCAAAACGAGCTCCCTATTGTAATATTTCTGTTTTATGAAATTTAGCGATAAAATTAGGCAAGTAATTATTGAAATGTACTTCCGTCTTGTTCACACGGAAACATGGTAAATTAGTAATTAATCAAGTATTAGGAAGTCGTAGTAACACAATTGTCTATTGCAAAACTCTATGAGCTTCCTCTATCTAATTACATTGTATGTTTTCATGTGTGAGAATGTAACGTATTATATAAATGGTGAGTGCCCATTGAATAGGAGATCACTCACTCATAGACTGTCTACTGATAGCGTAGGCCGTAAGCCTGCTCTAGAGGCTCTGGCTCTTTAGCCATCCTCCCAAGAATAAGATTAAATAAAACCACTCATATTTAAATTTAACCCAACACACAAAACTTAATAACTTTTTTAATTTCAAAATACAACACTATAATGACACTTGTAGCTTGTATTATTGCTTCAGTTGTGATAATGTCTAGTCTTTTGCTTGGATGTGTTATGCAAGGATATCCGTACGAAAATATTCAAATATACGTACAAAAAAGCCAAGGAATTTTCACACTGGGCAAATTGGATAGAACATTAGCAAGGTCGTGCTGCAGTAACATTGGGTTTAAAATTGGCGATATAATTCGAGTAAGAAGGTATTTAGGAGTTCTATGTAATGAAATTATTATTGATAATACTGTTTCTTTATTGCTACTTAGCTAGAACAAATTGTTTGCAAAATAAACAATTTTTAAATTCGCATAATGCATATATAGCATATATATATTTTCCTTGTAAACTAAGATCCTATTAATAATGTATATAAATAAATGTAGATAATAAGGTTCCAGGTTATCCTTTGCCCTGTTTAAAGTTACTTATTAACTAGCGCCAATATCAACAAATTAATTAACTTCATAATATTTCTTTAAATAATATAAGTTGTTGCCCGTCATAAAAGTTGATATAATCTTAATTTTAAATCAACTAACTAATTTCTTATATATTCATTTTAGCAGTAAAAGCTGAGTAGTAAGACATGCTGAAAAATCTAGAAAAACTAGCGGTGTTAGCGTATCTATGTAGTTTGTTGTTCCGATTCTTATTCTTAGTTGCTTGCAGCTTTTCCAAACCTTTTGGTTATACAATCTATTGGTCTTTTCATTGCAGATTTTAAGTGTACCTTTAGAACACCTCTGAATTACGCCAGCAGTACGTGTATACAATTTACCAGCTCCTCCGATAACAAATAAAATGTACCAAACAAAGCCCAGCGAGAGTGACAAGAACACTCCATGATACCAAATTGCGTAAGACTTGGACGAGTTTATAGACTTTACAAAAGTTGCTGCAGAGATGCCTGGCATTGTAACTGGGCCTACAACATTTATCCAAATCAAAGGCCCACACAACATTTCGTTGTAAAGTTTATTAAGAATTTCCAAACTTCTTAAACCAGATATTGCACTTCTTGATTTGTCACTGGGTTTAGTACAGATTTTATTGTTCCAAAGTAACCTAAAAGCAGTTAGTAAGTAATTAATTCATATGTGATTTCATTGTAATTAATTAAAATCAACTTACAGAGTACTGATGTCCTGTAAAGCTGTTAATGGCAGGATTAACAAAACACTTGCTACAATATTTGTAGCATGAAACGCAAACAGCCAAGCCCATAAGTTGACCATGTATATAAAAACATAAGCAGTAGTTTTGAGAATGCTAGAACACGAACCAAAGCCATTCTGCAAATAAAAAGCCAGCCACAGGAATTTTGTCTTCATGCAATGATGGTAAAAATATTACAAAGCAAATAGGAACAACAATAGCGCCTATTTGTGAACAATATACAATTAATATGATCAATGTTTCGCACGCTTGTCTGTTTCTTAAGCTTTTGGGCTTTCTTCCAAGAAAAATATCGTAAGGTTATCAACTGGTTTAAAAATCGTGTTATTTGCTTTCGTTTTCTACTACACTCCACTAAACACACGTTCGAAATAAATAAATATGCAACAGCGAAATAAACGTCGATATGTTGGTCAATTTTCCTTTGTGTGCGGGTAAATGTATAAACCTGTGCAGCTACCAGAATAAATAAAAACAGGGAAATCAAGCACCTAACTGTTTGTCTTTTACGATATTGAGCGTCTTCTATGGGTTTTAGTTTAACTTCAGATTCAGAAATGTACCACACTAAAGGTACGGACTTAAAAAGTCCGTGAATTTTGTAATTTGTTCCAAAGAATTGAAGAATGTCCGTCATTTCTGTTGAGAGTTGAGCGTAGTACTGTTGCCTCGGACTATGTGAATTTGAAATCCAAATTACGTTGTATTTGATTTTCCGCAACGCATGTTAATTGATTCTGTTAAAATAAACTAAATTATGTTTTAAAAAGATAATCATCTAATGTAGCTTACGTTTTGGCATTATTAGAATCAGTATGTATTTGTCAATTCATGTAAATGATAATATATAGCATGAATCTATATGAAACAATATTAAAGCTCATGTAAGCGTTATCTATGATAAATCTCGTATGACTTAAACACGGGACGTAAATTAACTTCTAATCAATTCCTTACACGTTAAACATTAGCAAGTAAAATGTATGTTAATAAAGGATAAACAAAGTTGACGTACAATTTTTCAGTTTATTCTATAGAATTGAATAAAATCTTTACATTTTGATTGATTGATTTAGTTTTCCTGTATTAAGAGCAAATATGCTTTAAATTTAATAATAATAAAAGTATTTTCATACTGGATACAAAAGTAAGAATAATCGGCAAGAAATGCATTTGTTGGTTGCGCACCAAACACGTTTATACTGGTCTAACGTTGCGTAACATTTAAAAGCTAAGTAGAAGCGTTGCGTAAATAATGACAGTGATGATGGTTTAATTTGTAGAAGGAGCGTTTTTGGTTTTCTGGAAATGAGCCAAACAACACAAGAAAGGACTGCAACGGAGTGAATGGAAGATGTGCACATCAATAAATTATGTTTCGAGTTTCTGGGGTTATATCAATAAAATGAATAAACACTCAATTAACCACAAAACCAACCAATTTTTTGTCCACATTTTCATTAAACTTCCGGGAAACTTTTAACAATACTACACAGTAGCAAAATGGTGTGTAAAGTGAACTGACGAAAACCCGAGATTTAATTTATTCAATCTAGTATTTCCCTATCATTATGTCAGTTTCAGACTGATAGTCCGTAATGTCATGTTCAAAGTAACCATTTGTATAAAAGCAAACGTTACTAGCACCTACACGGGTAGACAGAATTATTCTGTTGATTCAAAGCCCATTTGTGAATCAGATAATAAATTATACCTTTATTTGTCCTACAGAAACTTCAACATTTACGGATTATTTTAATACTGATACATCAAGTTTTTACTGTCCGTGAAACAACATGAATACGACAAGGGCTCAAAATCCTATAACATGGATTGTGGAAAACGTTAATAACGCATATGAGTTCCACACGGTTATCTACTACATAACTTTAATTGTTGTCATAATCTCGTTTGCTGGTGCTTCATGCTATTTTATCTGGTTTGGGTGTGGATGCTTTAAGAAGCTCCTACACAAATGCGAAATGAGTCAATATAAACTACAGATTGAAGCGGAATGCAGCAAAAATTACATCTGAAGTTCGAATTCCAAAACAGCAATCGGATTCTAGAAAACCTCTTGTGGACTGGAATAATTATGTGTACGATTTATTTAATAGTTATGTTTCTAGTTTTGTTCAAATTTGCTTAAATTAATAAAGATATAGTATAATGCAAATCGAAGTACAGACTGTACTGTACAGTTATGCAAAAAAAAAGTTTTTTATTGCTGATTGAATGCATGCAAATGCATTTAACTCTACTGATAGGAATACTATTCCATAGCATACTATGATACAAAAAGTAAGCCAATCATTTATGTGCCCCAGAATTATTTCGTCTTAAGCACACAGCACACAAACCTGTAAAATATGAACGTGTTAAGGCTTCTCGGTGCTTTTGGATTTATCAGTTTTCCGATAAGATAAAAATGTGATAGAAAGGCTAGCAAGCTCAATGCTCAAGTGTACTCCATTTAATTGCAATAGTAAAATTTCACATCACAAAACCTTTAGCATGTTTTACTAAGAACGTTTTACTAATATAAAATGGCTGGTGCCACTAAAGATAAAGGCCACTATAATCCGAAAAAGCGAAAGGAGCAAGTTTAGGTAAAACTGGAAAAAGAGTTAGAAACATTTAGAAAATTGAAAACATTTTTCATTTATGACCATCAGCTTGTACAGATACTCACTTCTGTATAATTAAATAATATGCTAAATGATGTCATCGTTACAAACGTACGCTTAAAATGAATAATAAAACTACCATTTAATCAGTTTACAGAGTTAGTCCGTCCGAAAGCATTATGCATGATTAAGCATGTACTTTCTTGAATACATAATATTGAGAATCCGGTTTACGACGGAATATATATTTCCATGGATTGAAGCATAAAAGACATTTCATTCAGCACTACAAAATGTAAAATACATCATATCATATCAACCTTATCACTGCCATTCATTCTGGGTTTCATTTATGGACTTTACATTCCCTATGAATCATGTTAGTAAAAATGTGTAATTCAAACTTGCTTGGCTTGTTATCAACATATCCTCAAAATTGATAAGATTGTGAAGTGTGCCAGCAGTGTGCACAAAATCAATGCCTGTTTTCTGCGAAAAAAAAAATTGGTGTGACTCAACTTTCATTACAAGTCAGCTAGTCATCCTTTTGGTTTATCTCCCACGGTTTTTGTCTGTTCAGGTAACAATATTATTATTAAAAAATTTTAATTTCAAGTTTTAAAGTTACAATTTATGTGTATATTTTAATCACAAATCGAACTCAATTTTAAGATTTAACGCAGTACGATAGCACAATGGAAGAAAAAGGCGTTGAAGACATTTTACAAGCTTGCCAAAATGAATACGAACAGAAAATGTTGGGAAACTGGGACGGCGTAAAATCCCTAGAAGAACTTACTGAGCTACACAACCGAATAAAATCCGAGACAATCACATTCTACGAAGCAACATGGCGTGGCATTCTCGGGGACACAATTCCTCCTGAAGACGTTGAAGAAAAACTTGCAAACAAAATTGACCAAATTTTTGAACTATCTAAAGCCCATTTCACAAGTCCAACCAAATTATCCCCTTCCGCCAATTTTCCCGATTCAAAATCCGAAGAATATGCCATCGGCATTGATTTGGGCACTACAATGTGCTGCATTGCTGTAGTTTACCAGGGCAAAGTAGAAGTGGTTCCAAACAGAACCCAAAACTCACGCACCACTCCCAGCTACGTTTGCTTCCATTCCGACGGTAACGACACCTTTGGTCACGTGGCTAAAACCCGAGCCTTTAAATATCCCGAAAGCACAATTTACGACACCAAAAGAATGATCGGCCGACCCTGGAACGACGTCCAACTTCAAAAGGACAAACTAAATTGGCCCTTTGAAATAATTGAAGAAAATGGCAATCCCAAAATAAAAATTGGAGATAGAACCCGCTACCCTCACGAAATTTCTGCCAGACTTTTAACCCGATTTAGAATCATGGCCGAAGAATTTCTCCATTTGCCCCGCGGCACAATCCGAAAAGCGGTTATTACCGTTCCAGCCTATTTCTCAGAACCTCAACGACGTGCCACAAAAGAAGCAGGAATTTGCGCGGGTTTAGAAGTGCTAAATATTTTAAGCGAACCAACCGCCGCAGCAATAGCTTATTCTTGCGATCGCAGAGCTAAGGGAAATAGAAAGGTTTTGATTTATGATTTGGGCGGAGGTACATTCGACGTTAGTATTGGCATTGTAAAGGATACAGATGTAGAAATTTTATGCGTTAGTGGAGATAACCACTTGGGTGGCGAAGATTTTGACCAATTGCTAATGGAATATTGCGTAAAAGCGTTTGAGGAAGAAAATGGAATAAATCTTTTAGAAGGAAGAAATAGCGAAGATTTAAGAGTAAAAAACGAAGTTTTAAGATGTATGGCTAGATTAAGAGCGGAATGCCAAAAAGCTAAGGAATGGCTAGCTGATGCGGAATCAGTGACTATTGATATTCCATCAATTAAAAATGGGTTGGATTTGAGTATTGAAATTACTAGAAAAATTCTAGATGCGCTTTGCGAGCCTCTGGTTGAAAAAACTTTGGAAATTGTACAGAAAACTGTTGAAGATGCAAAATCAAAAGGCATTAATGGCAAGGAGGATATTGACGACGTGATTTTGATTGGCGGCAGTACCAAAATGGTTTTGGTGATGGAAATGGTTCAGAATTATTTTCTAGGGAAGCAACTTTGCAAACATATTAATCCGGATGAGGCTGTAGCAAAAGGGGCGGCGTTACAAGGGGATATGATTTTGAAACAGGACAAAGGAAGATTCGATGATGTCACGCCGTTTACTTTAGGAATTGAATGTCTTCAAGATATTTTCAAACCGATGATTCCCAGAAATACTAAGTTGCCTTTTGATGTTGAAGAAATTTTTAATACGTCGGAGGATTATCAGAAAGCTATGAGAATTACGGTGTTGCAGGGAGAAAGTGGGAAAGCGAGTGAGAATTTGAAATTGGGCGAGTTTTATTTTCAGGGTATTCCGGAAGCTATGGCGGGACAGGAAAGGGTTAAGGTTACGATGACAATTAATGGTATGGGGATTCTGCAAGTTAGGGCGATTTCGTTGAGTAGTGGAATGGAGAATGAGATTACGGTGACGTCCGATCAGTTGGGGATGAATTCGAATGAGATTGAGGAATTGAGTAAAGAGGTAGGTTGAATTTTTAATGTGAATTAAACGATTATATTTTGAAATAATGACGTTTTGATTTTTGATTTTAGCTTGAGCAAGTGTCGCTAAGGACTAACAATACTTCACGGGCTTCCATGTTAATTTAATTATTGGAGCTAATCGAACGCTTACATATTTTGTCAGTTATTAGTTATTTGAAAAATTTGAAATGAGTTACTTGTAGTTACTTAATTAGCTAATTAATATGCAATTTGAGAAATAATTAAAGTATAAATACTTAATTTTAAGTGCAGAGTTTTAATGACTTTGAAGGGATAACGTTACATAAATATGCAACTAACAATTTACTATTTAAATTGCGAGTTAATTAATTTCATCATTTAACCACTTGATCATTTAATTAAACAATTAACCCATTAATATAGTTAAGATGTAATTAATGATGCTTAAAACGTAAAAAAATCGAAATAAACAATTGATTGTTGTATAGTAGATATTATGTCGTTTACCTCTTGAGGCATAATCAAAAAATGTAACTATGCGATGTAACTACGGAACAGTTTGAAACACCTTTCAGCTTTCATCACAAAAATGTCACGTTATAAGTCACGGTTAGTTCATTTTTATAACCGCTTTGTGTCGCGAAGCATATGGTGTTGTGTACTTTTATTACTACATTATTAGCTCGCTGCTTCAGCAGAGGAGCTTATTAGGATGTAGTGTGTCCGTCCACTTTATTTTTGGGATCTAAACTTGCAGAAATGGGTTTTGAACAGGAAATACTGGGTCTTTTTCAACAAAAATATACTAATTTTATGCTATAATCGTCTTTAGCGAGCATCTTTAATTGGATTACCATTGACTGGTTGATATACATAGGCATATAGAGAAGGAGTTTTGGTGATTTTCACAAATTTTGGGCACTTTCTCCGATTTTCGTCAAAATTGGCACATATGTACACTTTTATCTTGTGAATTCAAAGATAGTAATATTTTGGTCTCAGGGTGACGATGTCAGTAAAAAATTGATGACCAAATGTGACCATTTTCATGTATTCGAAGAATACGAGGATTTTCGTAGTTTTTTGAGGATAACTTTTGTATGCATCCAAATCTCGAAAATCGCCGGGATGCCCATCCTAGAATATTTATTGCTTGTTTAAACAAAACAAACCTCAAGACAAAATTCGGTTCCATGGTGGAAATATTTGGAAAAATGTATGGGCATGCATACCAAACTTGACAGAATCCATCGTGCCAAAAGTGACAGAATGCTGTTTCAATCTGCGTCATCCAAATTGTCTCGTTAATATGCCAAATTAAAGCCAATGAAGAACGACAGAATCGTGTTTCTCAGTTTTTTGAAATACACACTAACAAGAAAGTTATGACCATATTTACAAAGTGATGGATTTTTGGACAAAATGGAAAGTTTCACTAATATGGTCATAACTTCCTTGTAAGTGCGTGTTTCAAAAAACTGAGAAACACGATCCTGTCGTTTTTTATTGGCTTTAATTTGGTATACTAATTGGAGAGTTTGGATGACGCAGATTGAAACAGCATTCTATCACTTTTGGCACGATGGATTCTGTCAAGTTTGGTATACTTGCCCATACATTTTTCCAAATATCTCCACCATGGAACCGAATTTTGTCTTGAGGTTTGTTTTGTTAAAACAAGCATTAAAAATTCTAGGATGGGCATCCCGGCGATTTTCCAGATATGGATGCATGCAAAAGTTATCTTCAAAAACCTACAAAAATCCTAGTATTCTTCGAATACTATGAAAATGGTCACATTAGGTCATCAGTTTTTTACTGACATCGTCACCCTGAAACCAAAACAATATTATTTTTGAATTCACAATTCCAAAGGGTACATATGTGCCAATTTTGACGAAATGCTCAAAAAATGTGAAAAACACCAAAACTCCTTCTCATATATATAAATATATATATATATAGGCAAGAAATAGTTTTAGTTTTAGTAAGCATGAACTGTCAATAAGAGTATACATACCTTCCAAACAATATTCAATATGCAATTTCTTAAAGAAACAAATGAAATCCTAAAAAGCTATGCATACTGTGAGTGAACATGCTTTTATACTCAGATTCAATTTAGTTAGGTAGTTATTTACGATTTGTTGGCATATTTCCAACAAATTTGCTGCCATTGTCAATTGTCTTATAAACATCCATGGTGAACCAGTAGAAACGAGCTAATAAACCATTATTTATTAAATATCGTACCTCATATTTTTATATGCTTGTACTGTCGCTAGTCAACCTACGTCTGATGAACAAGCTGGGGTCGTTCCCTACATATCGCTAACAAAAGCACTACGAAATGAACGTTCCCATGAACATTGTACACTGACGAGGAGAGTCACTTGGATGCTCCATCAAATTTGAGATCCTATGAAAGAATGCTGGTTAGATCTTGGATTCTAGGTTGTTCGATAATTTCGTAGGTCCTTTTATGCATGATTTCATTATTCTACCCTAAGGGGTATCAAAACGTGGGGTAAATAATGAAAAACGCGTATCGGTATTCCAATTTTCACCAAACTTGGCACACATATATCATAATTAATATAATCAACTACAATACTATTTTAGTTACCCTAACTACCCCAGGGGGCAACAAAACGTGGGAAAATAATGAAAAACACGTATCGATAGTCCGATTTTCACCAAACTTGGCACACATATTTCATAATTAATAAATTTAACTACAATATTTTTTTAGTTACTCTAACTACCCCAGGGGGCAACATAAGGGATAAATACCAAAAAACACTTATTCCATAATTATTAAAATTTACTAAAATTTTAATTACTTCAACTACCCCAGGGGGTAAATACTAAAAATACGTACCTGTACCACAATTTTCATCAAACATTCACACATGCCATAATAAATAAAATTTACTCATGTAAGTTTTTAGTTTCCCTAATTTATAACATTATGAAAAACAATGATATAATATTATGAAAATTTACTATTCCTCAAAATTAATTGACAAACCCATTAACTCATAAAATCCCCAAATTTGGGAAAGAAATTACTACGCACAATTTGTAAGCCTCATCATCCTATGTCTCGCTACTCGTTTGCACCGATTTACATGGATAAATATATGAAAAATATACTGTCATATATGTGTAAGAAATGATAAACATCTATGGTAAACATTAAATAATTTTCGCTGCCATGGTCGCATATTGCAAATACTGCAAGCATAGAAACTTGACCAAGCAAATAAACCTTTCGTTGAAAATACTTGCATGTTGTAGATAATAAAGCGGACGGGCAGACGGAGACGCTACATTCGATGTAAAAAAATAAATTTGCTTAAATTTGCACGATATACGTTAAATTGCTCAGCATGTGAAGCAGTGAGCTAATAATGGAATGCCTAAGGCAGGTTCCGTAGTGTTTCTTTTCGCTGTTAGCAGTAAAGCTTATGTCAACTTCAATTGGCCAAATTGGTCGTACACTTTGTCTTCCTCATTAAGAATTTGACTACGAAAAAATTTATAACCACAAACTTGCCATTTACAGCCAGTTTGTGTCTATTATCAATGTGTAAACAGGACGTAAAAAATTCTATGACTAATGCGTTGTACTTGTAGCCAACAATGGTTTAAATTAACTGTTACCACTGCACAATGTAGTTGATAAGTAAATTATGACTTTGACTTCCACGAACTTTTTAATTGAAATATCCCGAGAAGTCAGAGCCATCATCACATAATCACAGTTATGATCAGTTCAAAATCATAGTTCATCCTCAAAAGTCATGTATTTTTTAGATAAAACATAGAAACGCATATATACTTTTGTGCACCACAGAAAAAATTATACAAAATTTCCAGATTTTTTTTCGAAGTGAGCAATGAATAACATATATTGCATGAGTTGGTATTAACGCACTCTATGGTAAAAAATTCAAAAATTGTACACCTTTTTCGAAATGGCGGTGTGCAAATTTGTTACTGTTTTCTTTTTTTGGCTACATGTATGTGTAGTTACGTGTGATGAAGATTTCTCCAGTGATCAGTTTACTGCATACCTTAAAAAAGGGTTACCAACTAAGTGTAATGTAGGATTTAACGATTGGGTGCACAACACTTCGTACACAATCGAGGAAAGGTCGTTCTACAGCGCAGAAAAGCAACTAGAGGCACAGTGTAAAGATTTGGAAACAATTATTTTCCGCAATTTTCCTTTTAACGGACTCCCCGCTCTGTGCCATGAATTTACAATGTGTAATCAGACACATTGTCTGCATTTTCCACAGATTTCATCCAAGTTTCAATATTACCTTTCTGATTGTACTCTAACTGAAGTAAGGCACAATCAGAGTGTATATTATTCCGTGCTAAAAAACCAAACGGAGCAACACACTGAAGCCGAAATATCTGAATCGGTGCACTTTGTACCATTCACGCCACGCTTCAAAACCATTTCGGATATAGAGTTTCAAGATATGATGTTTCATGGAAGAGCTCGGAAACGTTTCCTTTCCCAGAACACTAATACTGTAAACGAGTCATTGTTTGGGAAATTGCACAGTGCTTACAAAAGTAAGTGTGGGTCACACGTTCCATATCTCCTAGTTCAAGGAAGAGGGGAATTGCCGCATCAGTGCAGCCGAGTTGGCGTTTGTAGTGAACTATACTGCATTATTTTGTCAAAAACAGCCCTAAGCTACTCATTTATTTTCCCGCTGAGACCTGACCCGGACGACGACAATTTAATTTTGCCACCCAACTGTGATTTCAACAGTATTAAAAGGTTTCGACGAGCTGCAATACGGAATCCTCTAAGAATTAACTCGTCAACCGTCGTGTTTCCAAACTTTAATCTTCCGGGATTTAGATACTGCGGTCCAGGTGAGTATTTACAAACTAATACTTTCGAATAAGCAGCTTTTACTATCTAACCACAGGTGTCATGACACGGGAGTTATGTGCAGATTAGGTAATTACAGGTGTTAAATACGAGCAAAAATTCAGGTGTTAATTGAAGGCAAAAAGTACAGATATTTATAGTAGGTAAAGATTACAGGTGTTAATTGCAGGTGAAAATACAGGTGTTAATTGACGGTGAAAATACAGGTGTCAATTGCAGGTGTTAATTGCAGGTATAAATACAGGTGTCAGTTGCAGGTGAAAATACAGGTGAAAATTGCAAGTGAATATACAGGTGTTAATTGTAAGTAAAAATTCAGGTGTTAATTGTAGGTGAAAGTTCAGGTGTTAATTGCAGGTGAAAATACAGGTGTCAATTGCAGGTGTTAATTGCAGGTATAAATACAGGTGTCAGTTGCAGGTGAAAATACAGGTGAAAATTGCAAGTGAAAATACAGGTGTTAATTGTAGGTGAAAATTCAGGTGTTAATTGCAGGTATTAATTGCAGGTATAAATACAGGTGGCAATTACACCTAGCTTAAAATGCAGGTAATCACAACAGGTGTAAGTTGTATGCATTACAGTACAGGTGTTAATTGCAAGCATGAAATAAAAGTGTATTCATTGGAAAATTTTTGAGGTTGAGTTTTTGAGATATTGATAGCATTTTCTTGATAAATCGGTATGTAAAATAAGAATGACAAATCAGCAATAATAAACGCACTAAAATACGTTTTGTGATACCCTTCAGGTACAAACGTTGAGGATATGGACAATATTGGTGGACCAGTAAACGAGTTAGGTATGCCATAACGCTTTTGCTAGTTTGACATGAAAAGTTTTTGTATGCATTTGCAAAAATTGTAGTCAATTACTGATATAAATTTTTTCTCAGACGCCATCTGCAGGGAACACGACGTGGCGTATCAACTTGGCCAGGCTGCTGAAGAAGCGGATAAAACCTTACTGCGTCAGATTTACGAAATCAATCACCCATTTTATCCACTTTTTTCTGCTGTATTTTTATCAAAACGTTACTACGAAAACGTTTTTGGAACTGGTTATACATCAGGGCTTTATTACTATCCCGAAAGCAACAAAAATTTTGTGTACTCGTTATGGAAAACATCGGCTTACGACGAAGCAGACAAATCAAACACAATTGTTAAACTTGGACTAGCTAAAGAGAAGCGGTGGCAGAAAATACTACATCAAATTTGGTTGGGCCAATGCTACGCTAAATCCCTGCCCACTCAAAACATGGTAGAGTTTTAACCTTTGCAATTGCATTATTCAATAGGATTTTATTTTGCAATTGTTAACTATCTTCTGTGGTTACAGGCCATAGAGCTACAGAACCCGTCTTCATCTACTCAGTTCAGTTCAGGTTCTACTTCTTCCCAGTCGTGCAGCGGATCAACCGGGTCCTGTTCAAACAATCCACCTGGGGTCAATGAAGAGAATCCAGTTGGAAACGCCCAAGTTGATGTTTCTCCACAATATCCTACAATCCCAGATGGGTATAGTGGGTGCAGGCTAGTTTTGTCCGAAATTTCTCCTAACCTTGAAAATAAACCATCATCCATTGAACTACATAGGATTTGTCCAACTGGTGTTCAATCAAGAGCCAAGTCAATGAATTTTTATCAGTTACTCATTGTAAAAGTTGGTGATCCATCAACAATTTTAGTAAACTTGCCCCTATGGCCATACCAAATGAAACTTGTTTCGGAAAGAAACCAGAAGTCTAGACGTGACAAATTAAATGCGTATTTTGTCATCGGAACCGATATAGGCGACGTTAACCCTGACGTAAAATTTGACGACTTACGCCAACTGGTTTCAAATGGAAACACATTTCGTATGGTACCGAATGACGACGCAACCACATACGCAGTTGTACTTCTGCATTACCCCACACGACAATTAGAAAATATATCCAAGACATTATCATGTACGGAAATTCATGTCCACTGGAAATTTGCGAAGAGTTTCTTCAGCTAATTCCTACAAAATCAGAGGTGGTGTCGGTTAACAATCTCTTTATTCCAGTCAAAACAGTGGAACAACCAGAGGATCCACCGTACTTATCAATGAACCTTTGCAGTGATACCGATTTGCCCATGCAACAAGACGATTTTCAAGAGGGACAGGCCACACCTGGAAAGAAAAACAACTGCAGACCATTCATTCCAATGCAGCGTTTTGTAATGAAAGGAGCCCGATTGCAAACAACTGCTCAAAAACTAATTGTTAACATGCATGACTTCTTCACAAAATATGCAGCAAATCCACGAGTTATGGAAGACACTGCTCTACAGCTGACGTCTGCAGCTACCAACTTACATTCCACTACCATTAGCAAGGTAATGGACAACTGGCGCTTGGGAACAATCGAAACTCCCGGTAGAGGACGTGTAATGCCAGCATACAAACAATGTCGCTTAGATTCTTTTCACGTAGACCTGATTAGGCGCATTATTACGGAATCGTATGCTGCAAATAGGCCGCCGTATGTAGCAGATATTTTTCAAAGATTCATGGATGCAACAAAAGACGAAGGAAATCGTAATGATAGATGCGAAAATGTTGATATCACAACTATCTCTCAAAGCACTTCGTCGGAGAACAATCCAATGACAACACCTGCACCAGGTGATGCTGTTAGAAGGATGCAGCCCTTTTCATGTTCAGAAAAAACCTTTCGACGCATTCTTCGAAGACTTGGGTACAAATACGGACGAATTAATGTTAGGGACACGATACTTATGAGACCTGACATTGTTGCTTGGCGAGAAAAGTATCTAAAGGCATTAAAGAAAAACAGAGCAAGTGCTACACCAATGAAGCTGCTTTATCTAGATGGTACAGCAAATGTTTAAATAAGGCACGTATGTATGCAGTGGTAATGTATTTGAAATTTGTTTAAGCACATTTTTTATAGAAACCTGGATAGACCCTAATGCAAGATCTGGAAAAGCTTGGGTGTTGGCAAAATGCACAAATTATCGCCAAAGGTCTGAATTCTGTTATAAGCGGCACAAAGTTTCTCGGGGTCCTCGAATAATAGTCCTCAATGCTGGTAAGGGCTAATAATTATTGATATTTATTGTAAATCTCTGTCTGTTAACTGTCATGTTTCGGAAAAGGTGGGGAAGGCGTCGGGCTGTTACCTTCGGCTATGGCCGTCTTTCCGGTTGCAAAAAAAGACGTACACGGGGATTATCACGAAAACGTCGATGCAAAGTATTTTACAGAATGGTTTGAAAATCTACTTAAGGATCTTGATACTACAGGACACAAATGGTTAATTATTTGTGACAATGCCCCCTATCATGGGAAGAGCGATATTCCAAAATCCAGTGACCGTAAGGGCGTAATGTACGAATGGTTGCAAGATAACCTACCGTTGGCAAAACGCAGAACCTTTGAGGCGGAGAGGAATTACAGAAAAAGCGAGCTCTGGGAACTAATAAAGCAAATGAAGTCTACTTCAAATTTTTATGTTATTGACAAAATGGCTGCCGATCATGGACATCAAGTGCTACGGCATGTTTACTTATTTAAAATGTACATAAGTTGTCTTATATGGATGTGTTTGTATGTTTTGCTTAGAATAAGGTTTTATTGTAGTCTTCCGGCTTACAACTGTGACCTCAACCCAATCGAAAGTGTATGGAAAGATTTAAAAACTGAAGTTCGAAAACGAAATACAGAGCAGACCCTGAACTCTGTAACGGAACTTGCTAAGAAAGTGATGCTTGAGTACCCAGTAGAGAAATGGAATTCTCATCTTCGACACGTACAGAGGTGTTGTGATACTCAATTGTGGGGCATTTCTACCTTTTTAAGTTTTACACATAATCATTGTCATAATAGGTTGGAGGAGCAATACTGGGAAGTAGATGGATTTCAGGAAAACCTTATGGAAAATTTTTCTCTTGTGGTATTCCTTGCATTGAATCTAAATTTGGCTTTTATCAAAATTTAGCAAAAATTAATAACTAATCTAACGTTGTAGATTCCTGTGGGTGAAGATGACGACGATGACGATGAAAATAACACCGTTCCTATTGATCCAGAAGTCGTGACAAGTTCTGTTCATGACGACATTGATTTTGCTGAGGAAGAAGATGAACTACTAGACGTTTAAATCAACCATTTACAATTATACTATTATTATTATAACTAAAAATATTTCTTTAATTATTTAAAGTATCTTTAATGGGATTTGGATTTTCTATAATATTATTGAACTTTACATTGATACGTTTGCATTCCTTCTGTTATGCTAATTTTGTTTTGTAAACACTACTTTAATATATCATCAACAATATATACTATGTATAGTAAATCATAACATAAAAATTGTCTTGATTGTATATATATTTTTTACATGAAATTCGTTTTTCACTATTCCAGGAGGTACCCATAATTTGTCAAAGTCATTTTAACACATTTTCAATGTATGAGCCAAGTTTGGGGAAAGATTGCATACAACGACATATTTTTATGAATTTCCCCTTTTTTGTTACCCCCTGGGGTAGTTAGATCAATTCATAATTTATCAGAGTCATTTTTAACACATTTGGAATGTTTGTGCCAGATTTGAAAAAAATTGGCTTAAAATTACCTATTTTTATGAATTTCCCCTTTTTTGTTACCCCCGGGGGTAGTTAGATCAATTCATAACTTATCAGAGTCATTTTTAACACATTTGGAATGTTTGTGCCAGATTTGAAAAAAATTGGCTTAAAATTACCTATTTTTATGAATTTCCCCTTTTTTGTTACCCCCGGGGGTAGTTAGATCAATTCATAATTTATCAGAGTCATTTTTAACACATTTGGAATGTTTGTGCCAGATTTGAAAAAAATTGGCTTAAAATTACCTATTTTTATGAATTTCCCCTTTTTTGTTACCCCCGGGGGTAGTTAGATCAATTCATAACTTATCAGAGTCATTTTTAACACATTTGGAATGTTTGTGCCAGATTTGAAAAAAATTGGCTTAAAATTACCTATTTTTATGAATTTCCCCTTTTTTGTTACCCCCGGGGGTAGTTAGATCAATTCATAATTCATCAGTCATTTTTAACACATTTGGAATGTTTGTGCCAGATTTGAAAAAAATTGGCTTAAAATTACCTATTTTTATGAATTTCCCCTTTTTTGTTACCCCCTGGGGTAGTTAGATCAATTCATGATTTATCAGAGTCATTTTTAACACATTTGGAATGTTTGTGCCAAATTTGGAGCAAGCTGGCAAAATGCAGGTGTGGCAGCAAAAAAACCTCCTTGTCAGGTATCAACATAGATCAGCTGACGTGATCATCCTTTGTTGTTTTTTTAGGTAAACCGTACGCGTCAGCGGCGGATGGGGCTGTACACTGTATTTGTCGCAGTTATGTGATAATTACTAATTTTCATTAAAATACGAAAATAGCTTTTTACGCAGTAGGGCGGATGTTAGAGGCATCATTAAATCAAGATTGGTCGAGAAATTATCCAGCCAAAATTTGTGACACTTATGCTATTCACGACCCCAGCTTGTTCAGCAGACGTAGCTTGACTATCGACTGTAACATTTTAAGAAATACTTGTTCACCATCAGTCAAGGCCCACGTGTCTATTTAGACACCCAGCGTGTCTATATAGACACGCTGAGTGTCTATTTAGACACGTAGAAACGTGTCTATATAGACACGCTGGGTGTCTATTTAGACACGTAAGAAAAATAATTTTATTTTATTTTATTCACGTGTCTATATAGACACGTAGCGTGTCTATATAGACACGTTTCTACGTGTCTAAATAGACACTCAGCGTGTCTATATAGACACGCTGGGTGTCTAAATAGACACGTGGGCCTTGACTGACCATGCAGTGCAGTGAAATGGGTTATTGCAGTGTATTAGAATAGTTTTTATAGTAAATTTACACAATCATGCATGTTATGAACTATTAATCCTAACATTACACAGCTATTTTTCGTCGTCTTTCGTTTTTTTCTTTTCGATCATGAGTACCACTAGATTTGTGCATTGGGTTGTTTCAAACTGCAAGGCTTTCATGACTCAAGTTTTGGTATCATTTTTAGATAAAAACAACGCGTATAACGATGTATTTGCTGGCTGCATGACTCAAGCTCATAATTGGACAACGAATATTTACAAAAGCGCGTATCTACTGAAGTCTGCAAAAAATGAGGCACGCATAATGCTTTCTGAATGCTTATCAATTGTTTGAAAAAGTTTATGCGGCGTCGTGACTAAAATGACACAGTAACTTACTGAATAAGTAACTTTAACTTTAACAACATTGTGGGCAAATTAGTATTCAAAAGTTACATCAACCTACGTACGTCAAACGTCAAAAAACTTGGTCGAATTTGTATGCTACATATTCAGTTTGTCGGTGAATCTCAGCTTCCCCGGATGGAGAAGTTACAATTAGTTCAAAGGAGAACTCTGTCATTTGTGGCTGAACTGGCTTAATAATGCTACCTTTGTCCTTTGTGTAAGTTGATAATATAAGGAATCATCCTGTTATTTACAAATTGATGCTTCATAAAATAAGGCATATAGTTTCCTCTACTTTAGATAGTAGCAGCGTCTGACAAGCTAAAAGCTTGGACTTTTTACAAAATATATTCCCTATTATTTCCTGTTATTCATTACGGCCGGAAATATGAAATTACCACATGATACAAAATTACAGTTTAAGTAGTTAAAGTCTTCATGTATTAAAAGCAACGTTGAAATAATACTTAGCTTCAGTTTGAATCTTTTCTGACTTCAGCTGACATCAAACATACAATTGTGCATCATGCCGTTCCCCATTACGAATATATTCTTCGGAAACCACCTGCATCAATTAATTTGCAAAATATGGTTTCCACTGTCAATGCAATGGAATACCAAAACTTTAAAATGGAAATACACACAAGAACATGTATTTCGCTATCTTGTAACCACTATTTTAGTAAAAGTTGCAACCGTGGCGCTTTGTATATTTACATACGGTTATGGCGATCGTAATCCCGGAACTATTACATCTACCCATAAAATTGCTTTAATTCTGGAAATATTCTTACTAACTTGCTTTATAATAACTGACCTGGTTGTGTGCTCTGATGGAGAAAGCTTAACAATTTCTACAAATTGGGCGTTTCAAAAGCAGAATTGGTTGCGCCACTATGGTAAGGTAGTTTATTGTTAAAATAGTTTTAGATTTTTGCATAGCTTATCTTAATCATAAATCATATGAAATACGTTTACAGGAAAATCTTGGAGCTTGTCTATTAGCTCATTGGCCGCAAATGGATTTGTTCTATTCAATCTATTCTTTGGAATTGGCTTTGCATGGGTCGTGGTTTATGCTCGACTAGAGCCCTTTGTTCTAATTCCGGAACCCTTTCTAGATACCAAACGCCACGCAATTGTGGGCATGCTAATTAGATTTCTGATTACTAGCTACGTAGCTCAAATAATTACCATAAGTTTTCGTATACTTCTGATTACCAATTTAATACAATCCTTTTACAGAATTGAAATGCTCCACGCCCTTGCAAATCAGTTTCCAGCGCATAAGTTTATTGCACTTTATAACGAAAACCAAATTCTTTCAAGAATATCTTTTGGATTTGATTACAAAGCAACTTCTGCGGGTTTTACCCTCATGTTTGTTGGTTTTGTTTGTGGCGTAAACGCATTGATTTTGAGCGTCGAAAGAAGAAAACCGATTTTGTTAGTATTATCTGTAGCAATATTAATTGCAGTTGTTATTATCATACATGTACTTTTCACGCTAGGGTGTTCATTTTTCTTTAGTTCAGGAAGGGTTTTGGAAAATTGGAAAAAGAGTTTTTATAGGGAAAAGCACCGGGGAAAGTTGTTAATTTTGAAAAAAGTAATTAGGGGTCTTCGAGTTATAAGCCTACCAGCAGGAGACGTTGGTATTGTAGATAGGGATATTAAAATTAATTATACGGAAAGAGTTCTTGACTATACTATTGACTCTATTATTACGCGAAATAGATTGCTGGCGCCAAGTAAGTAAGTAGGATACTCTGAAAATTTGAGTAAGCAAACTTTAGCAAGCCATTACTAAAGTTCAAACTAACTAAGCAATGTTTAGCCAGAACTGTAATTAATTTTTGTCAATTGGTTGAATTGAATATTATTTATAGGCTGTTGAAGGGTCTTTAAGTTAGCTTTAACTTTAAAATCTGGATAGTGTACAATATATGTTTTTATGAAACGTTTATAATAACATATAGCAACGATAACGATGACTAGTCTCCTATAAAGTAATTATGCCATTTTGACATTTAGTATGATTTTAGTCAACCATATTATGTAAGTTTTAAATGATACCTACAATATAATAGACCAACAATTTTATTCCGCAAATTGTTCAGTGTAAATACTTGACATTATAAAATGTTGAATAAGTCGTAAATGGAAATGGATTAGAAAATTAATGACCCACTGGCAATTTAAAAGACAAATTAAATTTAATTAATAATATATTTGCAAACTTTATTATTAACACACTGTTATAAATTTAACTGTAAAACATATTGTACATGTAAAAATAAATACCCGAGTTTCACAAATAATCCGAAGATTTAGCAAATCTGCTTATCTACTTAAGTTATAAGTTATTTAATATATTTGTCAAGCTAAGGGATCTAATGGATACTCCCTTTCACCTAAATACCCACTTCTGACATTTTTCTTACACCGCCCTTTCAAATGCTGATTAAGACTGGACTTTTGAGAAAACCTAGCCCCGCAATTATTCTGACACTTGTAAGGCTTTTCACCAGTGTGGCACCTCATATGTTGAGCTAAATTGTTGGAAGCCATTATCTTATCACAAACAGAACATTGCTTCATTACCTGCTTCAACTTTTTCATGTTTTTGGATGATAAGCCGTTCATCGGTTGTGCAGTAGTAGCGATTTCCTTCGGTACTTTTAATTGCTTATCAAATCTAGAGCCCCTTTTCAAAATATTTGGTATGGTTCTGTTGGTGGAAACATGGGCTACTGGATGCTGCTGTATTGCAAATTCTTCAGGAAGGTTGTAATTATCTTCAGAAACAGGTAGCTGAACTTGCAAATTATTTTGCAGAAACGTGGGATTTTCGACAGACTTGTAATTATACGATTCCTGTTCATCAGTAACTTCCTCCACTTCTATGTCCAGTGGCATTGAAAAGTGTACCGGGTTATCATTCCCAGCTTCAGTTTCCGGAACATAATCTGAACTCAGGCTTGTTTGGCTAACAATTACGGGTTGGAAGTCATCTAAAACTTAAAATAAATCCAAACTTTAGAGAATCCTTTTTATAGAAAATTTAATAAACTAGTTTATCATTCATTTTTACCTGAATCGTCAGTATTTTCTTCCCTTGACCTTCCCATCCCTTTACAAGTTTTACTCAGAAATTCCAACGTCTGAACCACATTCTCAGCGCCCATTGTAGCTCCAGCAAACACCATTTCCATTCTTGGTAAATGCTTAACTTTGGAACCCTGCATTCTGGAAGTAATCTTGCCAATTTGTGCATCCACTTTCCCTTTAGCTTCCTCCAGACATTTGTGCAATCTTTCCAATTCTTCTAGCTCCTCTTGACAACCCTGGCAAACTTGAAGTGGTGTTCTGTCGCCAATTTGCTGCTGACGATGGCCTATGGACAAGGTAAATGACAACTTGACACTGTCCACGTTTGAGCCTTGTTCCGGAATTCCTGTTGGGCCAAGGCCAACAGTTTCCCGAACATTTTCGTGGTACAAGTACAGCCACAGATTCTGCCGGAGTCGGTCATCTTTCCATTGAGATCCAGCGTTGCTAACGACTTCTCCGGAGCACAAGTCGCAGCAAGTTTTTAAAGAACTTTCCATAGTAAATAGCTTGATTTTAATTAATGCTTCACAAAACTGGCGGATTTCTTTGGCGGCTGGAGGAATATAATTTTTCAATGAACAGGATAACGGTTAATGGATTTAGGGTACGAAATAACTTGATTATCTCAGTTGATTGAACGGTTTAAAATAAACTGTGTTAAGCTTTGCAACGACGGATAACTCAGAACTTTACTGCGTACGCACGTTAAGGAAAGGGACAAACCTATGTCGAGCTCTTATATCAGCTGATAAGTCGCCGCGCTTTCTGGTTTAAATTTTGAGCTTCGATGGTCCTACTTACTAGGAGAACCCTTGGGGAACACGAGATGACGATGACTCCTACTCCTAGCTATAGAACTTTTTGAGTAGATCAACAAAGCGGTAAAATTCTAAACTGGTTCCTTGCTTAGATTTTATTTACGTAGGACTGTCCTTATCGGAATTTGCAGAAAATTTAACCGAGTTGAAGTCTAGTCGTAGTATTTTTTTACGGAAGTCGGTTAGATCGATAAAAATGGAAGATACAGCAAGCCTTGCCAAGCGTCGCCGACGCTGCGTCGGTGGGTCATCTAGCACAGTGATGCCGGTAAAGCTTTTGATGGTTCTGAAGCAGGTTTTCGAGTCGGGTTTGACTAATCTGGACTATACAATGCTATGGTAAATTGTAAAAATGAAGACTTTATCAAGTGCGCCAGAGAATGGCAAAATCGTTTGGATGGACCATTTATGTCCATCCAAGCTTTACACTTGCTTGATATGACAACATGGATGGACATAAATGGTCCATCCAAACGATTTTGCTATTCTCTGGCGCACTTGATAAAGTCTTCATTTTTACAATTTACCATAGCATTGTATAGTCCAGATTAGGTTTGACTTTCCTTTCGGTTGCTGAATGAACTCCTTCAAGAAACTTTGTCTTTGCGTATATGTGGCTACGGATCTCGGATCTGAGATTTCTGAATGGGTGTCCAACCTTTAAGTTACACTTTCTATTTAACCTTGGTGGCTTGGACAAGAAAATATAGGCGAAACAGCCCCCATTATTTACATACTTAGTGGTGGATATGGAGGAAAAACTTTATACTTTTTAACCAAACTGACGAATCCTATGTCACTTTGTCCAAATCTTGTTGGCCGTAATAACCATTTTCCAGTTTTATCCTTTGATTTATTAACAACCTTCCTATTTACTGTTTGGTTACTGTCTTATTTATGTCCAGCGTATATGATTTTATCCTAGTGTTTTGCTTAAATCATGGAGTTTTAAAATAAATTTTATAATATCGCAGCAATATTTTTTTGCTGGGCGTTTTGTACAACTTTGCTAAAGTTTTATTTTGATTTGCCAAACTTTCCTTCTGTATGTAATTTCTACCACCGTATATTTACCGATATTAATCGTATTAGCTGAAGTTACTTGTTCAGTTTCAGTTTCAGAATATAATATATTATGTACAACTAACAGTTTTTACGTCACCAGAATCAGTGTCATGCCATAGTCGACTATTCGACCAAAATAGTTTCGTTGCGTGGTATCGTCAAACTTAGCCGTATAGTAGTAGAAGGATATAGGTCTCTGCGCTCGTACCAAACGCTTCCAAATTAATTTTGGTATCTCCATTGCTACACGCCTAATTCTTATACCGCCAACAAACGTAGTATACTGGCGCCTGGGCCAAGCAATCTGCAGTAAATGCGTACTTTGAATATGGCACAAACATTCTAGAGATATCAATAGAAATGCTGCTATAAGAGATGATGTTGTACTTGTAACCACGACTAGATAAGTAAATAAACTAAATAGTTTCCAACCCTTCACAATTACCCATAATCCAAATACTTGAAAGATGAATACAAGTAACATTGTATGACCTGATATACTTTTCATCAAGGTTACCGGAATTTGGGAAAGTATTTGCAACTTAACATACTGTCTGAAGGACTCATAAAACGAAATTTGGCTACCACATTTGCTTAATAGCCTAACAGAATCTACAATTATTTTAAATATAAGTAAAACGGGTATAAACAAGGCAAGCGCTGAACGAGCAGTTTCAATAGTTGCCCATTCTACCAAAATAAATCGAATGAAAACTTTCAAATAAAAAATGGACAAACTTGAGCCTGAAAAAATATCTTCGACAACAATGTATGTGGGATCTGCTTTTGCCAATACCACAATAACCCCCAATGTGATGGATACGAAGAAACATTGAAACATCATAAGTGATACACAGAGTCCTGTTACATCTGCAGATTTTCCTCGTAATAAACGACTGATTTCTAAAAATTGGAAACCAAATTGCAAATGTAATAATAATTTGGATTTTTAGTTACCATTAGGCAAATCTTGTTACCTTGAGAAATTAGTTTTTTTGCAGCAACTTGAAACGCACAACCCAAAATCGGACACCTGGAGTTTCTCAACTGACGGTCAAATTGTATCATTCTGTTGAAGCATCCTTGAAAATAGGGGACAATGTTTCTTAAAAGAAAAATGTTAGCAGCGAAAGCGGACAAATAAGCACATCCAAATTGGACACTCAATACAACTACAAACAAAGAAACAGGTTTATCCACAGATATGAAATATTTTAGTGCTGTGTAGCAACTAGCTAAAAAGAGGGAAAAATTTATTCCAAGCGACAGATGAAAGAGTATGAGCTTCCGCCAATTTGTTTCAATCTTCAACTGTTCTGATTTTAAATCAATAGAAAGTGGATGGCGATACATTATTGAACCAAAGAGTACGTCGTGATTAAGTTGAAAGGCTTTCCAGATTAAAGAGGTGGCCATGTTTAATTAATGCTTAAAAAACAGCAACAGAATACGGGTAATTTTTCTGAAACAATAAACGTATTTCTTCGTTAATACAAAGGGATATTTTTCTTAATACTGTTCCCAGTTTTTAACCAACTGTTCAAACTGAAGCTTTCGCCTGGTTATAGAAACCAGTATGAACGCAAGATTTAAAAAAATAAATACCAGAAATTGATATATGACATGCTTCCGGCATTTTAATTGAAGGTTAAAACTTTTTTTATTTTAAATATTTCAATTACAATCACGTATTCGTTGGATTCTTTTAGTAAATCTTGTGTTTTAATTTACTACCTAATTTAAAACAAAGAAATAAACATGACCTTAGTGCTAACTTTTTTACTTCCTTGTAATTTTTCATAGTGAATGTGAATACGGAGGTTTTTTTACCCGGAAGCAAAAATATTCTTCCAGAGACAAGTAAGGCAGTTTAAATCGACACCTTGAGGGCATATTTCTTATTTTGGCAAAATAGACACAAATTTTGTGTCTATTTTGCTGCAAAACCTTAAATATTCTGGTTTCATTACTTGTTGCTATGAAATGTGAATGCGGCATTAATAATGCCTGTAAACTACTAAAAGTTTGATTTTTATATTTTTATATATGATTCAGTATGTTACACAAAATGTACATTACTATCAAATAAGTAGGATATGATTAATGCAGCAAAAGCATTTAAGGTCGATTGTATCATTTGTAAAATCATGTAACCTGATGTCAGTTTGAAGATGCTATCTACACACTAGTCATTTTTATAATCTTATGCTACCGTTTGGCTCCCGTTATCATACAGCTTTTATAAATACAGTTGAAACTGGTTCGACCGTAAATAAGATTTTCTTACTAATAGCTAGCATTTAATGGTGCAATAGTTCGTTGTAGTTGATTTTGAATATTTTAAACATTGGATATAATGGATTTTACATACCTAGTTATAAAGTTAAATTCATAACAACAACGTATTTCCTTGAAGTAAATTTGTTAGTTTTATTGATGCTTGTAAAAAATTAGCAAGTAGATTGAAGCCCTCCAAAGTTTATCACTGCTACGCTTGTGGCTTGGAAGGAATCTTCATTTTTATCATGGACCATGTGAATCAACTCAAGCAGGAGATTAAAAGATTGCCACGTAACTTCCCCCTAGAGGCAAGGGTGCACTCCCAAGCCATTATAAATCCTCTAAGATCTTCTCCACAACAAATTGGAAAGGGAGGGAATGTTTCTTCTGCAATGGAATGCGTGGAATCTTGGCAAGCCACCTTGAAACTTTTAGCTTGTTTGGGGTTCCACTTAGCACAAGAAAATCCGTTCACAAAGTCACGGCTTTTTACTCGTCTTTTCGACCCAATGCCTTTTACCACATCTTAGACGAACTTCCTTCTCTGCAGTTTAAAAACTTTGAAATGGAATCACAATAACACTTTATTATTTCGGGATATCAAATTCAAAAAATCTTTCAAGATTACCGTGCTCTTGAGAGAATGACCATCTTCCAAGAAATCATCTTAACTGTTAGGGAGGGCTTTGCTCGGGCTCAGGGTATAATCCGCATTTCAAGCAGAACGGCTTCCCCACCATAGAAAAAACGGATAAGAAATTATCATCAGAGTTTACTTTCCAAGAGACTTTTAGTCGGAATACTCAGGCCCATTCACAAGAAGGACTATTATATTCGTAGTCAACGCATCGAAAAACATTGAAATTGGTGCATTTCACCCATTTTTGAGTGTCCCCAATGGAACGGTTCCCTTGTCAGTAGTATTCAGTTTGTAATTTAGCTGCTTTATTCACAAAATATCATTGTTTAACAGTGTTAAATACTGACCATTTATGAACAAGTTTTCGAGTACGTTTAGTCCTTCGAACTGGAAAATCCACGCTGCTTATTGTTCGTTGTACAACTACGCTAATCCTCAATCATCAATGCAGCTGAGTTAGGTACCTCAATCAACAATTCTGCTGCTTATTGTAGAACAATTATGTATGTTGGCACATACCAATTATTCATATTGACCATTCTGTAATAAACCGCGATAAACAGATTGATCGATGAAGATGTTGGGCGATCAAAAGATTATTCGATGAAAGAATTTCGATGAAAGCATTGCGATGAAAGTGACGGTCACCATAGAAGTTCTGGCTACGTTTTGACCAAACTGACGAATCCTACGTCACCTTGACCAAATCTTGTTGACCGTAATAGCCATTTTTTTATTTCGATTATTAACAACCTTCCTACTTACAACATGCTTACCGTTTTATTTATGCCCAGCGTATTTGATTTTATCCTAGCGTTTTTGCTTAAATCATGGAGTTTTAAAATAAATTTTATAACATTGAAGCAATTAATTTTTTGCTGGGCATGTTGTACGACTTTAGTAAAGTTTTTAAGTTTTATTTTGATTTGCCAAATTTTTGTTCTGTCGGTATTTTCCACCACCGTATGAATAAAGTGTACCAATATTAATCGTTTTAGCTCAAGTTACTTGTTCAGTTTCTTCTTTGTGGTAGGCTTATGTATATTATATGTACAATTAACCTACAGTTTTTACATTACTAGAATAAGGTTAACGGCATAGTCAACTATACGGCTAAAATAGTTTCGTTGTGTAGTATCGTCAAACTTAGCCGTATAGTAGTAGAAGGATATAGGTCTCTGTGCTCGTACCAAACGCTTCCAAATTAATTTTGGTATATCCATTGCTACACGCCTAAATTTTATACCGCCAACTAAAGTAGTATACTGGCGCCTTGGCCAAGCAATTTGCAGCAAATGTGTACTTTGAATATGGCACAAACATTCCACAGGCATCATTAGAGATACTGCTATAAGATTTAGTATTGTACCTGTAGCCATAACCAGATAAGTAAATAAATTAAATAGTTTCCAACCCTTCACAATTACCCATAATCCAAATACTTGAAAGATGAATACAAGTAACATTGAAAGCCCTGATATACTTTTCATCAAGGTTACAGGAATTTGGGATAGTATTTGCAACTTAACGTACTGTCTTAAAGACTTACAAAAGGAAATTTGGCTACCACATTTACTTAGTAACCTAACAGAATCTACAATTATTTTAAATATAACTAAAATGGGAATAAACAAGGCAAGCGCTGAACGAATAGCTTCAATAGTTGCCCATTCCATCAAAATAAATCGAATTAAAACTTTCAAATAAAAAATGAACAAACTTGAACTTGAAAAAATATCTTCGACAACAATGTATGTGGGATCTGATTTTGCCAATACCACAATAACCCCTAATGTGATGGATACGAAGAAGCATTGAAACATCACAAGTGATAGACAGAGTCCTGTTACATCTGCAGATTTTCCTCGAAATAAACGATTGATTTCTAAAAAGTGGAAACCAAATTGTAAATATAATAATAATTCTGTTTTCATAATAAGTTAGAATTAGGCAGATCTTGTTACCTTGAGTAATTAGTGTTTTTGTAGTAACTTGAAGCACACATCCCAAATACTGACACCTGGAGTTTCTCAACTGACGGTCAAATTGTATCATTCTGTTGAAGCATCCTTGAAATAAGGGGACAATGTTGCCTAAAAGAAAAATGTTAGCAGCGAAAGCAGCTAAGTTGGCACATCCAAATTGGACACTCAGTACAACTGCAAACAAAGAAATAGATTCATCCGGACTTTTGAAATATTTTAGTGCTGTGTAGCAACTGGCTAGAAAGAGGGAAAGATTTATTCCAAGTGAGAGATGAAAGAATATCAGCTTCCGCCAATTTGTTTCAATCTTCAATTGTTCTGATTTCAAGTCAACAGAAAGTGGATGACGATACATAATTGAACCAAAGAGTACGTCGTGATTAAGTTGAAATGCTTTCCAGATTAAAGAAGTGGCCATGTTTAGTTAATGCTCAAGATACACGGGTAAGTTTTTTGAACAAATATTTGTATATGTACGGTAATACAAAGGGAAATTTTTCTTATTATTGTTCTCTGTTTTTAACCAATTGTTCAAACTGAAGCTTTCGCCTGGTTCCAGAAACCAGTATGAACGCAAGATTTTTAAGAGTTGTCAAACTTTATATAAAGATATAAATACTTGAAATGGATATATGACATGCTTCCGGCATTTTAATTGAAGGTTAAAGCCTATTTTACTTTAAGTTTTGCAATTACGACCTCATATACATTGGATATGATTCTTCTAGTAAGTGATGTGTTTTAATTTACTAGCTAATTTAAAACAACAAAAAATAAACATGACCTTAGTGCTAACTTTTTACTTCCTTGTAATTCTTCATAGTGAATACAGAGGTTTTGTATTCCGGAAGCAAAAGTATTATTTTAGAGACAAGTAAGGCAATTTAATTCGACAAGTTGAATGCATATTTTTTGGTTAGATATTTTTTACCTTAATTTTGTGTCTATTTTGCTATTAAACCTTAAACATTCTGGCTTATTATTTGATGTTTTAAAAATTTGGATACTTCAAAATTACTAAAAGCTTGTTTTTATATATGATTCAGCATATGTTCTAATACATATACATTACTTCCAAATAAGTACGATATGATTAATGCAGCAGCAGCAGCATTGTCTCATTTGTAAAATCATGTAACTTGATGTCAGTTTGAAGATGCTATTTACACACTACTCATTTTTATAGTCTTATGCTACCGTTTGGTTTTCGTTATCATACAGCCTTTATAAATACAGTTGAAACTGATTCGACCGTAAATCAGAATTTTTTAATAATGGCTAGTATGTAATGATGCAATAGTTCGTTGTAGTTGATTTTTAATATTTTAAGTAGTGAATACAATGGATTTTACATGCCTGGTTATAAAATTAAATTGACAACAACAACCTATTTCCTTGATGTAAATTTGTTAGTTTCATTGATGCTTGTAAAAAATTAGCTAGTGGACTGAAGCGTGTCAAACAAAATGATGATTTTCTTGTGTTAAAAATAACTAGTTTCTTATCAAACCACTCAAATTTGTTTAAAATGCAAACTCCATGAAATCTTTACCTGCCGTACATATAAGTGTTACTTAGTACGCAAATTATTCTCGGTTTTTCAAACCTGGTTGACACTTTTTGTAAGATAATACTTTTAAAATAAATAGATGCTTAATTGAATGGAGACAGTAATTTTGTCGCATAAATTTCCAACTCCTCCAGCAGTTTTCTGATTATAAAAGCGGTTAATTCCGTTGTCATACGTTTACAGCCAAGCTTATGTCCGGAAAATGTAGAGAGGGCAAGAGCAAGGAAATGGGGCTAGAATGGTGGTGGGTTTTACGGATAATGTAATATTGCAGAGATTTTGTGGCAGTTTGCTGTAAGCCAGCCGAAAATGTCGCCGTGTTTCAGGGTGGATTGGACAGTTAGGGAAAATCTGATGGTGGCAAGTTTATCTAAGGTTATTTTTGACAAGAGAGTTATATAAAAACTTTAAAAAATTAGGCTAATTGTTTATTTATATTAATTCGTCTTTTAAGAAAATGTTTTCTGGTTTGTTAAAAAATTTGGAAAGATCCTCGGAAATATCAATTCATTCCAGACAAATTCTTAGCTCGTGTTATCTTCCACCTTGGACCCAATGTCTTTACGCCATCTTGGACGATCTTTTCTGCAGTTTAAAAACCTTGAAATGGAATCTCCGCTACTCTTTATTCTTCCGGGATACCAAATTCAGAAAATCTTTCCAGATTACCGTGCTCTTGAGACAATCACCATCTTCCAAGAAATCATCTTAACTTTTGGGGAGGACTTTGCTCAAGCTCGGGCAAGCATTTCACGCAGAACGACTTCCCCACCAAAGTAAAAAGGGGGTTAGAAATTGTCATCAGAGTATACTTTCCAAGAGGCTTTTACTCGTAATATTTAGTTCCAAAAGTTGTTACATGACTGCTATCCACCCGACTGTATGGAGGACATAGATTGGAATTCTGAGTGAAAGTCTGAGAACTCATTGGAGTATTGGGGTTGTCACTGATGAAAATGATTGCGCAAAAGGAAACACTGAAAAAAGTGCTGGCAGGTGGTGAAAAGATATTTGGGGGATCGTGCGAATCGCAAGTTAGGCGAATGAAGACTAACATTAGAAATTATTGTAATGTACAAGGTTATTAGAAAAAAATAGTATTTTAAATTATTTTCTGTGTCACCCTCAAGTGATGTGAAATGATATTGGGATTTGCAACAATTTGCAAACCTTCTTTGTACTTCTGACACTTGAGATTTATAGTAGGTAGATATCTTTTTAATTATTCGTCTAAGAACCCTAAAAACCCAAATGATTTGAAACTTGTATAAAAATATTGTAAACTGTATTTGTTCTGTTCATGCTCTTTATTCGTGTAACTAAAAAAAGTGGAGATAAAAAAATGGAACTGAGCCTGGTGTAACTAACGTCCTTTGAGATACCTATCATACACTAAAAAATTGTGTCGAACAGTCTGCTCTTTTTTATCACAGCTCATAACTTTGTTTTTGCTGGTTGATGACGATATTCAAAGTACATAATAAACGTTGCTGAACAAACAAAGCAGTGATGGGCACTCCCACTCCTAGAGGGGGAGTGAGAGTGGCAAAAATGAGTGGAGTGAGGCATTTTTTGGTTTTGGAGGAGTGGAGTGGAGTGGAGGGGTCAAATGTTCAACAAGATGGCGAGTGGAGTGGAGCGAGTGGGTAAAAATTTGCAAACAAAATGAGTGGAGGGGAGTGAGGGGTTCAAAATGAACACAACATAGAGGAATTTTTAGTAATTTTCACCCCAAAACGCTAAATTTTCTTGCATAAATTGCAGCTTTTGCGTTTTAAGTTCGCATTTTATGCAAAAACTTACAATTTTTCTCATGTTTTTCTTGTTTAACCGCAATTTTAGCACCAATTTTTGCTTTTTCTAGCAAAAAATTACACATTTTGGGTCACTTAAAATTTGAAAGAGTGAGAGAGGAGTGGAGTGGTCAAATTTTTTCCCTAGGTGAGTGGGAGTGGGAGTGAGTGATAGGATTTTGGCAAATGATGAGTGGAGTGGGAGGGAGGGGTTTGTCTCGCTCACACGGAGGAGTGGGAGGGGAGTGAAAATTGAATGCCCATCACTGAAACAAAGCACTTTATAGTAACCTTGAAAAACGTGCAATGTATTGCAAAGCAGTTTTGCTCCATGTGGAATCAATAGCAGGTAGCTGTGGAGCGGTAGGAAAGCTTCAGCTCTCTGTGCAGTTTATTGCTTGTTGTCCAGGCAATAATTAACTTTAAAAAAGCAGAAGTAAGTATCGCACGTTTTAATTAAGAAATAAAATAATGTTAAACGATACAAAATATGTATTTTTTACGCTTCATTTACAATTTCATTTTCCAAGCAGCATGGCTACTTTAAGTTGCATATTAGTCCAAAAGTTCAATAAAATCATCTTTAAGTAGCATAACTACGGTCTAAAATCCATTTTTCAACAAAGCGCCTGCAAATTTGTAATCCTGGTCAAAAACTGACATAAGTTCATGCGTCGCATACTATACGCTTCTTATTTTAAAAATATAAATTTCTGTGACCTCTCACCCAGAGTTGACCTGTTGACCTGAAATTCAATACGAACCTGCCCAGAAGACTCTAGTATCTGTATACTAAGTTTTGTTAAATTCGGATTAGCCATTGCTGAGAAAAACGCGTTTGGTCCGACGGTCGGAATAGAATCTTATCAAGTATCTGCGATACTTAATAAATGTTCACTAAGGTGAACCTTAATGATAACAGTAATGGGGACGGGGACATAAAGAAAAAAAATACATGATCAGCTTTAAACGTTGGATTTATGAAGGTTGAATTTTGAACAAAACGATGCAGTATGAGCCATGAGCTGAGCAACACTTGAAAGCTGTCGTCGTGAGAAAACGTCAAGTATGACAGTGCAGAATTTACTGATTGTTTTTTTTATCTATTTTGGGGTTTTATTGGCACAGCAAAGCCTAACACCAATGATATATAACCTGCAGAGGCTCTGCACAGAGCAAGAAACTATACAACAACCAGTGGAAGCATTCTCATTGCTGTTTAGTTTCAGTATCGAGAAAGTTCCAAACGACAGAAAAAAACGAATAAAAAGGTAAAGCATGAGACCATCCTGTTAGTCAATGTCAGTGTTTAAATAAGCTTGACCACACGTTCAGTATTCAGTAGCTCAAGGCATAAAACATCACGCGTACATTTTTTATATTAGATATTTTTGTATACTAGTCTTTCGGCGTCCTACATAAGCGTGGTTAACGTTTTCGGGAAATATAACTTTATCCGTTTACTATTAACCAAAATAATGGATTTCCTTTTTGGAGGGTCAGCCCTTCACCCCGGCCCCGATGGAGTGGCACTATTGTTACCGAAAGTATATGGATTAGTTGTTCTTGTCGCTGTGGCGTCCATTTTCGTGGTGATGTGGATGGGCAATCAGGTAATGTTTTACTTTTACTTTTAAAAAATACCGGCTTTATACTTGAAACTGTTAGTAAACTGTCCTTTTCTCCCCCCTTTTCAGGTTATAAAAGCACGCAAGCAGTACAAGGTTGAATACCCAGCAATGTACTCGCCGACAAATGACATGTTCAACTGTATTCAGCGGTAAATGGCAATTTTGCTATATTTATCACCTATAGGGGATTGCAGGTTTAGTAATCATTATCTTAAATATATTCTGTATTATGTTACAGCGCTCATCAAAATACGCTGGAGATGCACTACATTTTCCTACTACTACTTTTTATTGGAGGTCTTGAAATGCCTGTGCTGTCTGCCTTGGCAGGAGTTATTTGGACTTGTGGTAAAGTGTCATATGCCAAGGGCTACTACACGGGTGACCCCAAAAATAGGTAAGAACAACGAAAACAATTATGCTCGACCTTATACGCTTTCCATATTCCATACATTCAAAGTATTTTTTATTAATTTTTAGATCTCGTGGAACCTATGCCTTAATTGGTCTCTTTACCCTTCTTATTGTCACATTAAAATTTGCACTTAGATTGATTACATTATAATATGTTAATGTTAATTACATATTATTATAAATAAAGACAAACTATTGCTCTGTTAAGGCAAACTAAATGAAAAATTTTGCTCAATATTCCTTTTTCAGAGTAAAAATTTTCAAAGATGCTAAACTGGAACCTCTAGTGGCATTATAGTGAATAAGTGAACAACATAAACATTCTTTTAAAGGCATACACAGCAATCATTGGGAGAAACCATATCTCGGCACACTTTTACAAAAAATATTATTATTGTTTATAGGTACCAAAGCAAATTTTCACCGAAAACTCAATGCCCGGCCTCCTACTAACAACTGTTACAAGTGAATTAAGTAAAAGTTGTGCTTTACTCGGTTGTCCGAACAAGTGCGTATTTCATTTCATTTTTGAAGGAGGCGTTAAGCATCAAGTGCTGGCAATATAAAGTATGTACAATTTTAAAGGGAACCAAAATTTGTCGTCTTTTTCATTTGTCTTTTTTCCTATTTCTCCTTCTTTCTTGTTAGTCGGGTATTAAAGCAAGTCGAAGATGAAAATGACCTTGTGAGGATCACTCGCACAAATTTTCTGTTTGACGAATTATTGTTCAAAGCAAGTACTTATTTAAAATGGTAAGCCATAGGATATAGAAATACCGATTCAAAATTATTCCCAAAATAAAAATCCGTTCGTTGGACGAGTTGTTACTGTAAAATATATCGGCAGAGAAAACAAATATCTATCAATCACATTAACTTTTCTCAGCATTCTAATGGCAGTTTTAGTTGGACTGGCATTATGTGTCGGAATTCTGGACTATTGGCAAACTCATTACAAACCAAAATCAAGCATTACTAAAGTTCAAACCTACAGACTAGCATACAGTTTTATTATATTATCGTGTCACTAATTGAAAAACATGGTACTTGGTACTGTGACATTGGCTGACACGCTTCAATAAAGAGATATTCTATTCTACAAATATCTTTTATGGCTATTTCAATCTACACCACGATATAAGAGTAGAGTAGTTAAGTCTATCGTATGTCATGATCTATACCATGATTGCTATGTGCCACGAATGTTTTACCTGAAACTACTTGTTCAGTCTTGTGTTCGGCCATTTACATAATTAACAAACATAGTTTTCACATTACCAGAATCAGATTTATGGCATAGTCAACTATACGGCGAAAATAGTTTTGTTGCGTAGTATCGTCAAACGTAGCCGTATAGTAGTAGAAGGATATAGGTCTCTGTGATCGTACCAAACGTTTCCAAGTTAACGTTTGTATATGCATTGCCATTTGCCTTATTTTCATACCGCCGACAAAAGTAGTATACCGGCGCTTTGGCCAAGCAATTTGCAGTAAATATGTACTTTTAGTATGACACAAGCATTCTAGAGGTATGATTTGAGATGCCCCTATAAGAATTACTGTTGTACCTGTAGCCATGACTAGATAAACAAAAACATTAAATAGTTCCCAGCCTTTCACAATTACCCATAATCCAAATACTTCAAAAATGAAAACAAGTGCCATTATATGACCAGATAAACTTTTCAGCACGGTTACGGGAATTTGGGATAGAATTTGCAATTTAACATACTGTTGCAAGGAACCATAAAAAGAAATGTGGCTATTACACTTGCCTAATAACTTGACAGAGTCCACGATTATCTTAAATGTAACTAAAAGTGGTATAAACAAAGCCAGTTCAGAACGAATAGCTTCAATGGTTGCCCATTCTACCAAAATAAATCGCAAGAAAACTTTCAAATAAAAAGTGGGTAAGCTTGAACTTGAAAAAATATCCTCGACAATAATGTATGTGGGATCTGCTTTTGCCAATACCAAAAAAATCCCCATTGAGATCGATAAGAAGAAACATTGAAATATCATAAAGGATACACAGAGTCCTACTACATCTGCAGATTCTCCTCTTAGTAAACGATTGATTTCTAAAAATTGGAGACCAAATTGTAAACATAATAATAATTCAGTTTTTCAAGTTTTAATTTGTTGGCAAACTTTGTTACCTTGAGAAATTAATTTTTTAGTAGGAACCTGAAACGCACAGCCCAAAATCTGAAGGCTGGAGTTTCTCAACTGACGGTCAAATTGTACCAATCTATTGAAGCATCCTTGAAATAAGGGGACTCTGTTTCTTAAAACAACAATGTTAACAGCAAAAGCGCTTAAGTGGACACAGCCAATTTGAGCACTCAGTACAACGGCAAACAAAGAAACAGGTTTATCTACACATATGAAATATTTTAGTGTTGTGTAGCAACTGGAGAGAAAAATGAAAAAATTTATTCCAAGCGACAGATGAAAGAGTATGAGCTTCCGCCAATTTGTTTCAATCTTCAATTGTTCTGATTTTAAATCAACAGAAAGTGGATGACGATACATTATTGAACCAAAGAGTACGTCGTGATTCAGTTGAAAGGCTTTCCAGATTAAAGAAGTGGCCATGTTCAAGATATGAATGCTCAAGACACAGCAACTGAACACGGATAATTTTTGTGAGCAAAAACATGTAATATTTTTAATACAAAGAAATATTTTGTTAATAAATATTGCTCCCAATTTTCAATGAACAGTTTAAACTGAAGCTTACGCCTGGCTCTGAAAACCAGTATAAAAATAAACAGATTTTTAAAAAATTGTCAGCCTGTAGGTAAAATGAAGTTATAAATACCAGAAATGGATATATGACATGTTTCCGGCATTTCACTTGAAGGCTAAAAACCTACTTTGTTTGAAATGTTACAATTACGATCACATTCTTTTTGGATAAAAGTTTTCACAAATGTCGTGTTTTAATTTACTAGGCAATTTAAAACAACAATAAATAAACATGACCTTAGTGCTGACTTAATACTTCCGTGTAATTCTGCATCGTGAAAAATACCGAGGTTTCGTTTTCCGGAAGCAAATCCTTTACAACATGTCCAGACATGCTGTTTTTCTGATTCCCTGTTATATTTGTCATAGTTATGCAATAGTGTAGAAATAACATGCAAATCCTAGACGATTTCAATATTTTGGGTCGAATACATTTGCTCTATTTCAAGGCTGTGTTGTAAATTCCAGAATGCGTATATTCTAAATATTATTGCTAGTATACGCCGTTCGATTTATTTTTTATAAATTTCGGTAACCTATATATTAAACATAGCATGAGTACGTTTTGCACACTTTCTGTACAAGTAGTTACAATCAGAATTACTTTCCGAGTAATTTTGCATAGATTGTGCCTACTTTCAAATAGAAAGCAGGTAATTGAGTTCAACAAACCAGACAAGAACACAACTAAAATCAGAAAACTATTTCCTTGCATTGTTGCTGGCTTCGGGATTAAATCCTGTCCCTCGTTGAAAGCAATTTGATTTGTAATCATATTGGGTAACCAATTTACAATTCCAGACTCCTGAAAATGTCTTCTACGACCATACAATTCCGGGGGTCCATTTCCTCCAAAACTTATAGAAAGTTCGCCCTTTGCATAGATTTCAGATCCAATGGAAACAAACTGCTGATTCGTTTTTTGTTTAATAGCAATGTCATGACACATATACTGCGGCAACAAAACTGCAGTTTTCTGGCATGTGCTTAGACTTTCTTTAAACAAGCCTAGTTGTCGTTCATAAATCAAGTTTTTCAAGTAACTTATAACTCTACGATGCTCTAACTCGTGAGATTGTGGAAAATACTCGGCTTGCACAAGAGGAACAAATATAGCTGAAAAATTATATAACATACCAGCGACGTTTGAATGCATTCTTGATAAAATGGTAAGATTGTGTAATTTTTTTCCTTGGAATATTTTCTGACTCTCGTGTAGGAAAAACACTTCAGAATTTGCAGCTGCTGCTATAAATTCTATTGAATGTCTGCTGTCATTGGCTTCCATTTTTTCCATATAGTACCAAATGTCATACAAAAAGAATCTAAATTTAATAGCTGACGCTCTTGTATATATTGTAAAATTATTTTCTACAAGTTGATCCAGAGTCTTGTGAAGTAGCAAGCTTCTTGGTGTAATCATATTATAAACGTTAGTATTCTTGTACCCGTTGCTAAGCACAATACCAGCAAACATAACAACCGATATGATCCATCGCAGTGAAGCTATATTTGAGATCAAATCGGCAAAGGGATTGCCTTGCTTGAAAAATACCTTAATGAAAGATAACGCAAAGTGCAGCCAATGAAAACTTGACGGACTTTCAAATTTTTCCCAGTAAATGTGTTTGAAAACAGCACATAAGAACACAACTGTCAGCGAGATGAAAATCCAAACAGACCGATCATAAGCTTTAACAAGTTCTTCAAAAAGAAAATATGACTTGCCTCGTTGACCACAGGCAATAAACCTCAGAGCTGAGTATTTGTTTTCCAGGCTTAGAAAGCTTCTTATGTGTTGGTGAGTCTCGGAAACCACATCTATATGAACTGATGTCAATATGAGAGAACCTCGTGCAACACTGCGGTTCGGGTTGTATGGATACAAATTACCGTTTAGGCACGTATCCCTAATATAGTCGACTTCGTATTTAAGTTGATTTGCGTACGTGTAGTTAATCATAAAGTCTTGTAGCAAAATTGCTACGGCCGTGGCAAAACGCTCAGATTTGTCTTCATATTCGTTAATAGCTTTTATTCTGGAAAGTTTGGTACTAAAAAGTGCGCACTGGAATAATTTATTTTTGACGTCGTATTGCTGTTGATGATAAATATCACTAGGAATAATTTCTAAATGGTGAGGTTTTTAAAACGTTGCACTGGTTAAAGAAATAAGAGATAAAGAATTTTCATTTGTCAAACTAATATTTTTATACGTAAAACCCCAATTACTAATTAAAAGTGTTGAATACACTTTTGGGTTAAATGAGAAACTGTTACTAAAAGAAATAAATGGTGAACTAACTTTTTTCTTCTTGTATATTTGCCTGTAAGATGGCTCAAACTTATCATTTGTAACGACTATATTTAGAACCGTTGTGCAAGCATTTATATGGGTTAATTCTTTTAGCTCATCGTAGTAGAATGTTGCTGGGTATGGACCAAATGCTTTCAAAAGTAATTTTGGGGCGAAGTAATTCTGAACATGAATTACGCTATTCCATGCTTTTGTCGACACTGAATAGTTTAGTATGTCTATTTCTAAGCCAAGCTTTTCAAAATTTGGATCACTTAACGAGCTTGGTAGATATTTAGATTGTAGAAATGTTTGCAGTTTGCCTTCAGAATCAAACTTTCCTGTGGTCGAGCACAACCTTTCAAGGTAAATTGGGTTATCAATATCAGGTACATTATGCATGCAAGCTGCCAGCACTGGTTTTCGAACCACTACAGGAATATTAGGTTCTAGAATATCCCCATTAAAATAGTTATCAATAAGAACAAAAGGTTGATCAGCTTGAACTCCGTTTAATAATTGGTTCAGGTTTTCCACAGCATCTGGTTTTGCTGATTGTTTTGTATGCATCCAAACTTCTTTGTATCCAGTAATATTGTTGTATCCAGTAAGGCGAAGCGTAGTGTTGTGTACATACATCTCTATTTGCAAAATATGAACCCCTTCATCTCCAAAACAGAAATTTGTTGTAAAAAGGGCGTTTACGAGGAGAAAAGACAACATTTTAAATTTGTTAAAATTTAATTCTTGAAAAACCAGATTAGCAAATTTAAGGCAAGAACCTCCAGTACTGTCTTAATATAGTTTATATATATGTTTATAATTTAATTAAGGTTAAATGTGCTGATTAGTTTTTAGCAGACCACCACGTTAAGAGTTTTTTAAAAGATATCAGAAACTAAATTCTCGACTTAGAAACGCGATTGTAAGCTTCACATTTTAACTTGTGTGCTTTTAAGTTCTTGCACCTTACAGTTGTATTAATATACTTGTCGTTTAAATTTTTGTTTCAGCATGGTTGTTCATTTAATATATATTATTGATTATCGACCTCATTTATTATTTAAATCGCAGATTCAGCAGGGAGTGGTATACAAGCATTCTTTTAATAGGAATATTTTATGGCATTTAACCTCTGGTATTTTATACTTTATATTACATTAGTGAATTAGATCAATAATAATGCCTACTAGCACATAAACTGCGACAAATGTTTAAAAATGTGAATTACCTAGCTTTTGTAAAGAGACGTGTCGGTTCACGGGCAAATTCGGTGCAATATTTTAATTTTGCAAAAATTATAAACACATTGGCGGTATTCAAAGTTACAATAAACAGCAATTAAAGTAAATTACAAATATGATTTGTTATAGTTAACGCAATTATCTCATATTAGACGAAATGTTTGTCCAAAATTTGAACCACTATGTTGATAAAAAATTGTAAACGTTTTCAAAAGAAATACTTTACAAAATTATGCACTTAATCCCGATTTTTACCCATGGATGTATTATGCCTGATTATAGTTAGTGGTAAATCACATAATAAAGTTTAAAGATTTAAAGTCATAAATTTGACGCACTATATAAGACTTGCTCAATGCCAGCAAAACTCTGACTAGATTTCTCAGCAACACTCTCAGATAGACAATCATACTTGCTTTGTGAACCATGTACAACTTCCTGTGAGTGATGAATGGAATTCGGTTTGCACGACCGTACAAATCGTTTTATGAGCTTTTTTTTAAAAAAAAAATGGTTTCCAGCCAAAGACCTTGCAAGTCCTAAAATTGGTGATTCCTAATAAATGCAATTGTCCACCAAGTACAAAGTAATAGACCAACCCATTGCTGCAGCAACCATCCAAACAACTAACATTGCTAAGCCTACAATCTCAAGTTGTTGTCTATGCCGTTTATGTTCAAGCAAATGCTACTAAATTAAGCCAAAATATCGCCTTAAATATTTTAATACTTTGTATTTTGTAGTAGACAACAGGCGGGTTAGTTCCCTCCAAACAGTGCAAAATGCGCTCCAAATGCTTTCCCTCATTTCAGTCACAAAGCAGCTAACCGCCAACAGCAAACCACCTGCAAGCACTACAAATAGAACTACTATGTTGCCTTTCATGTTTGCAGCTTTTAAAGGCAATGGACTAGGCGAGAAAGGCTCTGGTCCTAATATTGTCCCCCACCACTCAAAAATACCCGACTGTTTAACGCTTTTTACACGTTGCTGCACATACAAAGGAACCAGGCCATGTAAGTTAAACACAAAGCTGTAATTTGTGTACGTTTCCGAGCTTATGTCAACCGGAACACCTTCACGCTGCAGAGATTTTGCAGTTTTTGTGCTTAGGTGTGTCGGTAAAAAGACTGCAATGTTGTCACAATTCCTCAGCTCCTCTGTCAAAACAGCCACTTCGTTGTCTTTATAACATTTGTAATCCGAATCCTTGCCACGTTGTTTGCATTTTACTAGCGGCGTAAAATTAACGTAAGTTTTTGAGCCAAATTCACTTTGAAAAAATACATCAATTGTTTTATTATGCAAATAACTTGCATTATAAATTTTCTGTACGTTTTCCTTAAACGTTTTTTCCACTCTATTTTTTGGCTTATGAACTCTATATAACTGACCTTGTAAGAAACCTATTGCTGAGATAATGTACACATCTATTTCATTTGTTTTGTTCCTTATACGAACTTCATGATGCGAGTACGTTGATACATAGTCGCCAGTAACAAACATGTCATAATATGTCCAGCTAACAATAATGCCGCTTTGTGCAAACATTTGAAACTTGTCATCTAGCAATTGCTGCAATGTCTGAAATGGAATTCTGGCGCGAGGTAAAATCAAATTGTACACGTTCACGTTTTTGTATGCATTGCTTAAGATCACTCCCATTAGAAGAAATATTCCTATGACAATACGAGTTTTAGAAATAGTCAAAGGTCGACCAAAAAATGGGTCTCCTTGCTCTACTAAAGCTTTATAAATTGACATGATATTTTCTAGACGTGAGCACATTGTTTTGGCTCCAATTAACAAATTTAGGTACATAAAAACAACAACCGCACAAATAAAAATACTCAACCAAGCTGTGTTCTCATAAGCGGCTCTTAGTTCTTTAAACTGAAACTGGTCAATTTTTGGTTTTCCACAACTTACAAATTGAAGATTTGCAAATGAAAAGTGTAAGGATATAGCAAATTCGTAGTAATTGGGTTGGCTAAAGTATTGTAGTGTATTGAACCACGAAGCTACAGCTTTCCATTTTTGTGGTTTGTTTACAAGTTTTTTCATCTGACAAATTTTATTTGATTTGATGTTTCCGATTGTGTAGGTATAATTGCCAGATATGTCAAGCAGCATATACGCGTACAATTGCATTAACCGGTTTTCATTATCTTTGTAATTCCTCCCTCGAAAAAATTGTAAAACCAAGTTTCCCAAGTCACACTGGTTTAGTACGTTTGCAAATGAACTTGCATGTAGTACATCGTCTCCGTGAAAACCCCAGCTGGTTTGCCCATTCTGAGGTTGCGAAAGTTCTAATATTTTCTGGATGGAAATTGTGTCAGACCAAGTGCTAATTAAATTTGTGTGGTTTTTCAGGAACCCTGAGGAACTTATTTCTGGTTGCCAAATAGACACATGAGTAATTTGTCCATATATTTTGTTTCGACTTTCCGGTTCAAGCACATAATAAACTATACAGTATGTGTCTTGTAATGGACGGAGTCTGTCTATATTTTCAAGAAAGTGTTTTTCAGTGTGTTTGTTGCTTTTTGAGGTGCCTTTTTTATATATTTGCACAAATAGATGAAGCACAGAAGCCGTTTTTACAAGGTGGTGAGCGTCGCATGACAAGCTGAATAAAAACGAATTGGCAACTGTTTTGGAATAATATTCCGGTCTATGCAGTTCAACTTGTGCAGCAAAGCTCCAGGGTTTCGTAGCAGTGGCATATTTAATGTTTATGTCATAGCAAAAGAAATCTCCATACTTTTTCAGTTCGTTCAGGTACTTTGACAGTGTACATGGAAATTCCCATTCCCAAAAAGGTGTATATGGAACGCTGTCGTTAAAATTTTTCATACCCTTAGGAACCATTACAATGCCTCTTTGCTCTAATTTTGGGCCTTTATATTCCAAAAGGCTGACAGGAACCATGGTACGTAGCATTATGGGATAAATCGTAGGTAGCTCTAAGTTTACCTCCTGGTAATTGTTAATGACAATCAGGCATCTTGCAGTAACCAGTGGTTGCAAAAGTTTATGCATATTTTGAATTACTGGTAACTTGTGCTTTGTATTTTGAATGTGTATTAAAGCATCTTGGAACCTTCGTATTTCGGAGTTGTATCTACCTTTTGAATTAAGTATTTGTACTCTTTTGTTCTGTTGCATTAGGCTTTTTATAAATATTGTATTCAATTCCTTCAAAAACACGGATGAAGCCACGCAGATAATTATAAAACCTTTTATAAACCTTCCAATTTTACACATTTTAAAACATTTTTAGTAACATGATTAGACGTTAAATGAATATTATTTCACAAAAACAAGAGATAGAAATTATTTCACTGACAGAATTCTGAATTGTTTAGCAATATTGCTTATTCTTGTTCAAGAAGCAGAAAGAGCCTAAGCTCTTAAAATCAATCCTAGGCCTACTTGGTAGGTGCATGAAATGAAAATTTAATTCTTATAGCTTTGTTGTATGGAACCTAAGTTGGAGTACTGAGCAGAGCAAGCGTAGGAATGGGAGATTAAGTGGATATAGATACATGGACATACCTATACTACCCTATACATTAAGCAGTATAGTTTAATTACCGCCTAGACTAATGTGATTACCCAAGGACTTTTTTACCTTTAAGCCTAACAGCAACTTTCTGTAGTTCACTGTCTGCGTGAAAAGAGTAACGTATGGGTATAAATGGAATATGAAATTGGTAAAGTGACCACATTACACAGGTGCAAAATATTAAGCGGCTGAAACCAAATCAGAACATTCCTTCAATTGTGTAACTACAATTGCATAGTTAAACTTATTATTTCCAATAGCACAATTGATTAGGGATTTTTAACTAGCTAGAAACTTAGGATTCGTAGCTACATTCAGTTGTTCAGTTGTCTAAGAAGTGAAACATTTTTACGTTTTAAGAAATTTTTAATTAGCAGCAAGCAGTCGTTGCTTGCTTTGCGTGTATTTCAATAAATGCTATTGATTTTGTTATATAGAAATGAGCCATTAATTATTCTTTAGATTAAGGACCTTAATGTTGTAGGTAGCTACAATGGTAAGGCTTTTACTTGAATTATAGTTTCAAATCCAAATTCTGAATCGCTTCTGTTCTGAAGGTAGAAATGAAGAATAAGTTTTGCTTTGCCCGCCAGAGTCCTTTTTAACATCGTTTCTTTTTTTCTTAACAGCTTTTTACAACAACCGAATTCTAAAGGTCTGAGTTGGTATCCATGAAAGCTTACTAGTACCAAGAACCAATAAAATAAGTAAATTTTTACTTTAGTGTAAAAACTACAACATAAGAATTTGAAACATGCGAGGCCAAAACTTTTTTGTCAAATTATTAAGAATTTTAAGTTCTCAAATCAGAATTGTTACAATTGTAAGAAACTTGCAATTTATTAAATGTTAGGACTTTAAAATTTGACGGCGTGCTTTAGTTGCTTTGCATAAAAGATTTTATTTTTCAAAAACAAAAATGCTGATCTTCCGGAAGCATGGACTTTACTCGTAAAAGTAATTTTACTCAATATCATACTTAATACAGAATTAGTACAGTAACATAATATTACTTTAACATAGGATTAATCATAGAACTAAGTTAACATTGTGTAGAAATTTATCATAAGGTAAAGCACGGTGGAATTTAGTATGAGAAATTTTCGTGTGGTTAAGCATTAAAAAGTCCACTAATTTGTTAAGTTTTCCTGTATTACCGAGAGGAAAATATAATATAGGATTCTAACAAGCATTACGTGTTATATTTGCCTGATATAGTAGGATAGAAATAGACTTAAAACTCGCAAAATCAAGGATAATACAAAGTGAAATGTGCGTTTGAAAGCTTTCACGAATACATACAACGCACTCCAGAATATTTTCTGAGCTTCAATTATGAAACTGATCAGAGAAAACAGCAAACCTGATGCAAGAACCACAAACATAACCAGTATATTTCCTTTTATCTCTGCAGCTTGTACGGATATTGAATTGGGTAACAATTTTGGGGGCTTGAGATTTTGTGTCCACCATTCCAAAATGCCCGACTGTTTAATTCCTTTTATTCGACGCAACACGTAAGGAGGAACAATACCTGCTAAATCAATTCTTAAACTCATATTTGTGTACGTTTCTAAACTGACATCTGCAGGGATATTGTTGCGTTGCAAATCTTTTCCTATTTTTGTGACCAAGTGTGCTTGGTAAAAAACCGCAGTGTTCTTGCAATTTCTTAATTCTTGTGTTAATAGTGCTATTTCGTTCTTTCTGTAACACATGAAATTTGAAATTTTGCCCTGACCTCTGCATTTGCTTTGCGGCGTAAAACTTGCATGTGGGTTTGGGTCGAATTCACTATTCACAAATACGTCTGCAGATTTTTTATGTAAATAAGTTGAATTGTAAATGTTTTCCAAGTTGTACATAATTGCTTTCTCTTGAATGTTTGCAGGTTCAAACATCCATATTCTAGGTAAAAGTTTGTGTATTAATGATGATATTTTGAACATCCGTCGTTGGTGATTATGAATAATAAAATGTTTTGTATATTTCGACGGAAAAAGTTTAAAATTTAACAATATAATATCTTCGCTTCCCGAAAGCATTTCAAACTTATTTTCCAGCAATTTCTGTAACGTGTCAAATGGAATTCTAGCGCGAGGTAGAATCAAGTTGTAAACGTTAACGTTTTTGTATGCGTTGCTTAAAACCACTCCCATCAGAAGAAATATGCCTACTACAATGCGAACTTTAGAGCTTTTAAGAATCCCAGAAGGAAATGGATCACCCTGCTCTACTAGGTCCTTATAAATTGATAAGAACGTGCGTTGGCGTGACATAGTTGATGCTGGCGTTTTAGCTAGAAGATTAATGGATTTGTAAAGCAGAAACACGGAAACTAAAATGCTAATCCAGACAGAGGCTTCATAAGCGGTGCCCAACTCTCTAAACTGAAACTGGTCAATCTTTAACCTTCCGCAACTGACAAACTGAAGATTTGACAACGAAAATGGCAACCAAATATAGAACTCATATTCTATTTGGTCATGTTGGCTAATGTAAAAAGTCAAAAGGTGTAAAGATGTGGTTCTGTTAGATATCGATGCATTAGATAAGACAGATTTGTAATTTTTGCAAACTTCACCATCTGAAGATAGCGTATAGGTAAAGTTACCCATAAGATCTTGCAACATAAACACATAAAGCTGGAATACTCTGGTTTCGTTATATTGAAAGGCGTTTCCTTGAAAAAAATGTGCAGCTGGATTTTCTGCAGAGCAATGATCAAATTGTTTTTCAATAATTATTCCATACATGTTTGCTCCATCGGGGAGACTCCAAAAGATTTTTGCATTAGGTGGAAAGCCCATTTCTGTCACGGCTTTAACGGTAAAGGTTTTTGTCCACTTGTTGATGGAAACTGTGGTTTTTCTAGATGGCCGTGGGAAACTAGCTTCAAGCGACAAAATGTCAATATGCGTTATTTTTGCGGTATGACCCTTTTTTATTGTTATCAATAGATGGGCTATACAATACACATATTGCGTCACTTGCCACATCATCTGGTCATTCTCCTTAATGTGGTTTTCTATCTTGCGAAAACCTATTAGTCCGGAATCTGGATTAGGAATTTCCAGAAAAATTTGAATAACTTGAGGCTTCGGTATTTGACTGACTCTTATGCTAAATAAATCCGACTGTGGAACCAATTCGTCGTCATAATCTGGTGGAAATATTTCAACTTGTACTGCGCATTTCCAAGGTTTCGAGGCAAAGGAAAAACTTTTAAAGTTTAAATCAACACATATAGTTTTTGGTTGGATGGAAAATCTGCCCACAACTGCAGGTAAGAAATGCAAAGATTTACATGGGAATACCATCCGGGCATTGAGAACCGTTTTATTGAAGTTACGCATTCCTTTAGGAATTAGTACAATATTATAATGGTTATAAACTTCTTTTGATATTATTGTATAGTTTGACGCAGCAGGAATCATGTTCCGCTGAATGACTGGAAACTCTATTGGCAGTACAAAGTCAACGTCCCGGTAGTTGTTTAGAGCAACGAGGCATTTTGCAGCAATTAAGGGTTTCACAAGTGTATTCAAATTCTCTATTAGCGGAGAAGTGTGTCTTGAACTTACGAGATTTTGGTAAACATTTTGAACCCGCTCTATCTTTTCGTTAAAGTTTTTGCTAAAATAGAAAATGCGAATGGTGTTGTTTCTGAATAATAAATTTTCTACGGAAATTGAATGTTTCCTAGTAGGTGAAGCGGACGCAGTTTCATCAAAGTAACAAAATAACCAAATCACGAACCAATTCATACTCAACATTGTGTTAATTTTTTGGAAATTTTTTTCAGATTATCTACGTATCTGATCGATGCTTTTCTTATTTCACAAATCAGGAACAAATGAAGTTGATGGATAAAAGGTATCAGCTAATTACTTTGCTTTTACGTATTCTAAATTTTGCACATTTTGGTCACAGTTTCATTGCTATCATAGCCTTAAGCTGTCCTTAAATAAACACAGATATTTGTGATTGGATTTAGTTTATGCTAAGTGTTGTAATCATTTGGTAGCTTTGTTATTTATTTAAAGTAAATATGTAAAATTCTCTAAATTTGTGTGTTGGGGTGATTGCGTTTCTAGTAGTGTAAATATAAATGAATTGAAATTTTAAATAATTTTGGAATACGTTTACGATATTTGTCCACGAAATATCAAATTCCAAAGGAACACTTCAGATATAACGACCAAACGTCAGCTTTTGGCTGAAGAGTTTAATAATCAATATAAGGTTGTTTATCCTTCTTCTGCCTCAATACACGAATGCAATCTCAAAAACTAATACCAAAATAATTAACGTAGGCAAGCTTGTAATTAACTCAATACATACATACGTTTAAATAGTGTTCCTCCCAAAAAAGGGATATATCTTTATATGTTATGTTTTCGTAGGATATAGCTATAAAAATCATATAATTCCTTTTGCGCCAATATTAATAATAACACTTTGGTTTGCAAAATATCAACGAATAGACGGCCTGATCAAGATTAGGATAAATTGTTTTTTTTTTCAATTTTTTTGTTTTTTAAAACAGAAGTTTGTACGTCATATTATTTAAAATAATTTTTGATTCACGAATAATTCTCAATCTAAAGATTTTCCAGTTCCTAGTACAAAGTTTCATTTGCTAAGAAGATGCTTTTATTTAAAATGCTTATTGCTTGTAACATGGCCACTGGTGTAATCACTGATTTAAAACTAAAACCCTATCCGCCACGATAGAATAGCTCAAATCGGAGTTAGCGATCCTTAATTAGACAAACTGATTGACCAAGGCAAGACGCGGTTTACTTCGCTGCACTATTATCAGTATTATCGGCACGACTTTCAATTACACTTTAACAATTTCTCACAAAAAAACTAAAGCTTTTTAGACCAACTATTTTCTCACAATTTTTTAAATAACCTCTAGAACCGATGCTCGCACATTACGTTCTCTACTTCAAACGTAATTGGTACATACTAAACGAACATAGTTTCTCTCGCAACCATGTCTGAGCTGAATCTCTTTCCCTACGCGCCGTATTCTCTCCATTGCCTTGTAGTCCTTATGTTCTTAAACTTTACGGTGTGTAATCATAACCATAGAACTACGTAATTAAAAATTAGAACTTAGACATACTAAAAAGAAAATTTGACTTCAATGCTAAAGGGTTAAACAACGCGATTCCACTCTATGACCTTTAGGGTTTGAATCCTATCAGATTGAGATTATCTTTCCTCTATGGGTTACCACTTAAATCTTGTAAGTATGGTTAATTTACATTATGCAAGCAACCAAGAAAATTATCTACAAAAGTTAATCAAGGAATATATTAAAATAGCCTGATTTTTTTATTTACTATATAGATTTAGATTTATGCTAAGCTTTCTAAAGCTTCTGACTGAGTAAGCTTGTAAATCTGCTAGTACATGAACTCTATGAACAGAACGTGTATAAGTATTTTGGATGTCGTGATACTGTAATATGCTGAACTCTCCTTTCGGTGCTTTGGTACTTATTAAAAATGACCAGTGTTTGTTTATTCTTTATACGGAAGACAATGTAGACTTTAGTGTTTTCTTTGAGCACGACTAATCGGAATATTAGTTATGTATGGACAAAGCGTTCAGCACGAGTAATGAGAAAACTTGTTTGTTCAGCAAAATATTGACAAATAGATTGATAGCGTGTTTTTATTTTTTATTTATACCTGTTTAGTATATGAGTATGAACTTATGTTTAGCACAACAGGTGGGCTTTCACAACAACATAATTAGAACACCACTTTACCTACAAAATATTAGCATTTAATTCCCATGCAAAAAGATTAACTTTTATGACGTCACGAGATTTTTTAATGTTTGGATTTCTAAAAAAACTTATGATTTCGGTAAGCATTTTTATAATCATTAGGTTTGTTTGACGTCACGATTATTTGTAAATTTGCTAAGCGTTGCGCAAGCTATAATTCAGATTACAACAATTCTTTTTAAATTTAAGATCAAGATTAAAGCGAATAGTATGTAGAAAAAATCAATCTTGTATTAATAGCAAAATTGGATTGCAAAATCTGATATTCACAATTTATTGGTTTTTTGACGAAATCCTTTTCAGTGCAATCCTAGACATCGTTAGCATTAGTTCTTACTTCGAGTGAACTCCAACGTAAGCATGTATCTCCAATCAGATTTTCAGAAACGACTGTTAAATATACAGTCAAAAGTTTTTTGTTTGTTTGGCATCTACCCGTTTATTTGGGATCCTACAGAACAGAAGTACATACCAAATAAAGCGGCTTATCGTCATTTTGTTATATCTTCTTGTGTTTGCTTAACTCACTGTTTGTTCAGTTTCTTCGAAATTCTTCGTTTAGTTATATTTGCTAGAGAAAAGCTAGACAACATTTATATCGCCCTAATATTTTTAATTTTGCAAATAATGCTGTGCTTTGATATCGCCTTGCTGAATTTTAAAAATGACGAATTCATCAGTTTATTAAATAACTCCCAGGTATACACAGCTAAAATTGCCAATAAATTCACAAACACTAACGATCTAAAAGTTCTGAAGGCCACAAAAACGTTGGATCAGACAACTTCAATAAACTGGTTAATCTTTTGTTTATACGTACCAGTTCTCTGGTTTCATTACATAATTTGTCCCACAGACAGTGCTTATCTCACCAGCTACATTAAGTTCATTTCCAAAATTCCAAAACTGTTCAAGTTTGGTATGTATTTTACGTATGCGACTATTGTGTTACTCATTTGGATAAAAATAACACTTTCCTTTGCATCTTTCAACAATCTTGTGCTTGAGTGTCGTGTTAAATTTGTGCCTCTATTAATTCGAGAGCTTTCTGTAAATTCTGATACTAGTAGATATCAGACATCGAAAAAGCTAAGATCAATATCAGTTTTGCCGTATAAGTATCGAGCTCTTGAGTATATGTTTAAGATTTACCTAGATTGTTTGGGAATGTTGATAATACCTGCACATGTAACTAATACAAAAGTAGCGTTTTTTTGCAACGTCACACTAATCAGACATTGGGATGTGCTTGGAAATGCTGTAAAGACTGCGCTAATTTTAACTGCCGCTTATACTCAAGTGTTTTGGTTAATAGTTTTACATGCAAGTGGACATATACACACTGGCTCTATGAAAACGATACAAAGTTGGAAAATGTTTGATTGGGGATCCAGAAAGGTTAACAAAATAATGTCGAAATTTCAAAAGAGCTGTCGACCGCTAAAAGTCGGCTACAAAAATTATTTTAGTTACAACAGAAAATCAATTCTTGTTTTTTTAAAAAGTATTTACAGAGGAACATTCAGAGCGCTATGTGCTTTAAAGCAGAGCTAGTTAAGCGAGTCAAAATATCAAATTGATAATCGTTTTGTCTGCATAAGCTGTTTATGCAAACATTGTTTCCTTCTTATTGAAATTGTTTTTCTAAATTCAACAAATCAATCACACCTTTATAAGACCCATTTGTAGATGCTTTATAATAAATTTACTGAACCGAAAAAATGAATGTTTCAAACAACTGAATTATTAATTTACTTCTAATATATTCCATAATTTACTTTTATTTAATTATTTACTTATTACGTATGTTAAGCGCATTCCGTTAGGTTAGCTAAATATTTTTATTGTAATCTACAGATTAGCCGATTTAGCCCCAGATTAATTCAATTTATCCTTCACAATGTCTGTTCTACACAAACGTCAAGCATCAAGATGGACAGACACTTTCGGTATAGAGCCCAAATTGCCCTGTTTAGAACCCATTCTACCCTGTTTAGAGCACATTTTACATATGTAAAGACGCATTTAGCCTGGTATCAAACCACAGTACTAGGACATACGGACAGACGGATCAGCTTGACCACATTCTCCTTCAACTCGGCTTTTAGGAAATGGATATTGGATAACCATTCCCTCCAAGTTGGCAATCCTGAACTACTGAATATTTCTCAAAACGGTTTATGGCGATTAGTAGCTCATACTAAATAGTATGTTGTTGGCCGTCCTAAGGTATTCTAATAATACTGCTTGCTATATGCTGGAGGGTCGCAGATATGTGCGCCAAATACGGGAATTTGGGATAAATTGGGATTAGTTCGTGTACGCACACTAAAAAGTTGTGGCGGTTCTGCTGAGACCATTCAAAAACTTTCTATTTTTTGCATTTTTTAAAAATAATGGCAGTCTCTCAAACTGACACTTCAAATTTGCTAGTTCTATATAGTAACTGATCATCCCTAAAAGCTTTAAGGGTTTTTGAGATGGTGAAGAAAATTTTGGCAGATTCTGAAAAAAAAACTGCTCGTCCCCAAAAAATAAATCATTGGTTTCAGGCTTCCACTATACAATTCCATGCAGATATGGAATGATTAGATATTGACAATATATTTTAAGCTAACCTTCATAAGGCAGACAGATATTTCCGAGTTCAAATTATAAAGCTTATACAATTTATAACTTTGGCATGTAATTAAGCAACAAATAATTATCAAAGTTTAATTACGCTCTCACGAAACAATCTGATTGATTTTGTTACAGCTCATCATATAACAGGCAGGTAGATGTGTATAGGCACATCATCACGTGCTTAAAAATAATTATATTTTTTATTAATCTGCATGCCTTTTTTAACTTCAGAACTAATCATCTACTAGCAAGCTTGTAAGTATGATTAGAAAATACAGTCTGTGTGACTTTACTTGATGCTTGGAAACATTTTTTTAGATTGACACAGTTGTAGTTTGACTTCTCAAACATTATATAGAGTACTTACTTACATCATATGTGTACCAACTGTTTCTTACACGGTACAAAATTTTAATGAAAACTATAAGCGTTTCAAAGTTAAAATAGTATACATTCCTTTCTATTTCACATTTCAAATTATTCATTGAAAACCAGCCCAAACCAAACTAGAATACAATCCTATGAAAACAGTGTTGTGACATTTAAATCGCTTGGGGGCCCAAATTAGGCCCATGTAAAAACCGAGAAAATTAGCTAATTGACTCGAGAGGTTGTTGCTAACATACCCTCTCAACGTTGTAAAGCGCGTTGTATTTTTTACGAAACCTAAACAGTCTGTGGTTGTACATTGAAATTATAACTGGCCACGACAACAATCTTAAACATCCTAATTGCTTAAACACATAATGTCTCGACGTATACATGTAGAACTTTACTGATACAGACCGTAAAATATTTGTTACGTTAAACAGATGACCAGAGATAACAAGCTTTAAACATACACGTAGGTTATATACATTGATGCTTACTAACATGCCAAGATTTCACTGTTTTATTTAAAACTGTTTCAAGGATTTTGACAAACCGTTTGCATTAATTAAATGCACAAACGCCTAATTTGCCATTAACGATAAGAAGTAATTTAATCTCTAAGGTTTTCGGTAACCCAAATGCGCGTTAAATGATCACTCATTTGTATCCTAATTTACATCTGGGCCTTGACTGTGTGTTAGATTGAACTAATCAAACAACATATAGAAGCTAAATGATATACTTTTATTCTGATAAAAAAGCGATATAAAAAGGAAATTAAAACTACCTCCTATCATTTTATTTTTTTATAGATTCTAAAACTATTAGTGTCTCACGGTTTTTACCATTATTCGTGCACTTCATTCCATGTGAGGTAGTCCTCGTGTCATTTTAATCTGTTCTCTGACTTTCTTGGAAACCACTTCGTCAAATATCATTACACACACAAATACCGTATCATCACTGCCAAACCAAGTTGTTTTGACAAATACAAGCCAATGCTCAAGATTAACACCCCCTAACATATATAAAGTTTATGGCTAAACGTCTTTATAAAAACGTTTGTTCTGTACAAGTTTAGTGCAAATCTTTATGTCTGCTAGTTATTTTCTCAATAAAATTGAAAGTTATAATTTTCTGGCTTAGCCTTACCGTAAGCAAGATTTAAAAATGAAGGCTCAAGTTTGGCTAATTGTAAGCGTAATTATTTACGGAACTACTCTTGAGTTCGCGGATAAGAGCAAACTAATCTTCATAGAAAATTTACAATCGAAAAACTCTTATGGTCCTGAGCTTAATTCAACCTCATCTTACAGTACCGAGATGTATCATAAGATTAATTTTGTGCGTGACGTTTCTGTAGTTGCCCAAAATATTAAGCACACGTACCCAGCGATATCAAATTTTGACCAAATTTTACTACCATTCATTACTTCAAGATGCCTCGTTGCGGTTAACAATTATCAAGACGTTAATTTAAAATTACCAGCGGATTATCCAGTCATGCTGCGAAATATGGGGCCTGGTGTGTTTACAAAATTTGACGATAAAGATCAATCAGTCTCTAAATCAATTATATTGATTCCCAAGAAAATGTCTAACCAAAATAGAAGCGCTCCAACAAACTCGTCTGCATATGAATGGCCTTGTAAAGCCTCAAGCTATTTTAGCTCCTTAGAGAGAACACCTGCCTTGGTCTTTTGGCCTCGGGCAAGTTTATGTGTAGATCTAAATCTAAAATTTTCCTCAGCCTCAAAACCATGGAGCTGTTCTGCACAACTGGAAATATTTCGACCGAATTACAGTTACATTCCAGAACCAGATGTTGATTTGTCAGGCCTACCAAACCCATTCAAGAAGTTACTAAACCTTTTAAAGTCTCAAATGACATCCGACGACAAATTTTCCGAATCTGTGCCGTACTCGATTTTATTTAACTTACCAAGAACATTCAGAAATTTTCTTAAGAAGCCTCAGGTTCTACACATGTATTTGGACATTGCCAGAGCACCCACATTGCAAAGCATAAACAGGCTTGAAAATCGCCTTCGCGAAAATGAAGTGAGGACTGCACAAGCAATCCATGCTCAACTAGCCCAGGATTTATACTGTACAGCTTATCTGCTGGTTAGTAAGAAGCTATTTCACGAACCAATAGGAATAATATATCAAGTTTATATTCTGTCGCAGAAACACAGTTCCCAAAGTCATATGCACAACCACACTGTTTCAATTAGCAGATGGAGACAATTTTCTACCATTGACGCCGTGGTAAAGCTTGCACAACCAGAAATTTCACAAACTAATTGGGTACCTGGGCTTCGCGGGAAATATCTGTCGCCTTGGGAAATGCGCACCCAGTTCGCTATATGCAACCTTGGAAATCCAGTCTTGGAATTTTTTAAAGGAAACAGCTTTAAATCAAATCATAAAGCCTTCCGATTGTACGTTTACATGTTTCAAGATCTTATGGGAAACTACAGCTACCGGATTCCCAGCAGAAACAATAAACCTACATTTTGTGAAATGGGAAAAGTAACGCACACATCGCAACCCGGAATAGGTAGTGCTTCGTGGATCATGGACCGTGAAATTATACAAAAGGAATTTTACTATGAATTCACCATTTTGCTGCATTTTCCATTTGCAAATCTTAAGTTTGTTAGTTGTGGAAAATCAAAAGTTGATCAGTTCCAGATTAAAGAACTATTTTCCGCTTATGAAAGCTTTGTCTGGATTGGCATTTTGGTTTCCATGCTTTTGCTGTTTACTTCCATTAATGTGTTGACCAATGGAACACTACTTTGTTCAACCAAACCAATCTGCATGTCAATTTACAAGGTTTTAGTTGAGCAGGGTGACCCGTTTTGCAGTCAAATTGTTAAATTTCCAAAAACCCGCTTGATAACTGGAGTATATCTTCTGATTGGAGTAATTCTAAGCAACGCATACAAAAACGTTAACGTATACAACTTGATTCTACCTCGTTCTAGGATTCCGTTTGAAACTGTACAGCAGTTACTAGACAACATTTTTACAATGTATACTCCAAGTGAAGAGATTACTGAGTATAACTTTACTAATAAATACATATTTGGGGAAACACCAAATACTACACGCTCCACTTGTATATTTGGAAATTTTGTGATGCTAAGCCATAATTCTAAAACGTACATAATCTCTACGCCAGCAATTTGGTTAAAAAGTCGTGTTGCAACCAGTTCTGAGTACAGAACTATAGAAGCAAAAAATAATCGAGATATTATCCGAAAATTTGCCCATTCTACGTGTTTTCATAAAAACACTGTAGACATATTCCTCCAAAGTGAATTTAGGTTGCAGTCACATGGAGTCATTTTACCGCCGGTCAAATGTACCAAACGAGGCCCACGTTCAGATTACAAGTGTTTCAGAGATACCGAATTATCGGTTTTAACTCAAGAGCTAAGAAACTGTCAAAACGCCGCAGTGTTTTTACCGGCGTTCACTAGTACCAAAATAGTAAAAGATTTGAGACGTGACGGCATTCCTGCAGATATCAGCGCAGAAACGTACACAAATCACAGCTGGACTGCTGATGCTGTTGGCGTTGTTCCTCCTCATGTAATACGACGCATTCGAGGGTTCAAAGCTTCTGGAATTTTTGAATGGTGGAACAAAATATTGGGAACTTCAAAGTTCATGCCGGTTTCATTACCTCCAAAACCTCCAAACATGAAAGGGAACGTACTGGTTTTATTTTTAGTTTTGGTCTCAGGTCTGCACTTGGCAGCTGGTTGGTTCCTATTTGAAAAAAGAAAAAGCGTTTGGAAGGTGTTTTGCACCGTTTGGAGAACTTCAAAATATGCACTGTCGTATATGAAATATACATTTTTACGGCTTCTATGTCAGGTTATATACTATTTTACTAGGTACATATATAAAACAAATTCCAACTAAATACCATACCATGTTCTTGGGTACAACATATACAACACGAAAGTTAAAACCATAGAAATTTGTATTCCTGAAACGTATAAAACCTTATGTCAAAGTCATTCTAATAAATTTAATTTAGCATACTAGTTCACACTGCTAGGAAATAAAATACAATAAATGGTTATGAAGTGGTTAATTATTGTGCAAATTGTGTAAACTTCAATCAATAAACTATGGTTCAATCATTTCTAGATGAGTTTGAAATAGATAGCTTTATATGACAATATACAATATAACTAGTCATTAGTATACAAACTATTTTACATTTTAGCAATTTGTCAAATTGTTCAGAATTCCAGTTTTTGATTTTTACAATACTGAATATTTTATTAAACAAATGTTTCAAGGATAGTTCAAGATGTCGGATTAATATAACATTTTAAATTTTACAGGATATATAAATGCTGAGCATGTGAACATATTAAATGTAATACTTTACACCTTGTAACATTAATAAAGAGACGACCTACTATTTCAACATAACTCTACATGGACTCAAACGATTTTCCGGATATTTTGCATGAATATTAGGCAACTTATGTCTGTTACCTGTACAAAGTTTCAGTTTGCCCCGATGCTGTATGTCGAAGTTATGAACAATTTACCAAAACCATTCATTTTCAGCTGTATCAAAAATAAGGAGACGATTTCAGATTTTAATTCTTTCTTTAATTCTTCAGATTTTTCAGATTGTAATTTATGCCGACTATAACGACGATTAAAAGTATTATGTAAACGCTGCTGTATAACTGCAGAAATATTATACAAACGTTCTAGTTTTTTTCTTGCCATCAATAGTGGTTATTACGTGGGATGGGTTACAGTTTAAGACAAAAACTTACATAATAGTTTTTAGACAAACATGGGTGTATAGTAAATTATTAATAATAATGAATTTGCAAAGCTGCCCCAACAAGCTATCAAGTACGTATACTTCTTGAGCCTTCACAGCCACAAGTCATCCAACCTCACCCCGATTCCCATTTCCACCACAACTCCAGTGGCAAATAAAAAAAAGGCAAGGGTCACAGATGGATTAGGAGATTAGACGAGGAAGTTCCACTAGAATCGCCACCTTCCCCATCTGCTCCACCTCAGAATGCCCCATAACTGAGACGATCCCTAGTTTGCCTGCTGAACCAGCAGCAGATCCAATCTGAGTGTCGCCACCTTTCCCACTTCCTCTAACAAATTTATCCCCAGAGCCAACACCTTCAGCGTCCATTCCATCCTGACCCAATTCACCTCCTTCACCATCCGTCCTGCACTATCTTCCCAAGGTAGATCCCCAAAATTTTCTCCTTCAGCAAACATTACCATTTTTCCATCTATCATTAATTCATTAACACAGCACCCAACATTCGTTTCACTGCCGTTAACTGTGGCCCCATTTGAGTCGCATAAAGTCTCCTAATGAACCTCAAACGTGTGCCAACAACCTATTGGATTAGCCACGGTACTTTTGGTTTGCGGAAATAATAAAATCAAATTATTTTTCTCTGCGTATTCCAATAGCCTCGAATTTTGCACGTGTCTTGGTCCAATAAAATCTTGGCCGGTGAGGCATCCATGGAAATCAAAGTGAGGTAATTTTGCTGAAAGCAGAGTAATTCCAGCATGGAGTTTAGTCCAAAGTTTTGGAAGATTAAACCATTAAAAGATGCTCGCTGCTGAAGACTATATGAACATAAAATTGTTTTCTAGCACACTTTGGTAAGAAGAAGCAAAAATGAGAACGTAAACAGTCCTATGCTGTACATTTATCCTGGTATTAAAATAAAGTATACAGACAGACAGACATACGGACACTGACATTTGCAGTAGCTCCTCTGCTGAAGCAGAGACCTAATAAAGCACTAAAGTGTGGCTATTGGAAACTCAGTAGAGGCCGACACGTTTATAAATTCTTCTATGTAATTTTAAATTTTGTCTGGAATTTAATCATAAGAAGGTTTAAAAATTGCTATTGTTTAGCCAGGTTTTATACAATAATTACGGCACTTAAAGAGTAACAAGTTGATTGTTTGTATAAGCATTACTCAAACTGAAAACACCTACGGACACACCATTTCACAGTAGCACTTGTTTGTACAATTTGTTAAGAAACGTGCATGTGAAATTCTATTGTAATTGTAGGTAGTTGCATAATTATTTTAGCTTAGCCGTTGCAGAAGGTCTAAAACCTATGTGGGTACAAACAGACAATAGATTTATTACTGTTCTTTGTAAAGCCATACTTTTGCCAGACATAACCACCACGTTATCACGCAATCCCACCTTACACCCACAACATTTTATTGTAGTTACAAGTTTTAAAAAAAATTTCAGAGAGAAAATTGGTGAGAACATACCACGTGCAGCATTGATTAAAACGGATTGTGCTATAAGTGACATGTTTTCAAAAACTGCAGATGAAACGCAGCTTTACAATATGCGAAATCTGATACTTATATTATTGTTGTGTTTGGCGTCCGCTAACGATTTGAACTTAGGTCCCGACTTAACGCCATTTGAAGAATGTGAGACCCACGTGATGGAAAATTCGTTTATTGAAAAGGTTTTAAAATTTTTGTAAAAACAATAAGCTAAGTAACCTGCATGTACGTAAATTTATGCGTTTATTTATTTTTATTTAGAATTATTCAACGGTGGACATATCTCCTCTACCATTTCCAGTACTACGCTCCAGGAATATATGGGAGCGAGAATACTCTTTAGTAATCCATATAGGAGCTATGTTGTGCAATGGGGACTATTACAAACCGGTTACAAACAATAGACTTGCAGCAAAAAGGCGACTGCTTAGGAAACTACAATGTGAAGTGCTTGTCTACGTTAGTCCATACGCGGATTGTAAAACTTGGAAAGTTTTTCCTAGCCCGGGTCGAATTTCCAAGGAGAAGTACAATGCATTATTTCCCTCGTACAATGAATATTTTAAAAAGGATAGAAATCTATATAGCCACTCAATTCAATTTTTACGAAAAGGTAAATATTTTGTTTTTGTTGGCAATAGTAATTTTGTGCGACAACAATCTTTTACGGAATCTATATTTCTAGTTGTTGACATGCATGAACAATCACCCGCATTTAAATCTTTTACTGCCACACTGCCAAACAAGTTGTTTCTGGATGTTGGTTTGGATGGAAAGAATACAGTAGTTGGACGGTATATCGTGAATGTTTTACCTTCTAAACCATTTCTTGACGCTTTATTTGAAATTTGTAAATTCCATGAAGCTGTTAAAACCGGATTTAATTGGCAAATACGTTTTTGTATGCAAAAAACCAGCGCGTATCTTCAATATACTTTTACCGAATACAATCTTCCATTAGCTAGCAACTTACCGTGGAATCAGAAATCCCTAAGAGTTTTACAGTTTCAAAGATTTATGCTGTGGCACTTGCAGTCAAGTGATTGTGAGCGTGATTCAGCTGAGTATGTTCCAAATACACAACATATTTTCTCTGCAAAGGGATTTACAAATGCCTGTCTTGAGAAATTGTTTTTGATTACTTTATTTCCAAATACTTCAGTACATGTTCGCGACGACAAAATATTTTACGGTGATTTTCCTGTGTCTAACATGAAGGTTGTTTCTGGCACAAGAAATCTGCAATACGTGCGCATTGAAAATAGTGGGTTTTATTTTGTTACCTGTTCGGACATAACAGAAAAATCTGAAGTATCGCTATCCGGATTAGTGTCAGCACTTGAAAATACAGTTTGGGCGTTAATTTTGGCTTTTGCATGTCTTGTTGCTGCATTTTTGAGCAGACAACCTTCTGAGATATTAAACCATCTATTTAAACTATTAAGTTATCTGCTGGAGCAAAGCCATTTTCAGAAAAGTCGCCGTCGACGCATTTTATGGTCGTGGATGCTAATGGGTGTCATATTTTCAAATTTGTATCGCGGTGACAATGTCAACAAAATAATTGCTCCTTTATTTGAAAATAATTTAAATACGTTTGAACAATTGATACAGTACAACTTTACATTTATGTCAAGACCAAGAATACATGATGATCAAAAAGTGTCATCTGCTTTTAAAACACTTCAAGATATTTTAGGGCTTCCTCAACTTAAAATCTCAGTACATCTTCTGCTTTTTGGCGAAGCATATTTACAAGTAGGTATGAATGCTAGTTCAAAAATAACCAGTGCAATAGAAAAACAAGTGATTCTACCAAATAGTATGGAATCACTTTATAAAGATTTTGATAATCCAGAGTTTATACTAAATCGGATTTCTCAGTGTTATAAAACCGCTTATATTGATTTCTATGCTAAAACTTATTTCATGTACTCAAAGCTACGACAACAGAAACTAAAAGAAAAGTCTGTGGTAACAATGAGCAACAAATTTTTAGCTCCGACGGTTCAAACTTGGAATTTTGAAATGGTAAATATGGATGCCGTCGACTTTGTTGTAAAAGTTGATAGTTTCTTGCATTCTGGAATTTATCAATTTTGGACGAGCTTACAACTAAGAATGCAAACATATAACGCCTCACTAGAAATTTCAAAGGATTCAGGGGTTCGGGTTAAGCCAGTAGAAATGGAGGATAATGTTGTGGTTGTGTTTTATTTATTTGTTGCTATGATAGCTTTGTCAATTCAGTGTTTTATTATTGAATTGAAATTGTTTGTTTTAATTGTAAGGATTATAAAATACGGTAGAGTATTTAGTAGGTATTGCGTAAAATCTGTGCGATTATATTTTAGAATTGCAGTACTTTCATGCCAACAACAAATAAATAAGGAAACTGGGAACCTAAGCAAGTACTTGCAGTTAGAATGTCCAAAAATAAACAATTAATACGTAAGCTATTAAATTATTGGCATGTGTACCAATAGCCTAAAATATGCTTCTTTTCTTCAGTTTTATTAAGTATTGCCAAATACTTAATAAGATTGTGTTACGGCCGTTGGGCCGTCCGGCCGTCCGGGAGTATGCGTTTTTCTCGGAGATGGCTGTACCGATTTCCGCCAAACTTTGCAGAAAGATAGAATATGATCTGAGGATGAACACTAGTGATTTTGACCCGGATAGGTCAACTCTAGGTTAGAGGTCACAGCGATTTCGAAACTTTTTATAAAGGGACCTATGGTGTGTGACACATGATTATAGATCCATTTTTGACCAAACTAACGAATACGCTGTTTGTTTGTTAAAATTCGAATCCGAAGGGCCTTAAATTAGGACCTTAAGGTCCGAATTTGCAAAAATACGGAATCTATGCTGTGCGACACATGATTTTAGGTAAGTTTTTGACCAGGATTGCAAATATGAGATCCGTTTGTTAAAATTCGAATCCAAAGGGCCTGAATCAGGTTTTTAAAAGCTCAATCCGCTGTAATAAATGACAAAGAATGCGACCTAAAGTTGTCTTTAAAGTTGTTAAAGATTGCTAATAAGCCCTATATACCCGTGGCAATACCTAATTTGAGTTTTGTAAAGTTTATTACGTCTCATTAAATTATCAATAACCAGTCAATGGTAAACCATTAAAAATGCTCGCTGCGAAAGACCTGGTTTAGACCCTATTTAACTAATTTTGACCCCAAATAGCCTAATTTTGACCCCAAATAATCTAATTTTGACCCCAAATAGCCTAATTTTGACCCCAAATAAACTAATTTTGACCCCAAGTAGCCTAATTTTGACCCCAAATAATCTAATTTTGACCCAAAATAGCCTAATTTTGACCCCAAATAGCCTAATTTTGACCCCAAATAGCCTAATTTTGACCCCAATTAACTGATGTTGACCCCAATTAACTGATTTTGACCCCAATTATCTGATTTTGACCCCAAAGAGCTTGATTGTGACCCCAAAAAGCCTGAGTTTGACCCCGAGTAGCCTGATTTTGACCCCAAAGAGCTTGATTGTGACCCCAAAGAGCCTGAGTTTGACCCCGAGTAGCCTGATTTTGACCCCAATAGACCCCAAAAATAAAGTGAACGGACACACGGACACACTACTCGTTAATAAGTTCTCCTGCTGACGCAGCGAGCTAATAAATATAATATAATAAACATCGAGTAAATATAAACGATTCGACAAAATTGTAGTTGGTAAAGCGTAACTTTTTATTAATAAAATTATTCAGAACTTGATTTTTGCTGAAACAGGCATGCTTTTATACGAAATCTATATACATGTTGTACTTACTCTCCACATACTTAAGACCAATTTTTATAATATAACATATTATGATCATACATAATCAATCTTATTTATTTGGTTTGCTATTCACGAGCTTCAGCTTAATTAAACAACTAATAGCTGCGTTCCAAAACCGGCACCTTACTTCTTTTTGCTTTACTTCTTATAAATTTTGGAATTGAATAAGCAAACATCGTATGATTACATATTTCAACACCAAATGCTACAATTGAAATTGCTGATCCGATAAGAAGTAGTACAAACATAACCATACCATTTCCGATAAGTGGGGCAGCTTTCACATCAACAAAACAAAAAGATTCATTAAATGAATTTCATTTGTAGTGTCTTTATAGCTAAAATGTAGCAATGTGTGACGCTATTATTAAGTAGCCGCAGGCTAATTATTCATTTCGCTCACTTGGTCTGTTCCGGGTCCGTCCACCCGCCCGTCCGCCCGCCCGCCCGTCCGCCCGCCCGCCCGTCCGCCCGTCCGCCCGTCCGTCGTCCCTAAAACGCCCCTTAGAATTGGAATTTTTGAATTCTGTTTTTTTCTAAACGGTACTACTCAACAAGACCTCGCGCCTGGTCCAAAAACATTTTGACAAAACACCACCAGAGGGCGCTAAAAATTGAAAAAAGTGTATAACTCCTTTCCCTTACAACTTTTTTCAATTTTTTTTCTGGAATAGGTTCCTTAGGTCCTACTCCATCTATTGACACCCCAACTTTTCCCCAGCGCACGCCCTCTGGTGGCCAAAATTTAAAAATGTCATAACTCCAGTCCCTTAAGACTTTTTGAAGTTCTGTTTTTTGGTATGAGTTCCTTAGGCCCTACTGCATTTATTGACACCCCAATTTTTCCCCAGCGCACGCCCTCTGGTGGCCAAAATTTAAAAATGTCATAACTCCGGTCCCTTAAGACTTTTTGAAGTTCTGTTTTTTGGAATGAGTTCCTTAGGCCCTACTGCATTTATTGACACCCCAACTTTTCCCCAGCGCACGCTTTCTGGTGGCCAAAATTTAAACATGTCATAACTCCAGTCCCTTAAGACTTTTTGAAGTTCTGTTTTTTGAAATAGGTTTCTAAGACTCTTGTGCACTTCCGCAAGTCTTTCTTTTTGAATAAAAAATTATATGCGGCTACTTACTTCAACATTTCCAAGGGTTTATTTAAATATAAGATCGCCTATGCAGAGACTGGAACAGGTAGCGGAAGAGGTATCACCACCTCTGATTCACCAATGCTACAGGAACAGCCGGCAGTACTACTTCGTAATGGTCAAATGTCAGTACAAGGGTCGCACATATACCTGTAAGATAGAGTTGTCTATTTAAAACTTCAAATGATTAAACTGAATCTATAACATCTATCTTAATTTGTTAATTACAGGTAATGGCGAATCCCAGATAAAACGAATATCATACGAGCTAGTTGCTCAACATGTTCTGGGTCTCATAGATTACAAAATAAGCGGGACGGTCACAAGATCAACGTAATGCAAGGGCTATGCAACCTCTCTTCTTTACAAATGCTGTCAGGCAAGGTCAATAAGCGTATGAAAAAATCATATCCCGCTGTAGGACAAACAACTGAACGGTTTTGTTTTCTAAATCTATAGCTGCCAAGAAGAAAGCGCGAAATATTCGTCAAAACTGGATGGGACGACCCGCTTTTAAACTCAATACTTCTTCTGAAAAGCCTTCAGTGACCAGAGAACAAGCTGAGACAACTAACTTACGGATATAGTTTCAAAGATGTCAAACCGGTGCGTATGGAAGAAAGCCTTCGGTGGCCAGAGACAAAGCTGAAACAGTTTTTTTACGGACACCTTTCTCTCCACCCGTCCGTCTGCAAAGCAGCCTGCAATGACCAGAGACTCAGCCCAGCTGACCAGCTGAATCAGCTATGTTACGGACATCTTTGTACACTCGTGCGTTTCCCGAGAAGCCTTCGGTGAGCCGTGTCCCGGTTGGTCATAATTCTGGACCTGCATCTCTATTCTCCGGTGTTTCCGAGTACTCCACTGTGAGCGGAGCAACATGTCACTCATCTGAATCAGATTCACTACCGCGTCGACAGAATCAAGCTTGGAGGTAAAATACAAATTTGGGACCTTCAGTTTACAACAGTGGTGACTTGAGTGGCCTAAAGGAACAATACGTGTGGCAGAAGATTATATTTGACTGTGAAATGGTCACCAGGAAGTCCGACTGTGAGCGAATACTTTTTTAACCTACACATGAGTATAGTTAACTAAAGTTTAAATTGAACTTTTATTTAAAAATGTGGGTTTGATTGCGGCAAAGTTATTAGGTGAAAAGATATTAGTAAAGCACCCAAAAACAGCTCTCACAGCTAGTATTAATGGGTTCCAGTCAGGTTTTGCATTGTAATTAGAAACGCATCCTATTATTCCCGCCTGAAACACGCATATAAGTTTATAGTTTCAGGACTGTCACTTTCTTACATTCATTTTTTGCAGAACCAATGCTCCTCTTTAGAACAACCTATCTAACAAATCAAGGGAGAGTGCAATGTAGTGAAAACCGTGGTTGAAGTGTAATCACAAACTTGACTAGAATTAAATACATCCCCTGCAAGAATACCGGAAATGAACCAGTTTCAACGTTTTGCTGTGATTTGTGTTCATGCTTCATGAAAGTTCTCATTCATTCGTTCATCTCATCTCTTTTATTTGCACAGTCTAATAATATTGACACAAGCTGTAATGCCTGCTGCTTTTGGGAAGATGCTTCTGTGGTGGTATCTCCTGAGAATAATATCATTATTTAATATCAGCGCTTCTGCCCTATTACCTAGTTCAGATAATCAGAAAAACTGAAGCAGTTTCAAAGTATACGTCAAGGTGATTTTAATGGATGCATTCCCAAAGATGTGAAATCGATAAAACTTTTACACATAATCCATTTTCCATTCCCATTCGCGGAATCACCACCTTGATTCACTGACATTGCAAAGGAGAGGAAAGTGGAGAAACTGATGCAGTTTCAATGCATTTGTGTGTACCTCATTCGTTGGGGCAATACTGGAAAATAAATAGTAATGATGATGATGATACTATGAAAAAGTTACAATAATGTATGCAAGCAAGCCTTATGATGCTACTGCGCAGAATCAGGAGGAATGGCAAGAAAGCTCCTTAAGTCTGTGACTGTCAAGTCCAGTAAACTAAGTAGCTAGATGTGTGTGCTTTATACTTCTGGAAAGAAGTAGAAGCATTTTAATATTACTTAAAATTCCGATTTTCGTAGGGTGAAGTTTTAATCATCTCCTTATTTCTAACCTGATGAAAGTAGCGAGTGACGTTGCTGTCGATAATGCGTTTGTAAATGATATACCGATGGCAGTACACTGATGCAGTGCAAGTATACCCCTGCCGATGGTAAAATAGCTGTAATGTAAAATAATATAATATTGACACTAGTGGTTATGCCTGCTGCTTTTCGGAAGATGCTTCGGCGGTGGCATCGTCCGAAACGAATAATATTGATTATTATGTAATTTCAGTCTAACAGTTTACGTTCTCAGACAAACCCTTCCATTCCTATTCGTATAAACAAATCACCACTTTGATTTCAGAAATGTGCAAAGAAAAACACAATGCAGAATCGGATGCTGTGTAGATGATATGAGTGTAGCAGATGTACTCATCATTGATTCGTGTACATCAGGCTTGGGTAATCACGGATTAGAATCACTAATCCATAATCCGGGATTAGTGATTAAGTTAATCACTTAATCACCAATCCCACTTCAGATATTTTGCATTTAATCACAATCACTAATCCCTAAACCAGCAGCTTTTAATCACCTCTTAATCACCACTTAATCACTCCATGAAGCTGCTTTTCTATTACCTTGAATTTAGGCATGCTTATGGGGGTTGTGATTAGTTGTGATTTGTGATACACATGTATATTTCCAGTTTGCATTTTCGTTTAACATTTAACCACCTAGTCCCCAGTGATTGGAATTGATTTTAATCACCTAATCACCAGGATTGGGATTTGTATTAATCACCAATCACTAATCACATCTTGAAAATACCGTCTTCATTTAATCACAATCACTAATTACTTGATCAAAATGGGGTGATTACCCAAGCCTTTTGTACATCTCTTTGGGTACATTAAACAATGCAATACCACTTTTGTAAAAATTCTCGCTTTCCGGTGCAAGCTACGGAAGGAAAATGGAAATGAATGCCTACACCATTTGTGATTAGTTTTCATAAAAAGAAATCAAATGAATCAAAACCTCATTCAACATTTCTTCTGCGGTGAAGAACATGCAAATTAATGTGGCTTTCAATCTTTCCGTGGCATGTTTACGGAAAACCACAAAATATCATTTTCTTTGTCAGTTTTAAATATGAATGCATTCAGTTATGAAGCACATGAAATGAAAATACAAAACGCTTTTTCATGTCAAGCCATATATCGTATGCTCATTGCATAGCGTGATATATGCATTCCATATTAAATACATATTGCATGCAGAAACGTATCTACGTGCGCCTGAAGTTACTGGTGGAGGCTACGCCAACTCCCGACATAAAACGAAGTCATCATATTCGAATTTCATGAACTAGTCTGTATATTTATTAGCGTAAAAATACAATTTCGATGAATTAAAAAAATTGGCTAATCTGGAATAATCATATACAAGTGGAGGAACAATTTGCGACATTAAAAACATCAAAAAGTTAATTAATTTTTTAATTGCCCTGTTAACTTTAACTGCAATTATCTCATGGTCGCCACCAGGGCTAAAGCAAATATAAGCGTCATTACAACCAGCACCCTCTAAAGTACCAAAAAAAGTTGTAAACAGGCTTAGCCCAGGTGGCGACCATGAGATAATTGCAGTTAAAGTTAACAGGGCAATTAAAAAATTAATTAACTTTTTGATGTTTTTATTGTTGCAAATTGTTCCTCTACTTGTATATGATTATTCCAAAATAGCCAAATTTTTTAATTCATCAATATTGCATTTTTACACCGCTAAATGTTCGAACACATTTAAACTTAAATGGTCCATAACTTCCTTACGTTGGGGTTATTGAACCTGAATTTTTTTGTGTTACTATTAGATTGACACTAGTTATCGACCAAAGCACAAATAATTTCGTTTTTCGTTACTTCGAAATATGGCTGTCGGGAGTTGGCGTAGCCTTAGCCACTGTTTTAATAAATACAAACTTACAGAATATACGTTTACCAACGTTCTGTCATATTATTGTACAAACATCATAAGCAGGCATTGCTGACAAACCGCATCCTGTTAAAAAACCAAAGCTTTTTAGCATGCGTCATCAAAGCTACACTAATAAAAATTGCAAAAACGTTACTAAACGCTGATTCCTTTTAATTGGCTCATGCCGTCATGCTCAGCTGACTACATATTCTAGTCGCTAAATGCTCAGATCTATTTATTCTTGCTAGGCACATCTGCATACATTTATTATAAATTATTATACTCATCCAACGCCGTACACTGTATATGATAATGTCGTCTGCTCCTAAAGTAATAGATGCAAACAGTAGTAAGTGAGCCCAAGGCAAATAAACTGTTTGCGGTAATTGTGCAGATTAAAAAAAATAACCTAACAAATATGTGGGATCAAGTTTTTCTGATTTTTATAGGATACGTCTTAATCAAGTGGAATGATCAGCGGTAAACATTTTTACTCCTCATTTCAAATTTACAACTGAATTTGTCTTAATGGTTTTGTAAATTTGTGCTTACTTTAAATTATGCAGAACATCACCAAAACTGTACCCTAAGAGAGTAATGGAGGCGTGCAATCAAATCGTTCTACTTAAACCGAGTAAAAAGTTGTATGCGGAAGCTGAAAAGGTGGCGGAATGGATTTGTGAATATTTAAACGCCACATGTAGAGCTTGTCCGCCTTCACGCAAATTCGAAATTCAGAAATGGAAAATAGCTGGAAGCGTTGGCAAAGGAACTGCAATTTGTCACAAGGGCAACTTGCCGGATATTGATTTGGTGTTTTTTCTAAGAAATGCAAGACCACCCTTTAAAAACACATTGGAAGTAATGGCAAAGCTTCTAGAAGAACTGGATGAAGTTTCCGGAGTTGTGGCTAGAAAATACTCTGTAGAATTTAATATTTGGATTCAAGGTCTAGGCGATGTAAAGGTTGACTTGTTAGCAGCAGAATACGGAGTAAAATTTGATGAAGGTGTTCTTCAGACGCACAGAAAAACAGTTGAAGACAATGAGAAATTACTAAAAGACAGAAACAAAATATTGTCTTGTGCACTTGCCGAAAAAACTGTTAATTTTATTCGGAAGAAAACTGCAAACGAATATGTTTTGAAAGTTGTACTATTAGCAAAATACTGGAACAGTTTTGTAGATATGAGCCAGTTTGCTTTTATTCCAGCACGCTCTTGCATAATCGAACTAGTTGCGATTCACACACAGGAAACTGTTGTAACAGTGCATAAGCCAAGAGATCTTGTTTCTGGATTTCGTCGATTTTTGGAAAAAATGAGTAAGTTTCGTAAGCTGGATATTTCAGTGGAGAAACAATTTCCTGCTAAAGTCAGTGAGCCACTCGATCTTTTCAAAGTTTTGATTGAGGGAATCGCAAACTATTTTCATATTCAGTTGAGTAAACCGGAAGTCGCAGAAGCAATAGAAGAAAAGAAGACACCGATAATAAGGGATCCAGTCAATGCCATGAATAATTTTACTGAAGGAATACCTGTCAAGGCTATGGAGATTTGGGAAGATCAAGCAAGGAAGACGTTGAAGTTGCTGACACACTATCGTAACAATCATTGTGATTTTGAAAAAGCAACAAGTACTGAAATTATCCATGCAATCTTTTCACATAAACCATAAATTATTTATGAGAATGAGTATAGACTGGCAGTTATTAAAATGCCGTTAAAATATAATGGATAATAATCAAATTTACTTTAGCTAGTTATCCGTAATAGTGTATATTTATCACAGATGATTTTTTGGTTTTATTGAAAAAAATGGCATGTTTTAATGGAAATAAATTACAACAATTTCAAACTCACATTATGTAGTTGGGATTTACAATTTATTTGCTCAAACAGAGTATCGTGTCAATCATTCTCAATTTTGGTTCTTAAAAAGCATGCAATCTAGTTTGAGTTGTAGTCTTTTGTCTGGCTTATTAATAAAGTCTACAGACAAACAAAATACAAATAATTGTGCTGTGAATATCTCTCCTTCTGAAACAAAAACGCCTTTTGCATGATAGGCATATTTGTTGTTGTTGGTTTTGTCCTTACAACATGTAACATGTTATATGCTTATCAATTATCGACATACATACTATTTAGGGCATAAAACAAATCCAAAGATACAATCAAGTTTAGTAAAATAAATGAATACAATATACAACTTCTTGCAGTAATATTTACGAACTAATAATTGCTTGACATTGTTTACCATATCGTATTTTAAGAAAACACAATAAATAAGCATGATTGATTTGTTGTTTCTTGTTCAAGCTTTTATAGATAACTCCACAAGTTCTAGGTACTCCAACGTTTAGAAAGATTTGAGATCTTTACAATGTTTCTTGATAAAACGAATGTAAGCAAATGGTCTAGGACTTATTTTGTTACGATAATTCAATTTACTGTCTATCCAAAAAGGAAAAGTATCCAATTTCATAAGTGGATCGAAGCTCTAATTCTTAAACGGCATAAATTGCACACGAACAAGGTTAAACCGACAGCCGTGACAATAACATAAAGATGCTTACGCTACTTGCTAAATCTATTTTGTACTTGAAAGCTACACAGTTATGCCTTATCTAACGATTTATTCCAAACTTTATTTATAGCATACAACATAACGGATTTTCCGAACAAAACTGAAATGTATTATATAATCAATAGTTTATAAACATTCTCAACATGTAAAGCTACTTGTAAACTGAAAGGTTAATTTGTCATGACTCATGACTTTACTGCGACTAGTTGCAAATTTTTATGAAAACTGTTTTAGTTTATAGTTTATAGCTCTACTTTTAATCTCATAGCTTCTGCGCATAACTACGCCATGTCTCGATAAACTTCATTTTGAGCTGTGATGGAAAGGATTGATTCAATTCAACTTTCCTAAACGTCCAGTAATAAATAACCAGACTTTAGCAAACACTTGAAACCAATATATAAATTGCAATGCTTGCTATCACAGGATTAATTGATGTTATCAGCAAATCTTTCCATTTATTCGATGCTCTGTCTCTTGGTCCAGTAATCCATCCTTTTAACATAAAACCTCAAAAGAGCTCATTTTTAATTACCACCAACCCAATTTACGAAAGGATGCAATGGAAATTCCATTTAGTGCACTTTGTTTTAATCTCTCTGTTTCTGGACTACCGTCTACTGTTTGAGTCCCCCACTCAAGGACACAAAGTCATTACTTTTGTCAGCTTATTCATCTATCACTATAATATACTAATGACCTGGTTCTGGTACAAACACGGTGAGCAAGTGGCATTCCTATTCAATCAGTTCATTCAATTTGAACAAAATAATCTAAGTCTAAATTCCACAAAAGAACAAAAACTCTGGAATTGGAAACACAATTTTGACGTGCTTCTTGCTCGAGCTTGTGTTATTTTACTAAGATGTAGCTTTGTATTATCCACAATTGGATTGGGACTGAGTGCTGGTGTGTTTCCTTACGCTCCTTGGAGTATTCTGCCATCATGGCTAGCAGAATATCACGTCTCAGAAGATAGTTCAATTATAAGCTATTCAAAAGTTGTAAATATATTGTCAAGATTTTTTGCAAGCTTGTTTACCTACAACTCGTGGAGAATGGCCGGTTCTAACGGAGAAATTTGTATGTCATTTTCTCTGCTTGCTGGATGTTTTTGTGTGTACACCACCGGATTAATCATAAAAAGGTAAATGTCTCGTTATTTTAACAAATTTTGATGTCGTTCATTCAAGAATTTGTTCATATTTTAGTGTTTATGTATCTTTAGGCAACTTTCAGAGATTCGTCGGCCTGAAGACGTAAAAACAGCTATCAACGGTTTGCGCTATTTTCAATCCATTGCAAACCTGTACAACGATCTTTTCAAAAAGAGCACAGTTTTAGGATTCGTCATTTGCTCCCCATTGATGCTTATGATGGGAGCTTACACACTTATTTGCAATGCAAATAACATAGATGTGACAAGCATGATAATTGCGGTAAACTGTGTATTTCTGGGTCAAGCAATGAACATAATTTGCTTTGAGTTTGCAAGAAAGATTTATAGTTTGAATGAAAAGCTTTTGTTTGGAGCACGAACGGAACTGGGATGTCGATTTCTGCTGCAAAATACAAGATATCATAAACTGCTGCAAAAATATTACAAATCATATAGAGATGTGAAAATATACTTTATGGAAACAAATTTCTTTGATAGGGGAACGCAATTGGTCATTTTACGGTTTTCGGTAGAGCAAGTGCTTAATATAGTTTTAGCAAAACAATAATACGACATACTGTAGAAATTAAGTATTTTAAATAAATATTTGGTCTTTTAAAGTTGTCTAGTTTTACGTCAGGCGGACCAATAAAATTAGCAAGATTCCATTAATAGCGCGCTGCTTCGGCAGGGAAGCTTAAGATGTAGTGCGTCCGTCTACTTTATTTTCTAAACCAGCAAAATTAGGGCTTGAAACTAGAAAAATAGACTTTAAAACAGGATAAATGGGCTTTATAAAAAATAAATAATGAGCTTACACAACCGTGATTTACACGCTATGTATTAAAGCTTATCAGATTAATAAATATGCAACGCTTGAGTTTTCGTGTGATAAAACTTTATTGATTTTATTAGGGTCTTTGCGGGTCAAGCCAGTTAAAACATTCAGTGGTAGCTTATGTGTAATACAAATTGCGTAGTATTCTAAAAGCCTTATTTTACGTCTATCAATATGCACATAATCTCCAAACCATTCATTTATAAGCTTGCTGCTTTATCATGGGAGTCAGTAGTCCGAGTTAAATGGGCTTTAAACCAGGTTAATCGAACTCTCAACCAGTCCAAATAGGGTCTGAACCAAAGACGGATAGTTTCACGGTAAATTAGAGAAAATTTCACTTAATTGAAATGAAGCAGAGTTAACCTTTGTTTAAATTTTAGGGTTTGTTGGCAGCAAAGATAATGTGTGAAATAGTGAAACCTAAGAGAAAAGTCAACAACATTCAGGAAATTACCCAGACTCCTTGTCTCTGACGCAAGGAGGGCCCGTAGTTATTGTTAATTCGCCCATTAAGTCTGAAAGAACACCTCCCAAAAATCCCCATGGAGCAGTGAATTATCTACACCTCGAGTTATTTCCCCCCGATTTTGAAACCTGTCGTCGCAGCAGAGAGGTTAGACTGCCAAACTAATCTCTAAAGCACCGGGTTCAAATCTCGGGACTACCACTTCATTTCTTGCATGCATTTTTTTCATTCTTTTGCTTTCTAGTATGCATCATATAACTTCTACTTGCACCTAAAAGGTGCTGGGTGGCTAAATAAAATTTTATAACCTGATACTCATAATGCAACATGTGAGTATTATGTCACTTACAAAAAATACAAGATCCGATGACGATGAGGAAAACTCTTGCTGTCCATCTCTAGAAAAAGGGAATCTTTTTAAAGGTTCATTTCGCTTTCAATAATTTTTTCATTCATCATCATCATGATTCATTAGATTAAAAGACAAAAAACATTAGGATTGGTATATAGATAATATTTTTATAGGTATTATGCTGGCCTATTTTCATAAAAGATTTTTATACAAAAGAGAAGTGGAAATCCGTGCAAGAACAATAAATGCGTATAGCATAATTGTAACATATCAGGAGTCTGCTTTTTATTTAACTCTTACCGAGCTTCAATGATGAATGGAGAATAATAAGAAAAAACAAACATGAGGATAGAGACAGGCGATAAAGATACAATCTTCATCATCACCAATGACATGTGTGGCGAAAAGTCTTCCATTTCTTCGACCACTTCATGGACTTTATATGGTAGAGCTGTTGATGATTACGATGATGTCCATGCATCATGCATAAATATTTATCATTTAGTAATGATTTGCACACAGACACATCTCGGATCTTGTATTTTTTGTACGTGACATAATACTCATATGTTGCATTATGAGTATCAGGTTATAAAATTTTATTTAGCCACCCAGCACCTTTTAGATGCACTTAGAAGTTATATGATGCATACTAGAAAGCAAAAGAATGAAAAAAATGCATGCAAAAAATGAAGTGGTAGTCCCGACATTTGAACCCGGTGCTTTAGAGATTAGTTTGGCAGTCTAACCTCTCTGCTGCGACGACAGGTTTCAAAATCGGGGGGGAATAACTCGAGGTGTAGATAATTCACTGCTCCATGGGGATTTTTGGGAGGTGTTCTTTCAGACTTAATGGGCGCATTAACAATACCAACAAGTTATCTTCAGTTTGTCTAAGGCTAACCAGTTGTGGAAAGTATCAACATACATCAGTTAAAAGCAATGTGCCTAGAAGCAGAAGAAGTATGAAATGGAGTAGAGAAGAAAGTAGAAAAATTTAAAGGGTCTTTATAGAATCGGTGAATTATAGGGAGAACGTTAGTCTAAGTTACTAAAGTAGTGTTAATATGCAGTAAATCAGTATACATTTATTGGCAATTTTGTTACTTACATCATACAGAATGTCACAGTATGAAACATGAAGCAAAAGTATTATTTACTCTCATACATTCATATTTCTAAAATAAGCAAAGTTTAGTCCTGATCTTGCATAGATATATAATATATCAAGGATAATGCTGAAATGCTTATTTGTGAGTACATGAGCGTAAAATTCCTTATAGCCAACTAGGGTTAGGGATGCAGTGTTTTAGCAGGAATTTTAAAATACTTTTGCCTATTTTCAAATTTGCTAATTTCCTGATTTTCATTGTAGCAAATGATTTGCATTTAACAAAAACTGATGTAAAAGAAAAACTTTGTTTCTGTTTATACTTTTCGACTACAAATGCTAACAAAGCAAATCCCATTCCTAGTCCAAACAACGCAAATATAACTACTACATTCCCTTGAAGAGAAGCACTTTTTACAGCACCACTTGAAACGTGCTTTTATTCGTTTGTATTCATTCCAACGTACGGCAACCAATCAGCAATTCCGGATGCTTTTAATGCACTTATTCGAAATATTGTGTCTGCTGAAGTAATACCATAAAATGTTATTGCTAGTTTTGAGGGCGCGTATACTTCAGATGCAATTGAAACTAGGTCCCTAACTAATTTATACAATTTTGTTGCAAACTCATTGGCTAAATGTTCGGGAAAAACAAAAGCAGTTTTACTGCAGGCCATTAAATCTTTGATGTACCACTGTTCTTGGAATGAAAATGCATTATTAATAAGCATTTTAAATCGACTATGTAATGCAATGATATTCGGTTTTGGCTGGTTGACGTCAGGTTCAAGTAGTTTCACAACGCGCTCTATTTCCTCCGCCACTTTTGGATGAAATGCAGAGTTCAACCGCAGTTTTTGAATGAATGAGCACTCTTTTTCCTTTTCGGTTGGGTTATGAGACATTGTCATATTTTTTGTTAGACATGTTTTAGTCTCTTTTCACCAGGTTTCAGATAAAATGCGAAGAATTGGTAAATTATCGGTCGGATTGTAAATATTAAGACCATGTGATTTAACTTCAGTGCAGTTGAACCTTAACCTATGAATTCCTAAATGAAAACTAATTTTGCCTTTATCGAATAGGCTAAAAATTGAAAACTTGTCTTGAACTAAATGTTCTAGTTTGTTATATAAAATTGGCACCCGTGGTAGTACCATATCGTATACATTGTCATTTTTGTAGGCGTTACTTATGACAAGACCACCCAAAAATAATCCGGAAAACATCATCCGAAATATAGGATTCTTTTTCATGTATGCTTGGAATGGATCGCCCTGCTCCAGAAGGATTTTTACTGTTCTGAATACTGTGTCAAACCACTTGTGTGAATGAGCAAGTGCTGAAAATGTACCTTTTATAGTCGCCGCGTAAACTAATATCACGCCAGCTATGCACATCCACACAGGAAACTCAAACACGTTTACAAAATCATGAAAGGGAAACGAAGTTAATCCACGTTGTCCACAAGATAAAATACGCAGTCTGCTTTGTTTTTCTATTAGATTTTCCACAACAAGTTGATTACTTTGCATGTAGAAGTTTGCGAACTTATTTACTATAACCTGAGTCGACATTTTAATGTTTCGTACACTATAGCATAACGCAAAGTCAATGGGAACTTTATACCAACCATGGCTTGAATTGGTTATACACACATGACAATCCGAAAAACACCAAAAACCGCTTTTTGTAGCTAAAAGAGTCAATTTTGCTAGTCTAGCGTAAAAACTGTCATCAAAGGACTGGGATGTTAGTTTTAGCAAGCTTGTTTGTTGACATCCCAGACTAAGAAAATTATGGAAAAAATTGCGGGTTTGTCATTCCAAACATTGAGGTAGTGTTCGCAAAATGTTTTTGCAGATTTCTCAAATACGTGCAATTTGTTTTCAAAAAGTTGTCAACTGTAAGTACTTCTATCTCTAGACCAAGAATATTATTGTGCTGCAAACTGTAGCCGTGACTGTAACAAGATGTTACAACTTTGACGTGGGAAACTGATTTTTGAAATATATTCATTTCAGCAATAAGAAAAACCAACTCGGATTCCATATGTACATCTCCATCTAAAGGCAACATGCCCAGAATAAATTTGTGAAACTCATTTGTGTTAACTTTTTTGGTGAAACTCTCCAGCGGAATTATAATATGGAATGCAGGAGATGACAATAAATTTAAAGACCGGTTGTGAAATCCATCAATTTTCAATTTAAATCGCAAGTTCCACGGCATTTTTCGCCAACTCAATGTATCTTGCAAAAAATACTTGGGCACAAATAAGTGAATCTGTATTTTTCCGTGCCATGGCCGTGAATGTAGAAGCTGCTGATTCATTTCATTCCCAAATTTAGCAACATTTTTGGCTTCCTCCTTAAACGTTAAAGAAAAGCTAACGTTTCGCAATTTGTTTAATTTTTGTAGTCCCAAGAATCTTTTAAATGTTAGTGTAATAGGAAACTCTGGCTCTTTAATATCCACTTGTGCATGGTTTACTATGGAGATATATAAAATGTTATTTTGTATTAAAGGCCGTAAAATTTTATTTAAGTTCTCAATTCTATAGCTGACACTGTCAATTGTCGAATATTTGAAAGTTTCTGTTAAACAATTATAGCCTCTGAATTCCAGCCACGCACAATTGTTTCCATTGTAAAGACCAAGTTGATCTAACATTAGAATTTAAACAAATAAATATGAAAATAATTTGAAACAACGTCATTATTGAGCTGTTAGACTTTTCTTGTCTTGTTTTGAAGTTCAACTTATTTTACATACAGGCGAAAACTAAAAAGTGTCTACACTGTTGTAAAAGTTGTTTATCTGTATATAGGAAGCCGGAAAAACTAAAGGAGGAAGTAAGTAAAATTACAGCAGGAAGTAGCATTTGTATTTAAAACTGGCTACCTGAAATAGGTTAAGTAATTAACAAATTTAGGTGGTTTTTAATTTTGTAAGTACTCCTTAATCCGCTTTCTCAGTCCGCTATATTAAGCAATGTCTCATAATAAATAAGGACAATAATATCAAGTCTTTGGTAAAACTTGTAAAAGAGCCCAAAAACCTCTACCAAGTAAGAAAAATGTCTGTCAGGGGGGACCCTTACCTAGGGAGCCCTAAACTTGCCGACCTATGAAGTTTACTATAAACACCTACTATTTACAACATTGGACAAAGTCAAAGGTGCCAATCAATATAACAATGTAAGCAAATGTGCTTAAAACCGTTAGCAATCCAATACATTTTAATAGAGTAGCAGTGCATGCAAGGTTATCAGTTATGGTTGTTGGAAAATTAAGCATGTCACCATTGACTACGCACAAATTCTATCAAAGTTTCATCAGCAATTGTTACAACGTTTCTTTTCAAACAGCAAAATTTCCTGTTATAGTCATTACCTATAATTTACTTTTTTTGTCTGGAGTAAATACTTTTCAGATTTATTGGTAAATTTAATTAAAAATCATAACTATGTTATTTTGCTGATTGTTAATTAGTTTGGTCAAGGCTGAAATTTACCCCCTTCAAAGTTCCACAATTTCACTGCTTGGTACCAGACTGCTAGCACAGGCATTAGAGTTAGTTTTCAAAGTGCCCCGAAGAAGAAGCCGCGACCGGAATCAAATCCCTGTGCATTGGAGCCCCGCTGGCTCATCTGTTCAGACAAACTCACTTGACTGACAAAGTTATCGAGAGGAAACCGATTTTTCTTTAGAATTGGGCAATTTGTAAAAATCTTGCTAATTTTGGAAGTTCTGAAAGTCCCCGAGACAGTGCCAAGTGTAAGTCATTCTCCATTTCCATTTAATTAACAAATCCTTCCTTTTCGTGTTGATGACGAATAATTAACTGTTTCAGTGTCCTTCCTGTCAAGATGAAATTTTTCGAGCCATGGACACCAAAATTACCTTGCCCAGGGTCACGATCGTCCCCGGAACTGAAGATCAAAACGGAGGAAACACCAGCCGCACCCAACAACGTCAGCATCCTGTCGGATGCCAGCTACTCTCAAATTTTTAATCCTGACGCCACCTATCCATCCGATGCAAGGTGGTTATTGAAAATGAAAAGTCCGGAGGAAATTACTGAGCATCTTGCCACTTTATTACCGGAAGTTCCCAACCAAAACTTGTCCAAGGATGAGATTCAGGATCCGGATGCTGTTTTGAAGGAACTCCATGAAAGATTTCTTAAGGAATGGCTTGAAGAAGAAGCAGTTTCCGGTTTGATGGAAAAAGCAGGAATTATGGAAGAGGAACAACCGGAAGCTTGGGAAAGTTTGAAAACTGATGCGTATTGGGACAAGATTAAACGTAGTGAAAAGAAGACCAAGCATGGAATTCCGGAAGTGGAAGCTTTGGAGTTGATGTGGGCTTTGGAACAGATTGAAAATGAGAAGGGGGAAAGGGGAATGGAGGTCAATGGGAAGTTAATGGAAGCTACTAAAGATGACGATGACGATTTGGAGGATAGTGACGAAATACCAGACGAGGAATGATCATTTAAGAAAATTGTTAGTTAAAATAATGCATAATTTTGTGTAAATTTTGTAAGGAAACTTGTTAAAATGCAGAATTATGTATGGTTTACCACTTGACTTTAATGAAATGTTAATTTAACGTATAAGTTTAAAGAATAAAATCTTTCAATTTATTATCTACAGAAAATTATTATGCTTTTAGAATGTTTTAGTCTTTAGAATTAAAACAGTAAGCAATATTTCTAAATATTTCATTCAAAATAAGTAAGCAATGTTTTAAACAATTTCCCAAATGGTGGTGTTATCAATGCTACTTGTGTTATCAATTAGTGTTCCGTCAGGTTGAAGCTTAACAGCTTTTCCACTGGCAACATGAATTAAAATGTAGCCACCTTGATAACTAACTATTTTAAAGTGTTCCCAGGCTTGTGGAGTCTATAAAATCATACAAAACTTAGAATTTTCTGCAAAATATTTTAAAATTCTTAATTATTTTGAATTTATACATACTGGTGCAGTAGCACTAAGCGCCACAGTTCCATCCATATTTCCGGTAACGTATTGATCATTAGCTGAGCTTTTAATTACGTAAATTGGAGCGTTATCCGGACTTTCGGGAACGCGTTCAAAATTAAATGTGGTGGCATCTGCGGCGTTATTTGCACTAGCTTTTAATTGGGGATCGGCAACCACATGAAGATTGTTCTCTTTACTGCGAATTTTTCCTTGAGCTTGGATTGGCGCTGGATTGCCACCGTCGGTTTGTACAAGTCGGTATCTTGAAGCGGGTATTCCGTTTGTGGAATTGGCGTTGTTAAATAGTTCGCCGTTTGGTTGAGTAGTGATAAATGCACGGTTAACCATGGCGGTTAGAGTGTAAGTGCCATCTTGTTGAGCCCATCTAAAGGTCTAAAATAATTGATATAAAAAATTTCATGAAATTTCTTTAAAATTTTACAAGATTGCTTAGTGTTTTAAAAATAATTAGTACTTCGTAAGATTGAGCTGTGTCCCTTGAAGCCGTTAAAGCTTGGTCGCCACCTGGTGACCCGGTAACAAATTTGCCCAAACTTGAGCTCTTAATTGTACCACCGCCAGGCTTGAAACCAAGTTCGAATTTTTCAGCTAGGACGTCAGCAGCGGTGGTGGCAGCCAATTGACCGGCGTTTGAAACGGTGAGGTATTGACCAGTGGCAACGTCCTGAATATTATAAAGACCCTCTGAAAATAGCCATAAAATGTAAAACAATAAGTTACTAAAATATGTTTAAAATCTAAATTTTGAAATATATTGAAATAGTTTGAAATTACCTGGGGTTTGAGCAGCAGCACTGCAAATATCTCTTCCGCCAACAGGATCCTGAGTAGCCACAAAATACAGTTGGTTTGATGCAGAGTTTCCAGAACCCCAGTCAAATAGACCAGCGGAATATTCATAAGCCTTGGAAGGATCTACAGCAGCGTAAGAAGCGTAAATTACGCTTTTGAAATCGTCTCCGAGAGTAGTATCGTCCAATTCTTCTTGGCAGTAAGGAATAACCTAGAAGTAGACAAGTTAACTATTTTAAAGAAACTTTTAAAGAAATTTAAAACCGATTTTAAAATGAGAAATTTTACCCCTTCGATCCATTCCTTATCGTAAGTGTAGTGACCGATGGGAGTCAAAGGCAGAATTTGAATAGCTGCGATTTGGATTCGCTGTCCCCTAAAAGCACAACAGCATAAGATGTTAAATAATTGCTTACCAAATTATTTTAATTTGTTATTTTTAAGAAGAGTCTTAAGTTACCCCCAGAAAAGCCAAGCTCCAGCCTACAAAATAACAAAATTATTAAATTATTACACAATTCGTACTTTACTCAATGTTTATTTAAGTTAGGATATCTTTTTTATATATATTTGTTAAATACCTGAGTATCCATCACATTTCCAACAGTTGTCAAATCCCTGAATTCCTTTTCAGGATAAGCGTTATCAGCGTCCTGGGTGTTGGGATACAGATGCCAGTATTCCCTGGCTCCAGCGATTTCCATAGCTACAAGGACACGCGCAAAGTCGATAAGAGGTTGGTTATTGATAGCGTGGGCAAAGAGGAGGAGACCGTAATAGCCGTTGATAGCTTCACCGCTTGATTCCTTTACAAAATCAAAATAAATTATAGAAAATGTTGCATACTATCCAATACTCATTCTTGTCAGCATTCAAAATATTTGAATTTGAAATGAAATTTCATACTTGATCTCTTGGTCCAGCACCATTAGCAATGCCACTAGCCCAACTGTGTCCCGCAAACCAGTCAAAATGACGAACAACCTAACAAACAATTCATAAACTTAATTAAAAATTTGACAAATAAATTATATTCAAATATTTCTAAATTATTTAGGCCTTACAGCATAGTGAGGATCTGCTGGACTGGGATTTCCTGTATTTCTTGCCACGCTAAAATATTTTAACAAAAATTTAGCCTAATTTCTAAGTTAATTTTAATTAACATTTTGAATTTTTTTAAACGTACTGCATAAAGAACTCCATATGTTGTTGCAACCAAGCTGGATCATACTTGCCAATAACCGCCGCTCCATGCAATAAATACCCATAATGGAAATGATGATCGTTATAATAAGCATTACCAAAATCCACCCAAGTGTTATTCCACCCATCCTTATTGATAAAACCTCCCCATCCAGTTTCAAATGCTGCAGAAGGGCTTCTATTTCCATCAAACCAGTATTCCACACTGTCCTTTAGAACTTGTACAACTTTGTTAATAATCTGTTGACTGCCTTCGCCACCAAGATGCTCAGCAATTAAAGCCAAACGAGAAGCTCTTGCCCAAGCACCACCCCAGAAGTAAAAGTCGCCAGGAACCATAACTTCTAAAGCGTCAGCTTCGGCTTCGAGTGTTTTGCGAAGTTCGGAAGTGCAAGATGGATGTGGGGCATTGAGAGAAAACCAGTTTATTTGGGGAAGTTGATGTTGTTGGGTCCATACATTGCCTAAAATTGTCAAAAATTTAGAAAATTTCCCAAAATTTCATTTAAACAAATTTTGTGATTTTTTACCTCTAACTCCTCTCATTTGTCCTTTCAAAGTCAAGTAGTTAATCTGCACATAATTTGGGTTTTGCAGAGCGCGACGATGATGGGGCCAACTGAGCAACAGCAAATCTGCAGCATTTCCTTGGCTAACAGTCCATGTCCATGTTTGCGTACTAACGTCACCGTTAACTTGGTAGGTCATATCAACTCCGTTTGGAACGGCAGTAGAATGAGTATCGAGAATGGCTTCTTGGGAGGCTTCCTTTAGCTTGGCGAATCTCAATGTACCGGTGTAACCAGGTTGAGAAATAAGCTTAGTGGTTCCATCTTTTTGCAGAAAATATACCAATTTTAGAATATTTCATGGTAAAATTTTCATAAAAATATTTTAGAAATATTACCTTGTCTTAATTCTAAGTCAGCTCCCAAAGCATACAAAATGTAGGTACCACCGCCATGCGTAATCTTTGCTTTTTTTCCTTGCGTTACCCAAGCAAAAGACTGAATATCGCCTTGATCTGAAGTTATGACAACTTCTGCATTTACAAATTGCAATGAGATGTATGGAGATCCCGGTACTAGGCAGGAGTCCATTGTGGTGGTGGAGGCATCGTTAAAGTATTTTAGGCAAACTGTTTGGGTGTCCCAGCTAGTAGCTTTTCTATTGCGGATGTTTTCGGGGAGGCCAGTGAAACCAACGGTAAAGTCGCGTTGTGTATCGACGTGAATGGAGGTTCCGTCGAAACGACGAGAGTCGGCGAGACCGAAGGTTAGACCGGTGGAGGTAGTAACGGTTTGGAATGGGAAGGGACCGGCGACAACGGCGTCTTGGTTGCCGACGGTGAAACCAGACCACCTATTAAGGAAAAATTGGAATTTAAAATATATATCGAAATTAGCTAAACTGAATTTAGCTACATCGAAATAAGCTACATTGGAATTTGCTACATCGAAATAATCTATACCGAAATTAGGTACGTCAAAATTAACTTTAATTTTCAAATATTTAGGCTTACCAAGCGTCAGTAGGAAAAGGAGGAGTAAAATCTTGGAAAAAAGGTCCTGGAGGAGCATCATTAGCTATTGTGCCTCCCGGCAAATTGGGTGCCGATGTGCCAATAGGCTCATTTCTAGGTCCTGACCCGGGCCTATGTCCCTGCGCCAACTTGCGCGTTGCTGGCGAGCCATTACTGGCTACGGCCAACGCTAATACAAGAGCTACACAAAACTTCATAGTTGCTGTTGCTCAAACTAAAGTTGAAACTGAACTGATTTGATTTACAACTGAAGCTGAGCGTTTTACTACGTGGTGTAAATATACCCATGCTTTGCTGACGTTTCAATTAACGTAGCAGCACGAAGTGATTGACACATGTCATTGTAGAAAATGATGGATTAAAAAGATGATGTGAAAAAGGTGTCGTGTGAAAAATTCGTGATAAATTAAAATAATTTTGCACGTGTAGAAGAGGTTATAACTGGAACAGGTAAAGTGATACGTATATTATATTAAGCAAATGATTGACATAATGTGCAGAAATGTGCTGTCAAAATAGACATGCAGTAATGGTTTTAGTTGAAGTAGAACATGAAAATAAAATTCATGTGACTAAAGTGATTGACGTTATGCAATCTTTATCTAATTCCCATTTTGGTTTTTTTCGCTGCATATTTTAACATTTATTTTGATTATTGTTTGTTAATATAGTGTGTGCAGATATAGTGTGGATATAATGCAGATATGTTAATATAGTGTTGACAAACTTTAAAAGATAAAATATTTTCGGGTATGGTGTAAAATAAAAGAATACATTTTTATGGAGTTAATAACCTAAATATGGTTAAGTTGTTTGTTTGTAAAGTGAGACGAATTGATTGCATCGCATGATTTTATCTAATAAGAGCATGTGAACACAACCTGAGACTGGGTGGCGATTCAAATTAATTTGGTTATTACGAATATTTTAAAAGATGACATAATAGATGATGATGATGAAACAAATAAGGAGCTATACCTGTAGAAGATTTAGTAGTTTATATATGAACATGGTTTTTCTGGAACATCTGGAATCATGCGTTGGACAGGTGTCTGGAGTTATGTGGTGACGAAAACATTTGTACTTGCCTTGATTGAAAAGATAAATTATTTGGGCAGAACATGGATTTAATTACCAGATAGTGTTTGAGCATAATAGGTTTCCTGTTGTTACGGTTGTAGTTGTGGTTATACGTGTTATTGTAAATGTAAACGGTGCACATATATAAAATACAAATAAGAGGAATTTTGCGATTACACAATAGTTTAGGACCTGTTTGCAAACAGAAGTTCTGACTTCAATGGATTTCGTAATTTGGGTAAGTAATTAATTTTTATTTTAATCTTATTTTTGCATTTTATTGCATAATTCTTAAAAATATTCAATGCATTGCATACTATTGTAATTATAAAATAGCATTGTCGTGCTTTCATTAATTTCGATTATTTGAAAACTAGGTCTAAAAGAAAAAGCAAAGGGCTCGAAAGATCATTCTGATAGCAAATTTGTATTTTTGGCTGTCAGCCTTACACAATAAGTATGGTCAGTATCAGGAATTACTCTTATAAGCGGACATGGAAATTCTTTTAAATAGGTCGGCGACGCAATCTCGGGGAACCCGAGTTTCTAAAAAAAAACCCGAGTTTTCGAAAAAAATCCCGAGTTTCTAAAAAACCCTATTTTCAAAAAAATCCCGAGTTTACCCTTTAAAATCCCGAGTTTACCCTAAAAATCCCGAGTTTGTCCTAAAAAATCCCGAGTTTTGAAAAAAACAAAAATTTTCTCGGTTCCGAGGGGTACCTGAAATTTAAAAAATCCCGAGTCTCTAAAAAAAAGACTCGGGATTTGGCAAAAAAATCCCGGCGACGCCGTCGCCGAGTCGCAAAATAATTTCCACGTCCGCTTATAAGTTTTTTTTAAATCCTAGTTTGTGCAAAAATTCACCAAGCCATACTGAATTTTTAAACGTCTGTTGAAATATGTTTCCATAAGACTTTTGATGAAGTGATGGTTACCTCAATCATTCATTGGTTAGATAAACATTTATAACTTCATATAAGTTGGTAAGTTGGTGGATATTTGTGTAAACTGATACTGGTATGATAACGAGCGCTGTTTGTTCTAATTCATTTGGCCCCGATGTGTTACATAGCTAATGGCTCGCTTCACCCCAGAGTACTTATCAGAATTCAATAAGAAGTGCATGAATTAATATAGAGGAAACTAGCATATTTTATATAATCATAGTTGGCTAGTTCCTATAGTTCCTTGAAAGTGGAAATTAGCTCAGCGATTCATAAAGATTTATGTTAAAACGCTTTCAATAAAAAGTAGTACTGGAATTTAGCAAGTTTGTGTGAGCATGTGTTACCCCAAGTGTATAAATTTGACAATGTTCCACACTTTTTGTTGGTGCTCATGTATAATTTTTTGTATGTAGGAGAAGATACTTTCAGATATCGAGAATACTTACACAATTACTAGTAATCCTGCTCAACGTGTTACGAAATACTTGTATTTGTTCCCTCAAACTATCAATCCGTCAATCAGTTGGGGTGTTATGAGAAAGTTTCAACTTTCCTCAACATATAAGCCTTGTTTTATCAAAAACTAATTTGGTACAAGCACGGTATCTTGTCATTGTCAAATATCTCTGCATGAATAAGATTTTATAGAACTTACGATAGACCTTTTCAAGTAATTTGTGGTTGCTTCTGCTCACTTTATAACAATTTTGTTTCATTTCAAAATAATGCAGAAAAACTCATTCAACTAGCTACATAAAGTACCTGCATCTTAAGAACTAAAAGTTGTGTAACACAGAATCACAAGTAGACCAAAGGCAGAAATTTAAAAATAAATCAGCCTTTTTTGTCTTAAACCATAAGATCCTACTAGGCGCCCAATTTGGTTGCACTAAATAGATAAGTTAGGACTTTTACCGATTTTTTATATCGTCAAAATAATTCCTTACGTATAATAGTTAAAGTTTCAAATTTTTGCTGTGGCATTGGCTTCATCAAAAAAACTTCTTGCTTCCAATCTATTGGTTTTTAAGCAACAAAATCTGTACACATAAAGACGCTGAAAGATTCAAACAATTTAGTGGTGTTTGCATATCAATAAAGTTTGAAGAACCCATTTTCACTTTATAGGGTTGACACCCTTTCCAATATTTCAGCTCCATCTTCCTGTATCTTGTACCAAAGATTCTAATTTCCCTTAAATTTTGCTGAATGATCTTCAATGAGTTCTGGTATATTCTAGAAGCACCTCCGATTACAAATATTATTACATAAGGACAAGAAAATATAATCAGAGCTGGTATGCTGAAGTCAATCCAGTTATGACTACTTGTATCAACCATTATTGGAACAGAAATTGCAAATAGTATAATTGGCATGGTAATCAGTATAAAAATAAATGGCCCCTGTAAGATTTCGTCGTATAGGTTTACTAAAATCCCCAGCTGTTTGAACTGTAGAACACGATTTCTGGCAGTGCCAGTTGCATCAAATCTAAAGCGCTTCCGTTTGTTAAGCCTAGAAAAAATTGAAATTAACTACAAAATATAAAACTGCAAAGTCAATTGTAAGATCAGTACTTACGGTAAAACCATGCTTTGAAATATGGTTAGCGGCAAAAAATACACAACACAAATACTAAAGATTGTGGAGTGAAAGGAAAAATACCAAGTCCACAGGTTCATCGCATATATTAGAATTTTTAGTATTTTAAAGTAAACACAATTAATTTGCCCATAAAAGTGACTGAGAAGCATGAAACCACTCAAAGTTACTTTCTCAGTATGCAACGCAGGCACAACAAACACGCAGCCCAGAGGAAAGAAAATCCCAGTGATTTGAGCTATATACACTATCAAAATACTGATTTGTTCATAAAGTTGTCTGCTTTTAAAACTGGGTTTTGTGAAATAGTGTGTTCTGTCGTAGTCTACAAGAACATTTACGAATACAGCCAAACTTTTTCTAACTCGTGTGACCTTAATAAGAAACGTATGGGTTATCAGAGAACCTACAAAAATCAACACCTGATCCAACGTTACGGTTTTTGCGAACAAAATCTGTGTAATTACTACAAGTAGAGAAAGAATGGAAACAAAGCATTTCTTTGAGTGCTTTCTGTAGAAATTATCATCTACTATGAGTCTCCATTTTATTGCGTTGTTTGAAGTATCGGTATATATTTCCAGGGGTACAGATTTTAGAATACCTTGGATTTTATGGTTTTTATTAAACAGTTTCAGTATATCTGTCATCTTTTATATCTGAAGCTGGTCACAAAGGTACTTTTAATTTACTTGTTTTGCTGCTCACCAAAATGCAAAATGGGCAAACTTATTAATTCCTACGTTTTTCAAACGCTGGTACACATGGAGGAACAAAAAAGCGTAGTTTCTGAAAAAATACTAATAATTTAGCGTCATAAAATTAAAGTTGGTGTTATCGTAAGCAGTCTTAACTGTTTGAATTTATCGTATTAGAGCTCACCATTCCACCACGCTTCGTTTTGTTTGAGATACGTCTCATAATATGACGCTTTGACAGATTACATGTTCGTTATTTTAGCTAAATTTTATTCTTGTTTGAATAGCGACAAATATTATTTTAAATCAACAGCATAATACTTGTACCTTTTAATTTATCTGAGTTCTAAATAAATAATTATTTTTTGGCATTCAGTATGATCAATATCTAATTTCCAGGCCTACGTAAGAGCACGTATTGCTGAAATTATGAACTCGCAGTATTCCGTCTAAATAAATACATCAAATTTTAAAGGTCTATGTAACATAAGCGTGCTCACGATAAAATGCCTTCGTAACAAATACGGTATTTTCGAAGGGTAAATGAAATTGTGACAATATCTTGTAAAAAATGCTAAACCAGCTCTAGTAGATTTATGTGTTTTGGTCAAGCAGATAGATTGTATGACAGTCGGCATAAAGGAGATAGTTCACAGAAAATAAAGTAAGATTACTTATCTTCGCTTTGATATCAGCATTGTTTGCTGCTTTTTGTACTTAACCTTTTCGCTTGTGAATATTTATCATATAAATGGACGTAGGCTACAATTTTTGTTTGAAGAAAATGTACCAACACTTCCTAATTCTGGATACGTAAATTAGCCCTACGTTACCAACTTCCATTTCAAAGTTTTTCCCTTGACTTCCTAATTGTTGTCATGAAATTTAGCCTAATGCTACCAACCTCAATTTTGAGGATTTTTCCTGGAGTCCCGAATATTTGTAAAAATCAACTAACAATAGATTGTCACCAAAGAGGGTTCATTCTCTGAATGAATCCTCTTTAAATGTCACTATTTTTGTTCATGCATGCATGCATTCATTCATGCATCTTTACTCCTCCTTACAAAAGTCACAACGTTTATTTGCCTTTTCGAACGCTGCACTGGTAAACATGAATAGGTCACTGTCCACGCTACAATGCAGTACAATTAATGATTTTAAATCATTGTACCTTCAAATGACAGCAAGTGACTCTTGTTCAATGCATATCTGGCTTCATACACCCATCCGATAAACTATTTGCAAAATCGGGCTACTTTGATTACTAAAAATTGACTTGACATAATATGAACTTGGGGCAACATGATTAATATGGTTTTATTTCCAGGGGGTATGACTCGATTATGCAGTCTCCATATGGGTATTTATAAAAAGGCACAACATTGCTTTAGCCATGTAAAAGATCCCATTATTGGTTGAACCAAATCGATCATCCCCCTGTACCCTTTCTTCATACGAAAACTTTAGAATCATACAAATTTTCCCAATTCACTCGTCATCCCAATTAATGCACTTATACTCATGAATTTGTAATCGTGATATTAGGAAGTGCATTTCGTAATTTTGAATATTCAGCTCTGTTTGCGTCGTTACAAAAGGGAATACAAATATTCATAAAACAAAATGGGAAAAAGTTAGCTCCATATAGGAGCTCGTGGTACGGCATGGCATTTTTCAAAATACTCTAATATGGAGCTTTGGTAGTCATGGCCTTTTCAATTCTAACTCCATATCGGAGCTAATGGTAGGCTATGGTCTTTTTTCAAAAACTCCAATATGGAGGTTTGGTAGTCAAGGCCATTTCATTTCCAACTCCAAATAGGAGCTTACGGTAGCCTTGGGCTCGAACACAAAAACTTCGATATGGAGTTGGTGGGAGTCTAGGTACTTTTCCCGATTACTATAGGAATGGAGCCTATGGTATTCTAAAGGTTAATGCACGTATGTAAAGCGGTATTTAGAGAGACGAAATGCAGAACAACAAAAAAGGAGTAAGTTTATTATTCATCTTAAAGCTAATTAAGTCCAAGCTAGATCACCAAGCCGCTTTTCCTAACCGTATAATGAGATTATTTTGTTTTTATTGTACATATGCACATTCAATATTTACACAATATTGATGTATGTCTATCTTTGGCTCTACCATTCTTTTAGTGTTTCATTTTAATAAAACGCAGTTTAAGTTCACTGTGACAGTAGGCCTGACAAATACGAATTACTTATTCCTGTTAGCTTACGGTTTCAACACTTTAAATTACACTGTTGAAGAAGTTTTATGTTCATCCTATATTATGTTGAAAGAATTATGTCCACTGCCTGATCGAAAATATTTTCACAAAAGTTTTTAATAGTTTCATCATCAAATTGCGGTGTTGCATAGTACCAAGTTACAGGTCCTTGTGCTTTTAGCGTTTTGCTCCATATTCCTGACCTGGAAAACGTATTAGGCCAACTCCCAGTATTTATAATGTCCCAAGATTTTATTCTCCTTCTTGGCCATTCTATGTTGAGTAAGTGTAACATTTGCAAATACGTGGCAATGTTTAGAATATAACAATGTATTTCACAATTGTTATTAAGGAGGAAGCACCGTACATGGAAATTGGAATGAACTTCCATTCAGCGAACAATATCCAAGTGCCCATCACTCCTAGCAAGTCCCATAAGTAATCCGGCTACACATCGAATGCCCTAAAATCCAAACTGATTAAGACACTGAAGCATGGCATATTGTTTTAAACTTGTTAGGTTTGGTTGTGGAGCAGCTGAAAACAATTTTAACCACTGAAACAATTGGCAGAAAGAACATTGACAAGGACCGAGCTCGCTCAAACGAAATCCACTGGATGATTAGTATTCGAATAACAATTTTTAGCAATGAAAAACGTTGTGTTGGAAACGCGATTTTGAAAACATGGTATGTTCCATCAAGGTTTTTGAATATGGCCAGAGGTGGTGAAGCTAATGCACATATGAAATGTAGAATAACCAAGCCATTCATCATCAGTCCTACCACATCCACAGGCTCTTGATTTCTTCAAAGCAACTTGGCTAATTCTAACTAGAAATTCATTGCAGTTATTTCACAAGAATTCAAATATTTTAAATGTTTTAATTCAAACAGCAAATTTAACATAAAATATCTGCAAGAAATAATGTGCGCCCCAAAATATAGACTGTGAGTGGCCTTTCTCCATATTATCGTTTCTTAAGCCACGGTCTAGTTTCCATAAACGGGCAACGTACTCAACAATCTCCACGCAGTGTATTTTTATAGCAATATTAAGGCTAACACATAACACAACACTGCTTATTTTAAACAAGCGATTTTGTATCACTATGTATATACCTAGGTACAAAAGCAGGCATACAACGTTATTAGGAGGTTTGACGCGTAAAACATTACTAGCTTCCTTACGCGTTTCTCAACTTTGTACTTTTCGGCAAAAACATCTATTGTAACTAAACGATTGTACATAATTTTGGTAAACAAAATTTCGTCCAACTCAAGGGCTTTCCACATAAGATATGTTGCCATTTTAAAATCTTTGGGAACAAAGTTTTGGCTATGGTTAGAAAATAGCAACTAACTTTATTAACCAAACTGAGAGTCAATTTTTTATTTTAATATGCTAAAGTTTTAGTTGAAGTTTAACACAAATATAATTATAAAGGCTTTGATTTGTAACGGTCTGGATGTCTCTCCCACGTACCATTTTACCAGGATAATTGTACTTTTGAGTCTAATAGGGATCTTGTATATGCATCCTATTTCGGTTTTGGGAATAGTGTCTTTCAGCGAGCATAGAATGGAACCGATCTTTCTGCCAGGAATGTATCCAAAATCGCAGTTGAGCATGAAACTTAGAAATTCAGTGGTAAGAGGATCCATATATATGGATATCCCTATAGGGTAGAATAATTAAATGCTTTAAATGTCAGCATGCAAATGTCAGCATACCTGTTTAAAAAAGGTAAAGAATAAATGTCAGTTTAACAATAATGCCACCTCAATTTCTCTTTGTGGTTCACTCAGGCTTCATAACTGATTACTGAAACGCTAAAGGTCGACCCTTTCAAAAATTGCTTGTGCTCTGAGTAGTAATTTAATTTTGGGTTAAACACCAGGACAATTGATGTTTTAAACAGTGGTGTGTGCGGAATAATTATCTAGACGAAACCTGAAATTATTTTTACTACACTTTACTTCAATTTAAAAAGACATTAAAAAACTACATGACTTTTACAAATCTAACTGCTCCAGACAGACAAAGAGGAGAATAAGATGAGAACCGAAAGTTCTCCTACAAAATATAAGATACGCACAGTGACGGGAAGCCCGTCACCATGTTGATATTTTAACATCTCAGCAGTTTGATGTGCAAGTAAGGCAGTAGTTGGTAAAGCCCGGTTTATAGGAATCGTGCACGGTATGATATAACGGACCAGGTAAGGCGGACTCTGGTACTCCGAATTCATTTGTTCCAACTACCAAACAGGTAAGAAACACTTTTAATACTGCTGATAACTACTCTACTCCAAAAACTACATTAGAACGTAGCATTTTACATGGTGTACGGCGTGTAGTGTATACTACAGGAAGGAATAATTCTGGAAACAGAAAACTCTAACAGCGCATCTGAACCTGCTGTCATTCCAGTGATACAGACACAAATTGTGACAAATCTACAAAATTAGACAAGTGAAATAGCACAAAAAATTCCCCTCGTCGATTATCACGTCGATATTAGAAGGGAAGCTATTAGATCTGAAAGGCAAACATTTGCTCCATTATCTGTCACCACAGTATAAGCTAAAGGCATGTCAAAAGTGCGCATACTAAATGTGCCAAGAGAAGCCAATTCATTAGAAATCCCTACCTCTTCTATAGAAACTGATGAGGAACAAGACACACGAGTATTTCATATTTATCCCCGAAATCAAGAAACAAGAATTTAAGTACAGGTGAGCAAAATCGTGCATCTAAAAAAGCATCAATTAGTAAATCAGTGCTTGCAGTCTTGTATTCATCAATAAGGAATTTTGTCATTGGTTGTGAAAGTCAAGAGGAAGAGGTGATAACAAACCAGACAGAAGCATAATAACGCACCATTCATAGCAGGACAGAGAGACTTGGATAGTTCATTAAGCTCCAATCATAGCGCTACCACGGTCATAACCCGCGATAACATTGCTAACATTAGCCAAGATTTGTCCGAATCTAGTAGTAGTGGCCTTTTGCTGTCCGAAAGTCAGCATTCAAACACAAGCATAACATTTAGAGCTTTAACATCCGTTAATGTCACACCTTCAGGGACAACAAGTCTAATAATTTCCGGTGACAAACAAGGTGAAAGCATAAACAACGTCCAGCCTTCAACCTCACAAGCATCAACCAGTCATCTTCATAAATCCAAAAAACATTACGTAAGCACACGTAGCTTCAGAGTGTCTAGGTTGACTTCAGGTTGTGAAGATTCGACTAGAAGTTTTCACCAATCAAGTAGCTACCTGAGAATTAATAACACTAAGCTTTCTGCGAATAATACAAGTGGCATTAGAGCAGACAACATTAGTACAAAAATTGACGATCTTATAAGCCACTTTGCACAGTGGAATTCATCTGCCACAAAAAAATCAAACAAAAGACTCCGCGCAACCAGAGGTACCAAATCAGTCCCACTTTCTGAACTTGAGCCGTTACATAACAATAACACTTGAGCTTCACAAAACTTGACTATTGCACATAACGACAATCAGACCCCTCATTCGCGTAAAGAAGACAGTCCTAAGACTAACACAGGAACAACATAAAGTACTTCTAGGTCCGATAACTCACTACAACCAAGAGACATCGACGCATAAAATTTTCTGTGTATGTACTATGTATTCTATTACACGCCACCCCAAGTAGGTTGCCGTTCTTTAGAACAGAAAGTAGAAGTCATAAAAACAAGATCAAACTGGTGTAGAAAAATAGTTTGTCCAGCTACGCTTTTGCATAAGAAAAGAAAAATAAAGATGACGTGTATTGAATAAGTATATTTTTACTCTGCTAGCTCCCGCACAAGAAAAATTCACCATATATTTAATATATTAGCTATATTTTATATAGAAGAAGAGTTATAAAGAAGGAGTGCTATGCTTATATAGCTCGAGATATACTGATATAAGCTATACAGACAATTGAAAGGGACTTTGACTTCCACGAGGAAGCGTTGCTAGAAACAGAAACTAGAAGCCACGTATATATATTCAAACATACATATAATACCGTTATAATAAATATAGAAACGTAGAAATAACACATATTAAGTTTAACTCTCATTTAGAAAAATATTCCATACTAGGCATGAATTCTCCCTAAAAACAAAATCCGTTTTCAAAGATCCATAAAATGAGACTCAAGACTAAAAATCCCAAGACTCAGCTTTAACGCTGAAGTTAGAAAATATACAATATGCAAACATTCATACAGGAAAAATAAAGGCCACTTCATATCTTACCAACGTTAGATTTTTTTCTTTTGGGTAACAACAACGACACTATTCATTAGATTTGAAGTTACATTTTCACTCGATGAGCACTATGCACATTAAACAACCCAAAGAGTCAGGCATGTCGAAAAATATTTTTGTTTTGTCATGAGTATTGAAATATACGCCACACCAAATAAGAGTGCAGTTCTTTAGAACAAAGGAAAATTTACAAAACCAGATTGAATTGGTAACGTAGAGCAAGAAGCTAGAGGTAATATCTTGTCCATGAATGTGCTGAGCGTCACTACAAAACCAAGAAAGGAAACTATATGTTATTACTCGTAGTCCTGCTTTGTTAGCATCTACACAGAAAAGTTAGATATTTGAGGCTTTAGCCATTAGCTCCTAAAAGAGGACAAAGTTATAAAAAGAAAGGGACTTTGACTCCCACGAAAAAGGAAAATATGTTTTGCATGCAGAGATTGCATGATCACTCGCGACCAGAGTGGTAGCCCTATGACAAAGAAAGCTACTCAGTATATGACTATAGATATAACCAATCAAACTATTTTTGGGGGAGTTAATTTTTGGCATGGTGCAAAGAGCAAGAAGAGCAGAAGCATAGCATACATTAAAACAATAGCACAATTATACGGATAGCTACTTTTTCAGTTGGTCTCTTAACCTTTCCATAGAAAAAGAATATGAGCTCGAGCTCCAGTTTTTGGGTCTCTTCCCTTCTCAACACACTTGTTGCAGTCTTTTTCTCATACACAATTCCGACTTCCACCAGCCACCATGGTGCTTTTCAACTTACCAAATCAAAGTAAATTAATAAAGAATTCAGAATTGTCCTTTCTTACCAAAGGGTTCTTACATTACCCCATTTTCACTTTAGTTCTTTTTAACACTTCAAAAAATAAAAAGCTGCAGTGCATATCGGAGGAAGGAAAGTTATAACTAAAAACTAGAAACTTTGATTATTTTTAACACCTTAAAAAAATAAGAGGTTGCAGTGCATATCAAAAAAAGAAATAAAAGTTATACGTAAAGACTAGAAACTTTAGAAACTTTTAAACATTTTAAATATGTAGTAAATGTCAGAGAAAGAAAAGTTAAAAGTACACATTAGGAATTATATTCGTGACGGTGAAAATATAAAAGCAATGGCAACAAAAATTTCAAAAATTTGGAGTTGGTAAGGTCAAAAAGCTGGTAAAAAATACGAATTGACACAAACATCCTGGAATAACCGGATTAAATTTTGTTTGGATAACGGTAAGAGCAAAGTTATATCAGTAAAAATCATTATCAATTTTTATAAAATAAGGATCCAGGAACTTATCAGAGGAAACCATCAAGTGAGAAGTGATATAGTGTAGTGTACGCATAAAAAATCACAATTTTTCGATCACAATCACAATCACAATAAAGCACCAATCGAAAAGTAACCATCGATATGGAGTATTATTAGGTATGCTTAATGAAGAAAAAACCAATAGGTAACACTAGATAATGGCAATGATACGCTTGATGTTTATAAAACAAACTGCTACATACACTATCTCAAGTAATTGTAGCTCAAGGTCCCGACTAGTACAATCCATTTGTTAAGCTTGCTTATAACTTGTTATAAACATTCTTAGTGAAAATCAATTATCAAAAGCTTATATAGTCATATAACTATATATTCAACAATTTAAACATTTACTAAGTAGTAATTTGTACCAACGACAAACACATTTGTATCACAATTGCAACCCTACATTTCAAGAATGAGTGCAGCTTTATTTGTACACAACCATACAAGCGTGAAGTTCCGCAGCTTAATAAAAAATTAAAAACTTTATTAAATTCCATTTGAATTGTCAAGCAGTAATATTTGAACGCAAAGGGAAGCCGAAAAATCAAGACAATTCAATGGTGTCTGTCGATCAACAAAGTTTGCTGCTCCCATGTGTATTTTAAGTGGTTGGCATCCTTTCCAATATCTTACTTCTAATTTACGTTTTCTGTCAGCACACTTATATCCTGTTTTTAATTTTATTTGAAGTAACCTCCACGAATATAGATACACGTTAGAAGCTCCACCAGTAATACCTAGTATTATGTAGATAGAAAAACATCCAAGCACAAAAAGTGTTCCAAGGTACACCCATCCCTGAGCAGCTTGATGTTCACTATTGCCCACAACTGCTGGTAGCGAAAAAGGCAGTAGCAAAATGGGTGCCACAATCATTAGGAAAACAATAAGGCCTTGTAAGATTTCATTATAAAGTGTCATTAAAATATACAAGTGCTTATATTGCAAAACTGGACACCAGTCTACAATGATTGGTTCAGTTGAAGGTCTTTGTTGATAAGATAACCTGGAAATATAGAACATGCAAAGTAATCAAAATTAAAAGTTTTAAAAATTACTATACAAAAAAGTCACTTACTGTAAAATCATGTTCTGAAATATTGTCAGCGGCAATATATATATTACGCAGAAACTAAATACTGAGCAATGTATACCAAAATACCAATTCCACAGATTTATCATATACAAAAAGAAATCAGACAGGCCTGTGCAAAGCCTTTTTTCCAGCAACCGCAAGAACACTGAGCCACTTAAAGTTAACTTATCAGAATGTACCGCAGGCAAAACAAACACTAAGCCAAGAGGTAACAAAACGTCTGCAGCTTGTGCAGCGTATACCATCAATATATTGAATTGCTCTAGTGATCTTCTGTTTCTAAAACTTTGATTCTTTGCTCCCCGGATCCTGTCGTAGTCCATCAGAGCATTTATAAATCCTGCCAAAAGTTTTCTCAATCTAGTACATTCAACTAAAAACACATGGGTGCACAGTAAAATTATAAATATGAAAATTTGGTCGAATTTTACATCTTCTGAAACAATAAGTTGAATAAGTACGATGAGGAGTAAAACAGTTGATAGAAAAATCTTGATGTAATGATTTTCCATGAACTGGGCATTGTCAACTGCTCTACATTTTGTTGACCTTGAGGCAGTATGGTAATACCATTCTAAGGGTATGGATTTGAAAACGCCCTGCAGTTTGTAGTTTTTACTAAACAGGTGCAGTATATCGGACATTATAGTGATGGTCTTGTCGCTTCGACTGGATGCTCTTGGATGACCTATTTCTGAAATTGTGGCATTGGCTTGTGCTTGCTACATACTAGATAAGCAATTTAGATAGAAATTTAAATTTTTACACGTGAACGCCTACATAAGATGTTTCTGATAATAGGCAATGGCGTTGAGTTGTCAGTCTTTGAGTAACATTTTTATATTTCGAATAGTTTTTGAATTATTTGGTTTTTAGTTCTATCTATACGACGGGTTTTCCAAAAAGTCCCATAAATAAATAAACAAAAAAAGATTATATGTACAATTCAACCGCAAAATACGGCATCGTTTACTTAACAAATAATATACCAATCATTTATCACTGACAGGAGTTATTCCATAAGTCGCGTCGATATTTTTGATGGCATTTACTCCTGAACTCTTGGATAAATTCCGACACTAAGTAAATTCTGTTTTTGTACTTTGTAAATCATGGACATGTAGTTTCTCCTATCCAAACAAATTGGGTTCGGTAGTGCTAATAACGTTATACAGCTGAAGCGTTATTAGAAACAATTTTAAAAGCGTGTCTATAATTAAAAGTATTCTCACATATAGCTTGATGAGTTGGATTGATACCCGCTGTCAATACCGCGTTTACGTGTATTATTTTGCTATCAAAACTAAAAATCTACGTAATAAGTACACGTTAGACGACAGTCAGTTTACATTAAATTATAATACGCAATAAAATATTTACATTTTGCTACCGTTTGTTAGCTGTTATTTCATATGGCTAATATTTCTAAATGTATGCATACAAGACTTATCGTATGTGTCTAGCTATATGCCAGTATATTAGAAATAATTCCTAACATGCATAAATAAATAAAATTCCCACATGCTGTTAAGTTGATACTTCAAACTCTATACTTGCTGAAATTAATTGCAAAAACAATTTCTAAGCTGAAAAGTTTCAGCTATTTTAGCAATATATAATAACATGAATAGTTCACTAGTTTTTGGTCAGCTATTTTATTGCCTTCTCCATGATATACCAAGCTTTTATTATAATTCCTGATGCTTCTACACTCCGATTAGACTTTTAATACAAAAACATGTCAGGTGTGCTCAAACAAGCTATGCCAAAGACTAACTTTCAAACTGTAATTGTCCTTTATGGTTTCTGAAAATGAATCGGTATATTGCTGGTTGATGATTCTTGCTTTGAGGTCATCTTATGAATTAAAATGCAAAAATATTTGAAACAGCTAACCGCTAACTGGTTTTTTATTCTGACATTATGTTTGGTTGAATTAGAATTAATGTAAGGTTTGTTAAAATACATCATAATACTTCCTTTTTACATGGTCCTAGGAGACACAATAAGTGCCTCTTTGAGAAAAACACAGAAACTGATTGCGTTTAAGCAAATACAAATTATAAACACAAACCATAGATTTGACATATCGACATACTTGGTAGCTTCGTTCTCTGAAATATTCCATCCTGTGCTGTTGTTGTTTGTTGTGCTTACATTAGAAATTAATGTGCTGTACAAGTTTTGCCAACGGTAAAATAATCCAGAAGCAATTATCCTGTCCCATTTTCTTGCAAAATACTTTGTTACAAATTTACCATCATTAGCAATGCCGCGCATGGACAAAAACATTTTTGACGTGTTTGTTGTCAAGGGTACGTATCTTTTAGTTTGCTGTATAAGGCCATTTAAGGGAACATATGGCAGCCATACAAGTTTCGTTCCATACAAATGATTGTGTACAACCTCTGTGTAGTTTGGCTGAGAAAAGTTTACAATCGCAAATTTATCCCCCATAATTAAATTTAGAACGTCTTCATTATTTTCTTTTATAATCTGAGCATCCTTTTCATACAAGTTTCTCATTGTTGCCTCTAGATTTATGAAAAAGTGCCGTTCCAAAGTGGAAAACTGATTGTTAGAAATTATTCGCCTGATTGTTTGTACAAACATCTCTCTGTCCTGATTCAGAATGAACGCTTTGTAATTAGAATTTCCACTGGCAATCTGATGCAAGTCTGGTACGTCTGCAATTATTGTACCTGAAGTCAGATGGTTATATATTTCACCAGAGTACAACAGTCGCACTAATACCATGACAAGTAACCACATTCCCAAAATACAAACAGTTTTTACGTTGGATTTTGCTGGCGAAATCGATACGTCTTGTTCTAATGCAGATGCCACAAAATTTAAAGTCAGCCATTGACGTTCTACGTATCGTGTAAATAGTAAACTGCCAAGAAACAGCGAAATTATCAAAACCCAAACCAACAATGGAAACGGAACAAAAAGTATATTGATTTTTGTTTCTGACTGTTCCAAAAGGGATTTTGAAACGTAAACTGAGTACATGTAGCCCTGAAATGTAGCTCCGGTGGATATGTATCTAGCTTGTTTTAGATTGTTGTAATTATTGCCACGTGATATGTTCTGGTATGTAAATTCCAAAAATTTAAGTGTTTCAAATGGGGAGTTATTGATCAAAGTATTATTAGTAAATCTTACGCTTGCGAATATTTGTGCATGCAAACAAACCTCTACTGGATCAATAGAACCCTCCAAATCGTTAATCATAAACCACAACATCTCAACAGACAATTTACCACAAATTTTGTTTCCCAGGTCATGCTTCAACAGCTGCATTGAATGATAGTATTTTTGTGGACGCACAAATACATAGTGTTTGCTACTATGAAACAATGTCCAGGTGTGTTGAATTTCCTGAAGAGTTTTCCCCAAAGCTGTTGTAGGTTTGACAAAATTGGGAATGCTTTCTTGCAGTCCATTTGCAACTTTTGATCCTTGGTACCAAAATGATTCCAGATAACCTACATATACTGTGTGCATAGCGGTTTTGTCGTATGTTATAAATATTATGGAGTGAGCAAACATGTTGTAGTGCTCTTCCAGTAAGCCGTAAGTAAACCAGTGTGCGACACTTTCTTTGTTTTTAAAAGCCAAGAACACGTACAACTGTAATCCTTGTTTTATTATGGCAGATATTCCTTTTTCTGAGTCTTCAATTCCATAAAATGTATCCTGTTCTTCACCTGATGGTGGATCTCTATGTCCAATTATAGTCTTGAATGTGTTTGGCAATACAAGTAAACAGTTTCCTGAGAATCGCAAAATCTGATTTGTCCATTTTTCCAAACGACTTAGCCCGGTTTTTACAATTTTAACGCACAGTGGTAGTTCCATATGTTTATGTTGCTGATCCGACGCGCATTTGTCGTAGAGTCTTTGACTCAAATTTGAGGCATAACTACCCACTCCCAATATTTCGTGTATAGTGCACTCTGAGATAAGCTGATGAAATACGGTCTCAGCTTCTTCAAATGCTTGGGGTTGTGTCGAAAGTGTGAATACATTTTCGCAACATTTGCGTCCTGATGCTATTGCGATGATGCCAAAAGCCAAAATAGGTTCTAACAAATGCAACGCTTTCATTGTGCCTAGTGCATTAAGCTGAAAATGTATGTTGAAAATCTATAGATCTCTATAGAGCGTTTAGTTAAATACCTATTGAATTTAACGTTAGACAATGGATTGGTTTGATACAAGAACGAGCATCGTGTTTGACTGTGGCATAAAAACAAAGTGTTTCCAAAGCAGGTTTTTTCTTCTTTTTACTCTGAAATTAATAGTTATTTACTTTAGAAAATGAATTGCTAAACAAATAATTTGTAAATGAAAACACAATAAATAACTCATTAGAGTTGCTTAATGCCACTTGTTTTTGCCGAGCCTTTATGCAAATATTTTGTCTAGGGACAGGCAAATGACATTTTCCCAATAGTTAGTACGTGCTTTGAACAAATATAGGCGCAATGCTACCTGTTCAAGACAACGACGTACTAGAATTTTTAGTAGTGTTTAAGTCTACAAGACAAAAATTCTTAACAAATGTATGATTAAACGTATTTTTAAAACACTGGCAAATAGTATAAAAAGGTGTTGTGCAAAATAGGAATGCTAATTCTAAATAAACACCAAAAATGAAGAAAAGCCTAAAGTATAATTAATTTATTATCAAAACTAGTAGCAACAAAACAAAACAAATTTAAAATCACTTGACTGCAGTACCCGATTTACAATTACCAAAACCTACTACATATTAAGTTTGCAAATTTATATCAGAATTTAGTTTATGATAGCCAATAGAACCAGGCATGCAGGTTTTAGCTTTAGTGTGACGTAGTGTATTTCTGCTCGATGATAAAATAAGAAACAGAAATATATCGCTCGCTAAGCGGCTGATTAGTGTTTGCAAATTATTTTTCCTTCGGTTTTGGTCATCTATAGTATAAAGCAATAAAAATACTGCTCTAGGTTCAAACAGTTGGCATATTACAGATACACTGTGGCATCCTTAAACGTTATTAGTAGTTCACCTTCTCAAGCAATAAGATTTGCACACATAAAGACGCCGAAAAGTTCAAACAATTTAGAGGTGTCTGTATATCAATAAAGTTAGCAGAGCCAATGGTTATTTTTAGTGGTTGACGTGCCCTCCAATATTTCCGCTCAAGCTTCTGATATCTTGGAGTTAAATGTCGATAGTCCGGTTTTGAGTTTTGTTGAATTACTTGCAAGGAATACATGTATACTTTAGAAGCCCCACCAACCACAAAAATAATCATGTAAATGCTAGCAAGTGTTAAAACAATAAGCATGCCATAGTATATCCAACCTTTATCGGACCCAGAACCGCTGCTGATTACCATTATTGGAATGGAAATCGCGGCGAGTAGAATTGGCATGGCTAATAGTAGGAACATCAAAGGGCCGTGCATAATTTCATTGTAGAGCTTTATTAAAATTGATAGCTGGTTGAAACGCAGGTCTGGATGCCAGGTATTGCCACCATGACTACTTGATACATTTGGAAGGGAGCCAAACCTGTCATGTATTAAAAGAAAATCGTTCTACTAAACTGGTTTTTTATATATTGCTAATACAAATTACCGTAAAATAGTTGTCTGAAATAACGTCAGCGGAATAAAGTATACAACACAACAACAAAATATTGAGCAGTGAAAACAAAAATACCACGACCAAAGGTTTATCGAATAAACTAAAAATTTTATGATGATAGAATCCAAGCTGCAAATTTTCCTTTCAAAAATCTGAAGAAAAATTAAACCAGCAAGAGTAGGCTTTTCGGAATGCAATGCTGGTATTATAAAAACGCAACCAAGTGGAAACACAACGCCAGCAATTTGAAACAGATGAGTAATTATTGTGCTAATTTGCTCTGCTGGTCTTCTGTTTCTAAAGCTCTGATTCTTTGTTCCTTGTGACTTTTCAAATTTTGCAAGAGTATTTACAAATGTTGCCAAGGTTTTATTCATTCGAGTGAGTTCACTAAGGGTAACATGATTTATAAGGGAAACTAAAAAAACCAAAAGTTGGTCAATTTTAACGTCCTTAGAAATACAAAGCTGAATGAGAACAACAATTTGTAAAATAATAGAAAAGGTGCATTTTCGACAATGCTTTTTGTACAAACGGCTATCTAATATGGGTCTCCATTTTACTGATTTTGTTGCAGGGTCAGTAAACAGTTCTAAGTGTATGGATTTGAAAATTCCCTGAATTTTGTAGTTTTTGTTATACAAATTTTGTATGTCTGCCATAGTTGCTAGATTCTTGGTTATATTCCTGCAACTTTTACTGAGTACTGGATCCTAAGCCTTTTTCTACTACAAGCCCACGCTTGAAAATAATACTAAATAGAAAAAAAAGTGTTACCGAAAGTGGAACTAAATTAGTCAAGAGATGAAAATCGGGAAAATATTTCTGATATTTTTTCGGTTATTATACATTTCATATAACGACAGTCTGACAGCCGCCTACATTGTTCCATAATTGATTGACATGTTATTTCATCCAATATAACGTTAAAGTTCTAAGTGCTGACAGCGTATTATTCAACGCTAATAAATATATTAGTTTATCGTTTATTTATGACTTTCATATTTATTTCTATACATTTTTCTATTAAATCGTATTTTCTTGCTAAATCCTAAAGCTTTATTATTAGTCACCTATAACAGTTTTATGTATTATGCATGCTCAACGTAAACACAATCCTTGGGCGCCAGCACGAAACTTCTGTGAATTATTAGCGATTTTATGAAAAATCACATTTGGTAGCTTGTTCTAAAAACTCTAATAAATGTGTTTAAGAATTAGAAAAACAAACTGTCGTTTACGTCTTCATAACTCACATTATGTATTTAAAAGTCTTTGCATGTGCTTCACCTACCCACGCCCAACTATATAATAAATAGCCAATAAACAATTAACAGAATTACTGGTTTGATTTTTTTTTCAATTTTATTTTCATCACATTAGGTCAAAGTAGTCTTGTAGTAGTCTACTAGAGCATCTATGAATTCAACTAAACCTTCCCTAACTCATCTGACCTTAGCAGTATCAATTGGAACTTTTTCCAAAGCTTTTCGAGCAAAAAAGGACAAAAAGCGTGGCTACTGAAAAAACAAGCCAATATGAAATAGCGAGCATAACAATTCACTACGTCAAGCATTACATGTAGGCAGGAAGTGTTATAATAGGACGTTTTGGACTCTGATATTTCTCCGTACATAAGCTTAAGATTCCTCATTTAAATATCATTATGTGTTTATTAATTTGGAAATTGGAGACAGTGCATCCGCTAAGCGGAGTCCGGTTGTGCAGTTTTTGTCCTTATTAGCTCGCTGCTTTGCAGAAAACCTCTTTAGCACGTCGGTATCGGTAGTCATATGTAACGGGATTTTAGTCCAGTTTGACATCTATCTAGACAAAAGTCTACAGAATCTTGGATCAATAATTGAGAATTGCATAACATATTTACTTTTATTCTAAAAATACTTTTTATAAAAACCCTGCAGCCTGGTTTCGATTTATATTACAGAAATAATTAGCTATCTTAAGGCAAGGAGTCCTCGAAGTATGTCTCTAAATACTGCTTTAATATAATAAAACTGCGTAATTTGTCTTAACACCATTGCCTTTCCGTAATGAATGAGTATTAAACTACAAGAATCTCGAAATTTTTGCATCTCTTTTCCATCTCTTTTATCCATCCACGCAAGTGACTTCCAAGAACCAAGTACCTTTTCCCCTCTTACGTACATATATTTTCCCAACTGAAGAAACGTCAGCCAAATAAAATAAACGGTGACCGAATTAAATATTATTGAAGCTTTTACTACGCCATGCAAAACGTTCCAGCATCGAATCAACACCACACATCCATACATTGGGTAAAGTGTGCATACCGTGTAATTAAATACAAAATATGCTCCCAAGAAGCACATGACATTTGCATTTAAAATCTGAAAACCTCTGTATGTGTTTCTAATGGTTTTAGGCTCCCTCAATAAATTTAGTGTTCTATAAGATTTTTGCCATAACCGCATTTCTTTTGTAAGAACAAGAATCGCATACATTAAATACGACAATGCCAAAACCAAGCATGTTGCCATTGTAAAACAAAGAACTACTAACAAATACACGTGAAAAATTGCTAACAAGAACCCCCACGGAAAATACATATAGTATTTGTCTGGGAGTAACCCTCCAAGAAATATGAGTCCACGGGGATCGTAAACACAATACAGTATCACCACACCATGAGCGCTGAGTAGAATTACAGTAATTCCAAATAGAATTGCGTCCAACGCTTTATTACTCTTTGAGGTCTCTGAATTGTAGTTTGGCATGCACAAAGGGGTAATGATGATTACATCTAAAATATGAAAGGCAAAGCAATGTCATGAGACAGGTCACATTTGATAGAAGACGATGTGGGCTTTCTGATGCAAAAAACCGCATGTCGTGGCGCAGCCTTGTTCCCGAGATATCCGAGGTCAAAGTTGAGATTTTTACATTGTGTGTATGGCACGTTTGCGCACAGTGGTGCATTTATGCAGGTGCACTTTGGAACCTTTGAGCCGCAACGTGCTATACCCACAATGTAAAAATCTCAACTTTGACCTCGGATATCTCGGGAACAAGGCTGCGCCACGACATGCGGTTTTTTGCATCAGAAAGCCCACATTGTCTTCTATCAAATGTGACCTGTCTCATGATATTGCTCTGCCTTTCATATTTTAGATGTAGACAAGTGACAATGCTCTGAGCCCTGTGTGGCATGTAACGAACTGTTAATAGGAAAATGTAATGTGTGAAATATAAATACAATTGTTTGAAAGACGAATATTATTTTAGTTACCTTTTAAATAGTTGTAATATTTAGTCATAGCGTTGGCAGCTAAACATAAATCGTTTGAATGCCAAAAACAAATAGTTTGAAACGACATGTTTATAATTCCAATCACCCAGTAAAGCAAAGTTATGTTGAACCTGTCAAGATCTTTTTGCATTTGTATTTGTATAGTCATTCCTAAGGATGCCAAGGCCCAAAAACAAGTAAGGCAATAGTTGCGTCTGAATCTGTTTATTGCTTTTACATCTGTCGAGTTGTAAAACGTTTGGGTTTCCTTATTAAATACTAACAAGTAGGAACCCATCTTTCCGCCAAAATAAAACAAAAAATCCCAAATACTGTATAATCGGGCACTAAATATTTTAATTGTATTTACAGCGTGCACCTATGATTCAATTTAAGCGATTAAACTATTTTGAATCTTGATTTAATTGAATCTCCAACAAACTAGAACTTTAAGTATATCAATGATTCTTTACCTGAGTGCATTGGTTTACAAAGTCAACCGCTTTAAAATTGTTTAAAGACAAACTTTGGTAGACCTTCAACACAGGGTTTTATAACTACGATCGATAGCTCTAAAGTTATATTCCTAAACAGTTATTAAGGCTTATTCTAAGTTGTTTTGGAAAACCTTGAGCAAACAATTAGTTTTGTCCTGCTATCATCAATAATACACGCTTCCGTTTAACAAAACTAAAGCCAAAACCCACTAATTTACAGTAATATCCACATTACCCAAGAAGATCGATGGTTTGCTTGTTTAATTTTCCTTGGATAAAACGCACAACCGGTTAATTTTTGCGGTATTCGGTAAAGAAATCGCAACAAAAATGTCGAATGGCATTAAAGCCGACAATAAGAAAGGTATAACTTTTATAGTCCAACAGGTAAACCTGTTGAAACCCATTCTGGACAAAGGACCATATATTCATTCCTTATGGACTTTGGGCCAATGGCGGACAGTTACAATTCATACACCATTTGAAAGCCCTTATTGCGTAGATTAATAGTGTCAATGGGCACAAATCCCAATTCGCTTGCGCAAGGCCAGTTTTTGGGCTCTGAAGTTACCACTTCTCAACATTACGTAATACCGTTTATTCCAATGATTTTTGTACTAGATGCAAACTACTTCACGGACAGTAACGAAGGACATCTCATTGAAAAGAGCACTTTTGGGTCAACATAGTACTGCGTTTGTCTATTACAAACTTGCTTGCGCATTTAGATTTGTTGTATCTATTTTAAACATTGGTTGATTAGAAGTGGTACCGAGGTACCAAAATAGTGTTACGTTACGTACAAAAGTTTTGAAGTACAGGTCGGACAGTAGTTATTAATAGCTTATTGTAAAGACCGTTTATTGGTTAACACACAAATGTGTTTGTTGATCTCAAACTAGGCTGCGCAATGACATTTTTGCGCCACTTGACATACGTTGCTTAAGCAGCTTGGCGTCAAAGGTACCCAAAGGTTTTCCAACATAATGTTTGAAATACAAAACCGGCAGTAACAAATAATTGCTCATGTGAAATTCCACCCAACAGCCAACATAGAGATGTGTTTATTGGTGATCAGCTTGTTTGCGCATTGAGGTTATTTGAATCTCTTGTAAAGAAATACATGAAAAGTCTGGCGTCACTGGTATATAAATGGCGTTATCAGCATACCTTTTGAAGTACGAAACGGCCAGTAACTCGGAACGTATAGCTCATCTGGAAGCACACCATAGAGTCAACAGAACATGCGTTTGTTATTGGTAAGCTTGTTTGCACATTGTGGTGTTATGAACCCGACGCGTTACCAAATACATTACATAAATACGTTCTCATTTGTTCTTTTGATTAAGCTCCAATACGATAAGGTTTGTCGTTAACTTAAAACATTATATACCCAAAGTTGAGTTGGCCTCTTTTATTCTATGATTTGCAAGCAATCATAATGCAAAAATACGCAATACCTTGTCGCTAACATATACATTGCTATGTTTCCTAAATGCTTCTTGCAATTAACAATTAACTGCTGCTGTATGTTTTGTACTTTGTGTGCTTTTAAACGAGCTTTCAACTGTTCCAGTAGAATTTGTATTTCAAACATTATGTGGGAAAACCTTTGGGTACCTTTGACGCCAAGCCGCTTAAGCAACGTATGTCAGGTGGCGCAAAAATGTCATTGCGCAACCTAGTTTGAGATCAACAAACACATTTGTGTGTTAACCAATAAACGGTCTTTACAATAAGCTATTAATAACTACTGTCAGACCTGTACTTCAAAACTTTTGTACGTAACGTAACACTACTTTGGTACCTCGGTACCACTTCTAATCAACCAATGTTTAAAATAGATACAACAAATCTAAATGCGCAAGCAAGTTTGGAATAGACAAACGCACTACTATGTTGACCCAAAAGTGCTCTTTTCAATGAGGTGTCCATCGTTACTGTCCGTGGAGTAGTTTGCATCTAGTACAAAAAGAAGGAAATATACAGACTTTAACCTGGAAGAGATTATTGAAATAATTCGTATCTGCTGCAACTCTACATACTTCCGTTTTCGACAAGATATCTATAAACAAAAAATGGATTACCAATGGGCTCACCACTTAGTCCAGTTATAGCAGAGTTTGCAATGCAAGCTTTGGAGGAGAGCATTGTTATAAACCACATATACATCAAATTCTGGGTACGCTATGTGGATGACGTACACTCCATTGCTAAATCGCGCAAACTTCTTGAAGTTCAAAGTGATTTGAATAACTATCATCCATCCATCCAATTCACAATCGAACGAGAGTCAGAACATGAAATCAATGGCAAAAAATATACTGGTATAACATTTTTGGACGTTCTCACATACCGAAATAGTGACAACTCGATCGGACATTCCATCTACAGAAAACCAACAAATACCAATCGATTTCTGCATTTCACTTCCAGTCATCCAATGGCTCACAAGCTTTCTGTAATAGATGGTCAAATCAACAGAATACTAAGACTCTGTGATGAAATTCACATTCCTGACGAAATTCAGCGTACCACTGACTGCCTGATTCAAAATGGTTATCCTTCTGGTCTAATACGAAGACGAATTCGTATCCAAAAGGACAAAATAGCGCACGACCTTGGTAACCAGAATTTCCCAAACCAGGAAGTTGCTGTATCTTCAACCAACAAAGAAGATGATTACCAAAAACGTGCTATTTTACCTTATGTTGAAAGGCTAACTGAAAATCTAGCTAGGCATTTCAGGAAGAATACCACGCTGGAGATAGGATATGTACCCAGAAATAAAATATCATCACATATCAGCAGATTCAAGGACAGGAAATTGGACATAGAATCAGGAATCTATAAAATTCCATGTGAAGGTAACCCTACTGAAGACTGCAATTTAGTATACATTGGAGAATCTCGTCAAGGTATAAAGAAACGGACCGAACAACACTTGAACCACATAAAAATGGCAATGTTCAGGATTCAGCTGTAGCGGAGCATGTTTGGGATACCGGACATCAGATAGACCCCTCGAAAGTCAAGCTTATTGAAAGGGAGAGCAATACCATCAGAAGAAAAGTGAAGGAAGGATTGTGGATCAAATACACAAAGAAGACAATGAATAAAAACAATGGCCAAGCGATAAAACCTGGTTGGACTCACATCCTAAGGAAAAAATTTTTTGAACACCGGAAAAGAGTCAAGCAGCGCCCATAGATACATGGCCTTCGACAAATGACTTGATTTTAATTTTTTGCATAATTTCAAGTAGTAGATTTCTCTCGGTTTTTCTATTTTATTGCCATTTGTGTTTGCCCTGATGAAGATAGCTGTATGCTATTGAACGCTGGGCTGTTTTAATAAAAATCTACCACTAAAAATCCCGTTTTTACATTTAATTATTAGTACAAAAATCATTGGAATAAACGGTATTACGTAATGTTGAGAAGTGGTAACTTCAGAGCCCAAAAACTGGCCTTGCGCAAGCGAATTGGGATTTGTGCCCATTGACACTGTTAATCTACGCAATAAGGGCTTTCAAATGGTGTATGAATTGTAACTGTCCGCCATTGGCCCAAAGTCCATAAGGAATGAATATGGTCCTTTGGCGAATAAAACAAGAGCAAGTCGACAGCATTTCTTAGCGTATACAAAAATGAACTTCCATTGTGTACACTGTGAGTTCAAGAAGCACACTATCATCTTCTTTTAAATTCATTAGGCGTTGCTATACTGACTACATCACTCTTACCTTTTAGTAAAACTTTGTCGCATTTGGATTTTGTGCATTGATGAGCAGATAATATCCGACTGTCATAACTAAGCTGGCACTACTCGCATTTTCCATGAACCCATTCAAATGCCAAAATTCCATTTTCGTATTAGTCTCAAGATAGACATGCAATGATGTTAATATGTCTTATTTGGATGTATTGGGTTTTCTAAATACTTAGTAATGTATCTAGTTCAATATTGTTTTAGCCTATTTTAATAAAAAGGATTTAATTTATATGTGATCATATGTATGTGAAGCTTTAAACTAAAACAATATGATGAAAATTTAATTTGAAACGACATGTAATTAAAATTGTGAAATCTCACATGTAAATGAATTCCAGTTTATCACCGTTTGTGTTTGACCATAACGTTTTCAACTTTAGTATCCCAGTTTTTAAATCATAATGTCTTCAGCTTTCTAACCTTTTTTATTCGACCACAATGGATTTGACCTTCTTATCGTCGACTTTACTACCGTTCGAAATCTTTGCTTCGACTTCTTTACAGTAAACCCATTTTTACTGAAGAGTGGTTCACAAATCATTCTACTTGAATTTGACATTGAACTAGTTTAAATTAAATTAAATTACCACTTCCATGGTCTGAAGGACTCCTCGTGTACAGTGCCACTCAATGATCGCGTTTTCCCGCGTTAGAATGACTTCTATCTTGTTTTTTGATGATGATGATGATTGTTCATTCATATTTTCAGAAACGTAGTGTAATTCAGTAAACGTTTTTTGTTGGTTTCTGAAAATATGAATGAACAATCATCATCATCATCAAAAAACAAGATGGAAGTCATTCTAACGCGGGAAAACGCGATCTTTGAGTTGCACTTTAGATTTTGCACTAAATAATAGCAATGCATTTTGTAATGCGGCATTACAAATTCAAATTTACAGCATTGAATTATAAGAAATGCAAAATTACAGATTTTTGAATTACACAATTTGTTACAGATATGCCGTGGGTTTTTAGCCAAATCCAGATTTTATCACGAAGTTGAAAAGCTAATCGACAAGGTCTGACATTGAAAACTTTGCATTAAGTGTACTGGTTCTTGTACCAAAAGTATCAGTAATTTGACGGTGGCACATTGACCTAGTGTTGCTGGGAAAAGTATGTGTGAATGGGGTTTGAAACCCCAAAATGGAAAAAAGCTTCTTTTGCAAATAACAAGATCAGTCTAGTTGAAATAAGCAAAATGAAACGGTTAAACTCAATTGAACAGCAAAATTCTTTTGTCAGACGTCAGAGTAAGAGACGACTAGGTTTTTGGAAGGTTTGGTTTGGTTAAATTCAACATTTTTTTATTCGGCTGTGTTTTTTTGTTTTAAAATTATTTTAACAATTAATACATAGCATTAGCTAATCTAGTTTGTTTTCTCAAGCAGCAATATTTGAACCTCAAGAGAAGCTGAAAAATCTAAACAATTTAATGGTGTCAGTCGGTCAACAAAGTTTGCCGCGCCCATATGTATTTTAAGGGGTTGACATCCCTTCCAGTATCTCTCCTCGAATTTACGCTTTCTGCCAACGCAATTATGTTCAATTTTTAACTTTATTTGAATTAACCTCCATGAATACAAATAAACATTAGAGGCCCTACCAGTAATACCTAATATTATATAAATACAGAAGCATGCCAACAGGAATAATGTGCCATTATATATCCAGCCCTGAGCAGGTTTATGCTCACTGTTGCCTACAAATGCTGGCAACGAAAAAGGTGGTAACAAAATGGGTGCAGTAATCATCAAGAAAACAATTAGACCTTGCAGTATTTCATTATACAGTGTCATCAAGAGATAAATACATGTGTTTGTACTGCAAAACTGGGGACCAATTGTCATTGACTTGCTCAGTTGATGGTCATTTTTCAGTCGATAACCTAGAAATAAACAATATACACAAATATCCAAACAGTTTTTAACATGTGTTTCTAAAAATGTCACTTTACTGTAAGATGATGTTTTGCAATGTATGCAGCGGCAATATATATACCACGCAGAAACTGAATACTGAGCAATGTATGCCAAAATACCAATTCCAAAGATTGATCAAATAAAGGAAAAAGTCAGACAGGCCTGAGCAAGGACTATTTTCCACCAGCTGAGAAAATACAAACCACTCAAAGTTAACTTTTCAGAATGTACGGCAGGCAAAACAAACACTAAGCCAAGAGGTAACAAAACGTCTGTAGCTTGAGCAGCGTAAACCATAAATATGTTGAATTGCTCAAGTGACCTTTAATTTCTAAATTGTCGATACTCGGCTCCTAGGATCTTGTCATAGTCTAGAAGCGCATTAATAAATTTTGCTAAGGGTTTTCTCAATAGTGTACATTCAACCAAAAACAAGTGCGTTGACAGTGAAATTATGAAAATAAAAACTTGATCAAATTTTACATCTTCTGATATAATTAGCTGAAAAAATACGGTGAGGAGGAAAACAGTTGATATGGAAATCCTGATGTAATGTTGTTTCATAAAAGTGGCGTTTTCAACAGCTCTACATTTTATTGACCTTGGGATAGTATCGTTCCAAAGGTATGGATTTGAAGGTGCCCTGTAGTTTACGGTTTTGGCTGAATAGATGTTGTATATCGGACATTGTGTTTAGAGATGGTCTGTATGTTTCAGCGACTTGTTCTGGAGTGACCTTCTTCTGAAATTTTGGCAGTGGTTTTGTAAGAAACAAATGGGTGGATTACGACAAGTTCTGCATGTTGGCTAAGACTACATGTTGTATCAATGTCAAAAACTGCTAGTTGTTAACTCGCTCTTTTCGAAACTTTTATTTCAAACTGTAATTAAATTATTAAGTTTGTTATTTTCTATCTGTACGATGGACTTTTCCAGAAACTTAAATAAATATACTGTAATAACAAAGCTTGTGTATACGCTTCCACCGTACTGTATAATGTATCAGTTACTAGAAAAATAAAATATTTATTTTTGGCAGAAGTCATGCCTCAAATCCATTTCTGTATTTCACATGGCATACACTTTTAAATATGTAAAATTATGACTGTAAATAAAATTCACCAATCATAAATTTTCTTTTTATACTTTTTACAGAAATGACATGTAGTTTTTAATCTCCATCAAATTTTGGTTCTGGCTAATAACAAGCTGAAGCGTAGTTCCAGAAACCTGTCTGTAATTAGGAGTAGTCTCACATATAATTTATGAAGTCGGATATCTATCCTCAAATCAAATTAACATTTAAAATTTTGCTATCAAAACAAGCTAATATTGAATGTCAGTTTACGTGAAATTATACAAACTAAAATATTTACCTTTTGCTTGTTGAAAACAGTTTTAAAATCAGTTTTGAGATCTGTTACTACACTGAGCTCATCAATATGCCTGTGTAAATTATTCATAATTTTCAGTAAATATATAATTATAGAATAACACGAAATGAAAGAACAATCCTTTAATCTTTTCAGCCGTCGTATAATCAAAATTTTTTATCAAACGTTTTAATTTTCTTTGCAATAATTGTTAGGATAAATAGTTCATTAGGGTTTCACAATAATTCTAAGGTCCATCTTGCTATGGCATAATAATCTGCTTCAAAACAATTAATGCTCCTGTTTTGCGTATTAAAATTATTGTTATGTAAAAATCTGGTCACGATTGCTGAAACTACTTGTTTAGTAAAAATAAACATATTTTGAAGTATTGTTAATTTATAAATCTTGTTGCTTTGAGACCGTCTTATGAATTGACGTGCATAACACAAAATCACAAAAACGCTCATCATTACTTTCATCTAAGTACAGACATCAATTTGCAGTTTCACAAAAGTGTATTATTCAAAGTTCTTAACTTGACATTTTTGGTTTGGTTTGTTGTGTCTCCTTCATACAGGAAAAAAAAGTATGAACCTTCACTGTTTGCACTGCGGATGCGTAGGCCGTTGATAGCGATTCACGCATTTGTGGGCCAGTGATCCTTCTTGTTGCAAGCAGGCGTGGAATCTAATCGGTTATCCTTCTAATAGAAAGCACATTGGAACATCACCAACAGTTACATTTCAAGAACAAATTTTACGAGATACACATGCAAACTTAAAGGTTCAATAAGGGTCGCCTTCCTTGGTTTTTCATAGGGTTGGTCGATCGCTAACATGCCAAATGAGCTAAAAGACGAGCATGACGAGCAAGTCGATTCGGCTACGGTACAATTTTTTCAAAACAATACAATCAGGAAATTTGAGCAGGCAATGTAAACACTTCCAGGTGATATGATGTACACACTCATATTCAAGATAGTATGTCTCATGTAAGCTTACGCTTTGTATTTTTATGCTTTGATTATTAACGCTTCACTAAGAAGTTATTGATCCCTTTTAGAATTACAGTAGCAGTTCTCTTTGCTCGAATGTCTCTGGGACTACCCAGCATTAAACTTTGTGATAAGAAAAGGTAAACGAAAAGTGAGTAATATGCAATTGTAATACATATTAATTGTTGACAGAGCTTGCATTATCCTTTGAAAATCTGTTTACTTTATTTAGGAAACTCAACAACTCCAACTCTACAACTTTTATGAATGCCCCTTCTGTCGCCAGCATTTTTACGTCGTGTCAAGTGCTATCATAGGAGACATCTGTGTGAATGCATCATCTTCCCGGGGCGTCTCTAAAAGCCCAAATGTTTATCAAATAATGTAGTAATTTCATGTTTATATATTTTTTGCTTTTGTTGTCACTCTACTAGGTAAAAACTTGATCACATAACAACGTAAGAGAGACATAACGTAAGAGATAACAACGTAACGGTAGAGTAAGGCTTCCTCAAAAAATTTTCTGCTAGTGAATATTAATTGCTTCGAATAGAAATCTGTAGAATCTTGAGAATAAAACTCAACAATGGTTGTATTGTTTTGCAAATGTGTTTACATTTATTGCTGCAGACTCTTTACAATAAATCTTATCTCACATAAATAAAACGTGTTTGTTGGAAATAGGGGCGTTTTGAGCACTAAGCAAGATTTGATGAGGTTGGGTATGCTCCAAATTTTATGCCGCAAGTTTCCAGTGCATCTCGATTTTGTCACAGAAGAAAATGGTTCAGATCTCAGGACCAGTGGTCAATGAAAGTAAACAGTTTAGAGAAGCGGTAGTAGTTATTTTGTAGCTCGGTCAACTTTATTACAGTTTTAATTACAAGTTTTAATGACCCTCAAGTCAGCACCAAATAATTTTGACAAGAGAACTAGTTTAAGCTAGACTTTACAAAGCAAAGAGAAGTAGAAGACTTTTTTGGGGTTGTGGTGGTGGTGAGAAGAGCAAGTATTTTTTTCTTTTCTGAGCTTGAGCTACCGCCGTGCACGAAGTGCACATGTGGCTTTGGCAAGCAGCTTCACGATAACGTGTTCTTCATACAAAATACAAGGGCAGCGGCAGGGCTGCTACCAAAAATCCTTAAGACAACCGGGAAGTCATTGGGGAAAAAGATGAAACACCATTGTTCCACCACTGAAAACAAAGACGTTTTGCCAATTTTGCGACAGTATTAATATCTCTTAAACGGCAACGACTCACAAACTCCGCAGCCCTTCACTTCGATAAACAATGCACAAAGAATGCGCATTTTCCAAAAAGATTTTCTCATGATTTACTCATACAAGGATCAAGAAAAATTACGCCACACATTTCTGGTGTACATTCAGGGAGGTCGTAACATTCAGTCAGGGTTAACGTTGTTAAGTTAAAGTGTTTCGTTTCTAAATGCACAATATAACTTACATAAGAATTCGATTTCCATTTCTTGTCTGAAGCCTCAGACGAAAATCAGCTATTATTTGTTTACTCGTTTTAAGTAAGGTAATAGATTTCTAACATAAGCATAAGCCAGTGCAGAGCACAATGAAAACAACCAGTACATTCCCACTCATATTTGATTCTTCAAGTGGAACTCAATTATTTGGAATCAGCTTTGTCTAATCACGGATTAGAATCACCAATCCTTAATCCGGGATTGGTGATTAAGTTAATGACTTAATCACCAATCCCACGTAAGATTTTTTGTATTTAATCATAATCACTAATCCGGAAACCAGCTACCCTTAATCACTACTTAATCACAGAGGTTGTACCTCCATGTAGTTGCGTTTAGCCTACGATTCGTTAAAAAAATATAGCCCTTCAATTTATAGCATAAAAATATATAGCTCTGGCATGCTGTTAAAATACATAGCTGTGATATAATGTTAATAAATTGTGTTTTTTTGTTCCTATATTACATTGCCCAACCAAGGAATCTATCAGTAAATCCAATCCCTAATCCTAATCCAACTTGCATTTTTGTTTAGCATTTAATTACCTAATCACCAGTGATTAAAATTGATATTAATCACTAATCACCAATCACTATATAAAAAAAGAGCTTTCATTTAATCCCAGTCACTAATCACTTGACAAAAATGGGGTGATTGGCCAAGCCTGTTTGGAATAAATTTAGAGTTTCCATACATGTACTCAACCCACCAATTAAGTACTCCTGTTTTGTTTAGTTCCTTATCCTTCTAAGAATATGAGTTGGAGGACTTCCCACAAACCCAAACACTGTGTATGTTAAAAAATAAATTTCATTTCCTACATGAATATTTTCTGGTGTCTTTGTGCTGCTGCTAACTTTCATAGCTAAATCTTTCAAAATATAATTTGGTAACACAACTGCTTTATTCTTACACTTTGCCAGCATCTTCACTAGAACCTTTCGTTCCTTAGTTTGCAACCAGTTCGTAAATTCCTGCAAAGTAGTCAAACCTAGTGTACTTACATTCCTCAAAATCGACATTAGATAGTTCTTATTCATTTTAGTTTGGTTTAGTACAAACGCGGTTAAGTTGTCCAATTTGGGATAAATAATACCTAAATATTCTTTATAATAGCGTAGTTCGGATACACTGGAAACTGGAAGGGTATTCACAGAGAAGCCGAGTTAATCCGGATTTCCAAATCCCAATCTTATCCAACCTAAATCCGGATTTTGAACGGTATTCACAGCGTTTTTCGGATTTCGATTAAGATCAGATTAGGATCTAATCAGAATTTATATGCATGGAGCCTTTGGGGCGAAGCAAGACTGCAGCGCACATCCATTCAAAGCTTGTTCTCGCCTGTGTATAAGGGTAATAAACAAAATCGAGCACCGCTATACATAAGATAATAAACAAAACCGAAATCTGTAATGCTTGAGGGTAATGTGCTGTAATGCATATGGGTAATAAACGAAGCGAACACTCCAATACAGAGGGTGTCGCGCTCCAGTTGAATCGACTTTCGAAGCCTGTATTTCATAAACTAGAAAATTGTAGGGTAATCTGGCAATCTTGTATGGTAGTCTAACTCTTTATCTTTAATTTTGTGCCACCTTTACTACATTTTGTCAATTTTCTAAAAAAGTACGCGTCATCGTTTACTCCATTGGTCAAAAACCGTTTCCAAATGGACGTTTGAATTTTTCGAAATCTATCAAAAACAAATTTCTGCAAGTCCACAAATGGAAAAATCTGTATGGGTAATGTTTACTAGGGACTTTTACACAATTTAGGACTGTTTGCAGTTTGCTGGCATATTTATTTGGTTTCCTGAGGCAGTTTTTGTGAAAAAAAGTTTTTTAACTTGAAAATTTCAACATTCTTTCTGTTCCGGAGGATTTTGGATTCTAAATGGAAAATCTGGATATTTTATTATAATTTTTCCTTTCCTTTGTTAACTGAACGTTTTCCAAATCGTAAATTCGTTGTCCTTTGTTCACGTTCAATATTTCTCATTTTATTGAAAAGATGATCATTGTAAAGGTTCAGTATGATGGACTTTGTATTTATAATGGCTACTTCCGGTGAAAAGGTCAGGTTCGATCCAACATAAAGTTGGACTTTGTACAACGTTCACATTTTCCTTTGTTTTTCTTTGTATGGAAAATGGTAGATTTTCTGTGAAACCGGAAACGGTTCGTTTATCGCTTCATGAATAGATCATCATGAAACGTTTTCTTTGTTACTTGTCATTTTTGTAACTTTCCGAATTCGAACCCGGAGTAGCCAAGGTTAGTATAAAAATGGAATGAAAACTGTAAACGATCATAAGTCCTCTTGAGGCATCACACCCAGAAAGATTACCCTGTGGTTGAGCCAAGAAAGAGAAGAAAGTCGGTCTACGGACTAAGAGACACTTAACAAAGCTACCGTTATTTGTCTAATTTTGGGAAATAATAAAGTTGAAGTTCCTAAAGATAATTGGGAATCGTTTGCTATTTATTTTCCATCCTCTGGAATAGTGCACCCAGCATTTCATTGCATTTGGGGTTCCAGATTTGTCTCACATTGTGTGAGTGGTCCTTCGGAAGATATTTTTTACCATCTTATGTTCCAAGTTTGGGGACATAATTTTGGTCCTTCGAACCGGATAACCCAGAGCTATGGAGTACGGTCAAGGTCACGAAGGAGCCCACGGAAGTGGGGAACAAGTTCCGCGTCGGAGCAGGCGTCCAAACATCGGGCAACCGCCGAATTTTTATGGGGATTGGGTTGCAGAAGAGGAGCAGCCATCGTTCCTGTCCAGTACCCACAGAACGACCACTGGAGTGGTCATGCAGAGGACGACAATGGTCACGCCACAGACGGTTGAAAGGACACCGGAAGTGGAGGCTGACGCCCGTTCACATGTCTCTGCTGCCAGCTCCAAGTCAAAGGTGGAACTGGATGAGGAATTTGCGGAAATGGAGTGATCCATCAGACACAAATTGGATCGGCTATCAGAGCTCAAACAAGAAATCTCCCAAGTGGCGCACGCAAATCAGGCAAAGATGGACGACCTGGAAGAGTACGCGGACTTTGACGAGGATGATCAAGAGGAGGAAGGGGAGGAACAGGATGCCCAAGCTGGGGTGAAGCCATTTTCCACGAGTGAATTGAGTGCCATCGCACCGGCCTCAATTCATTTCATGCCCACGCCTCTATCATCAAGGGTTCCAATTTGGAAAGAAAAGGGGGATGTTCCAGCGGCCCATCAATCAGCGCTCCCATTCACGCCTTCCACGGAATGGGAGGTTAGAGACGAAACGAGAAGGCACAAGACTGGGCCGCCGACGGGACGACCAGCTGCAGGTAGCAGCACATACTATAACTGGGAGGAACCCGCGCATTATGGGTTTCCTCCACGAGCGCCTCCATTCAAGCCTTCGACGGGATGGAGGGTCAGAGACGACAGAAGAAGGCAAACAGAGGATCCTGACGGGGATCAAGGAGCTGCCGGTAGCAGCAACAAGCACAGAGGTTCTGCATTCCGTGGTCAACCTCCACCAGCACCGAGCGCACCGCCACCTGCAGTAACACGGCAATCATTGCCACAAGGCCAACAACAAGATGGGGGATTAGCCGACGCCCTGGCAAATGCACTGATCACAGCTCTAAAATCCCAAAATGTCACAACGGAAACGTTTGTGGCTCGTTAAGGAGAAGGAAGCAAGTTACCAAGCTTCTCAGGAAATCCGCTGGACTGGCCTATTTTTGCACATCAGTACAGGCAGTCTATAACGGATTGCGGATTCACACGTGCCCAAAATATGGCGAGGCTCGAGAAGGCGCTGAAAGAAGAGGCCAGGAGACATGTTCGGGCTCTCATGATCATCCCGGACAACGCGGACATGGTCATGGAGAGACTTGAGCAGCGCTATGGAAGGGCTGAATACGTTGTCCAGGCCTTAATAGAGACGGCTAAGAAAACACCGACTCCCAAGGCAGACAAACTTTTCAGCATAATGGACTATGCTGGAGCTATCAGCAACCTGGTGACCACCGTGAGGACGTTACATGTTCCAGCCCACCTGGAGAATCCCCAGCTCATGCAAGAGCTGGTGGACAAGTTACCGGACAACCTGAAATTGCAGTGGGGCATGCACACGCTAATGCACAAACGTGTCAACTTGGTGGATTTGGCCAACTGGGTGGACAAGGTTGCGGAAGCTGACAGCAAGGTTACTATACCCAAGCTAAAATTACGGGATAGTAAAGAAGAACATGTCAACGCCGCCACAGAAGAGTCAACCAAATCCAAAGTCAGCTGTCCGGTGTGTAAGCTGGAGGGTCATGCAGCTTACAGCTGTGAAGATTTCAGGAAAAGGAACGTGCAGCAACGGTGGGAAATCGTCAGAGCTAACAATTTGTGCTTTCGGTGTTTGAGGAGCGGGCACAGTCTGAAAGCCTGGAAGTCAAAATGGAACTGCCGTGCTGAAGGATGTTCGAGAAGCCATCACACACTTCTGCATGGAGCTCCCGTCCCCAAGAAAGAAAAAGACGCCAAGCAGTCTGACAAGTTGAGTGAGCTAAATACCAATGTCAACTTGGTCAAAGGGCCTGGTGCACTACTGAAAATAGTTGCTGTTATCTTGAGGGGACCGGGAGGATCAGTGGTAGTGAATGCACTGATAGATGGAGGGTCTACCGTGACTCTCATTTGTACTCACCTCGCAAAAAGGCTGGGCCTGAGTGGACCAAATGACCCGATCCGAATCAAATGGACGAACGAGCACAAACAGTCGGATTCGGGTTCCAGGAAGGTAGATGTATGGATTAGTCCGGTGGAGGAAAACGTGGAGTTCAAACTGAAGAACGTCCGCACCATCAATAGTTTGAAGCTCACACCGCAACGGACCGACCTTGAAGACATCTGCAAGCAGTGGCCGCACTTACAGGATGTGAAAATGAAGTACCTTCCTGGGGAGAGACCGCTTATCCTCATTGGCCAGCCGCACACGTACCTTACGGTGGCCAGAGAAGTCAGGGAAAGCGGGATGGAAGCACCTATGATGTCGAGGTGCATGCTGGGATGGGCCATTCACGGACCGACGGATGGAACTGGAGGGGATGAATCCATGCACGCTTGTGTCCACGAAACGGACGAAGACATCATCCATGACTTGGTCAAGGAATCCTTTGCGTTGGATTCTCTTGGTGTTCGACCAGTGGTGAGTGCCCGTTCGCGAGATGACATGGCTGCGGAAGCAAAAATGGAGCATGTCACTCGGCGTGTTGGGGATCGCTGGGAGACGGGACTACTTTGGAAGAAGGAGCCCATCTGTTTGCCACCAAGTTATGATGTTGCCCTAAGTCGCCTCCGTGGGGTAGAGAAGAGGCTCTGGAAGGACGAGCTTCTCCGTGGACAATATGGAGTGAGGCTGCAGGAGTACCTGGACAAGGGCTACGCTCATAAGCTAACCGAAGAAGAGCTAGCTACTCCGACAGAACGAGAATGGTTCCTGCCGCATTTTCCCACAACTCATCCCAACAAGCCAGGGAAGATCCGGATCGTGTTCGATGCCTCCAGCAAGGCGAACGGAGTGAGTCTCAACGACTTTTTGCTGACTGGGCCGGACCTGTTGAACTCACTCCCCGGCATTCTCCTCAAGTTTCGTCAGAGGAGAATTGCATATTCTGGTGACATTGGGGAAATGTTCCACCGGGTACGGATCCGGTCAGTGAATTGTTCAGCGCAGCGTTTCCTATGGAGGGAAAACCCGGAAGACGACAAACCTTCGGTCTTTCAACTTGACGTTATGAAGTTTGGGTCAGTGTGCTCCCCGTATTGCGCCCAACACGTCAAAAACCGTAACGCAGCCGAGTTCCAGGAGGAGTATCCAGCCGCCGCCCAAGCTATAGTGCACAAGCACTACATGGACGATTATCTGGATTCCGTGGACCAGGAGGATGAGGGAATCAAGTTGGCGCTGGAAGTGAAGGAAGTCCATCAGAAAGGCGGATTTTCCATTGGCAAATGGATATCCAATTCCCCAAAATTCCTGGAAGCTCTGGGTGTTGGCGCTGGACAAGTGACGAAGGACTTGGCCCAATGGTCGGAGATACAGACCGAGAGGGCATTGGGGCTCCATTGGATCCCGGGAGAGGACTGTTTTACTTTTCGGGTGAATTTGGAGCGAGCTGGAAAGGGAGTAGCCACTGGAGAGGAAGTTCCCAACAAGAGAGCAGTACTGAGGCTCATCATGCTGGTGTGGGACCCGCTTGGATTTTTGGGACACTTCATGGTGAAGGCACGGATTCTTCTCCAGGATTTATGGAGGCACCGGATAAGCTGGGACGACGAGATCCCCACCACGACTTTTGAAAAATGGAAAGCGTGGGTGCGGGATCTCCCAAAGCTTGCAGAACTGAGGATACCGAGATGCTACTCCTGGATTGCCAGCAAGAATGAGAACAACCAAGTTCACATTTTTTGTGATTCGAGCGAGAAAGCCGGGTGCTGCATAGCATATTTACGTGTCCAGGATTCTGGAGGAAACGTGCAGGTCTCTTTTATCATGTCAAAGATAAAAGTAGCACCTCTCAAACCGGTCAGCATTCCCAGACTGGAACTGATAGCAGCACTTATGGCATCTCGGCTAGGCAAGTTTGTCCGTGAGCAGCTGGACATTCCAGTACATGACGTGGTCTTCTGGACGGATTCATGACGGTTTTGAAGTGGATCCGGTCGGAGGCAAGAAGATTTCAAGTTTTTGTAGCTGCTCGAGTTGGAGAAATCCACGAAAACTCCAACGTTCACCAGTGGCGATGGGTGCCCACTAAAGAAAATCCAGCTGACGACGGGACCCGTGAGGGAAAGGCCGACTTGACAAGTAGCAGCCGCTGGTGGAATGGACCGGCATTCATCAAGCATCCTCCAGATGAATGGCCGGAAGAACCGGTGTTTGTAGCTGAACCGGAAGGGGATGAGCTGGAGCTAAGGAAGGAATTTGTTGGTCAAGCAGTGGACATTCCAGGTTTGTCATTGCCTGATGTCACTCGCTTTTCTAGCTACATCCGCTTAGTACGTACTACCGCCTACGTACTCAAGATAATCGAATGGATGCTTGCCAACAAGGGGCCTGTCTCGAAAGTACTCGCGCTCCACCAAGCTGAAAGGATGCTGATTAGGAGGAGTCAATGGGAGGCATACCCACAAGAAATGGCAATGCTCACTAAGGAAGATGAGCTTCCGAAGTCCAGTTCACTTTACACACTTTCGCCAGTTTTGGATCAAAATGGAGTGCTGCGGATGAAAAGCAGATTAGCCACCGCAGCTGACATGGGGATTAGGATGCCAATGATCCTGCACCCAAAGGAGGAACTGACGAAGTTGCTGATCCAGCATTATCACAGGCTGTGTCTTCATCAAGGGGAAGACATGACGAGGAACGAAATCCGCCAGAGGTACTGGATCCCTCACTTACGCAGTGCTGTGCGAAAAGTAATTAGAGAGTGCACACTGTGTAAGTTGAGGAAGGCGAAAGCGAGACCACCCATGATGGGAGCAATACCGGATTTCCGGATACAGCCGCAGCAAAGACCATTCACCATCACTGGAATCCACTACTTTGGCCCATTGGAGGTGACCGTCGGAAGGCACCACGAAAAACGCTATGGTGTCCTTTTCACCTGCCTGTCCACCCGAGCTCTGCATCTTGAGATTGCTCAGAGCTTAACCACGGATAGCTGCATCATGGCTATCCGCAGGTTCATTGCAAGGAGAGGTCATCCCCGGGAGATCCACAGCGACAATGGGACTAACCTGCGTGGGGCGGACAAGGAGCTCAAGGAAGCTCTGAAGGAACTGGATCAAGTAAAACTGACAGACGAGCTGTCCGTGAAGGCGATTGATTGGCATTTCATCCCACCCTCCTCTGCTCATATGGGGGGAAGCTGGGAAAGACTAGTACGGAGTGTCAAGATCGCGTTGGCAGCCATTTTAAAGGCAAGGGCACCTAAGGAGGAGGTCCTGCAGACAGTTTTCGCAGAAGCGGAGGCCACAGTTAACAGTCGCCCGCTAACTGATGTGCCTGTGAATCCAGAGTCACCGGAAGCCCTTACTCCGTTCCACTTCCTGATTGGAAGCTCAAGTGTGACGCAACCTCCAGGGGACTTTAAGATGGACGAGAATCTAAGGAAGCAATGGAGACAAGCACAGGCATTAGCAGACTCCTTCTGGAAACGCTGGCAGAAAGAGTACATCCCCACTTTGCAGCGGAGGCATAAGTGGCATGGGAAGGTTCCTCCAGTGAACGTTGGGGACATGGTCATCGTCTTTGATGACAGTTTGAAGCGGAACAATTGGCCACTGGGCAGGGTAACACACATTTATCCTCGCAAGGACGGGATTGTCCGGATCGTGGAAGTCAAGACAGCATCGGGTACCTACAAACGGCCGGTGGTCAAGCTCGGGAAACTGGATATAAGGACAGCCGAGGATACAAAGTAGGATTTACTTTGTAAATCGGGGGGAAGAATGTTCCGGAGGATTTTGGATTCTAAATGGAAAATCTGGATATTTTATTATAATTTTTCCTTTCCTTTGTTAACTGAACGTTTTCCAAATCGTAAATTCGTTGTCCTTTGTTCACGTTCAATATTTCTCATTTTATTGAAAAGATGATCATTGTAAAAGTTCAGTATGATGGACTTTGTATTTATAATGGCTACTTCCGGTGAAAAGGTCAGGTTCGATCCAACATAAAGTTGGACTTTGTACAACGTTCACATTTTCCTTTGTTTTTCTTTGTATGGAAAATGGTAGATTTTCTGTGAAACCGGAAACGGTTCGTTTATCGCTTCATGAATAGATCATCATGAAACGTTTTCTTTGTTACTTGTCATTTTTGTAACTTTCCGAATTCGAACCCGGAGTAGCCAAGTTTAGTATAAAAATGGAATGAAAATTGTAAACGATCATAAGTCCTCTTGAGGCATCACACCCAGAAAGATTACCCTGTGGTTGAGCCAAGAAAGAGAAGAAAGTCGGTCTACGGACTAAGAGACACTTAACAAAGCTACCGTTATTTGTCTAATTTTGGGAAATAATAAAGTTGAAGTTCCTAAAGATAATTGGGAATCGTTTGCTATTTATTTTCCATCCTCTGGAATAGTGCACCCAGCATTTCATTGCATTTGGGGTTCCAGATTTGTCTCACATTGTGTGAGTGGTCCTTCGGAAGATATTTTTTACCATCTTATGTTCCAAGTTTGGGGACACTTTCCTTAATATTCAGTTTGTTGAAAACTGTTTTAACAAAATCTAATAAAGCTTAGCAAAAATGAAGAAAAAAGGTTGCTTAACAATATGGTTAAAGTTATTTTTACTAAAACACTACCACTTCTGTTTTTTACCCACCAGTTTGCAAAGGTGATTCATTTTAAGCGCGACACCCTTAGTACATACAATGTTATCCCGTAGGCAGTTCAAAAAGAGTCTTACTTTCTACGTATATCAATTAAACGCTTCCACAACTTGAGGCTAATTATAAACCCATTTAAGTTACTAAACTAAAAATTAACTGCACTGCAGCAACATTCGATAACTCGTTTAGTAAAATTGTGATCAAATAATAAATCAATCAATGACACCGACCGCCGATGAACGAACATGATCTGATCAAGGTTGCAAGAAGCAAGTTTGTACCCATATAAATTATTCCTTAATAATACACGTCGACAAGTTAATCTTATTAATCTACCATTAGCAGTAGAATTCAAAATCACTTAAATACTGCAAAAGCCCACTTTAATTAATTTAGTTATTTCACTTCATGATGGGAATAGTGGTGATGCATGGTGGAAGTGATCATTATAATACCTGCTTTGACTTATTTAGTAGTCTTGACTAGGTAGAATGTAACGTAGGTAGAAGTCTAGAAAGCTTTAATTTGCTCCACTACAAAGCAGGATTTCTAATTACTGCTGAAATAATATTAATTTGTTGCACTACAAAGCTGTATTGCTGCTGAAACAATATTATTTTGAATGGGATAACAGACATAATCCTGCTATCGACCAAGATTAGCTTTTTAGAATAAAGGCAAAATGGATTTAGGAGTGTGAATACAGATTGTAATCCGTATTCACAGGCAGCGGATTTTAGGTCAGCTGATTAGATCGGATCACATATAAATTCGGGATTTGATTTAAATGCTAATTTGTGAATACGGATTTGGATTAGATTGGGCTAAATCCGGATTTGAGTCCGCTGTGAATAAGCTTCCTGGAGATTTTGCCCTACCACCCCGATCAGAAGGCCCTTTCGAACGTTTGATCAAGTGGGACCCTGAAAAATTCTATTAACCTTTTAACGAGCAATTCCACGACCTTCCTCTATTGCTATGTGCAATGTATACCATAGAATACAAACTAAAGTTGTTTGCAACAAGCTGTTGACTAAACTTTTGAATTGACAAGTGATAACTCAAAGAAATTACATAGACGAAGGACGTTATTGTCACCTCTTGAGGATGATTATCTTGGTTTAAATAGGTTCCTACCATGAACAGTGTATATTTTGTGATTTTCAATAAGTTTACAGAAGATGAATGAACCAATATTGACAACACATAAATTACACCAATGCTGGATGCCAGAATAAACCACCACATAGCAGGTTAAAACAAGCTTGCTAACTCTTCAAATGGATATTTGCTTTTTCCAATAAACCCAAACGCCAGAAATCTAAAGCTGTACAGAATCCGTATGAAACAGCATAGCCTGAGGTGTTGTTCCGTAATACTGATCACTATAAACGAATATTGATTTCGTGAAAGATATATATAAAGTATCTTTTTCTTTAGTATAAAGAAAGTATCTTTTTCTTTTTGTACTTTTCCGTTTTTGCAAACCAGGTAATTGTCAATGGGACAGCTGTGGTTTCCAGAAATGAATTCGCTCATTATGTGAACAGGTGCGTGAAGCATTTCCTCCCGAACAGATTGTACAGGTAATAGTTACCCACGTTTTGTCGGATGTCCAATTTCAACGATACATTTTTGAAGTCTGTTGATAAATATGTTTGAGCAATGAAAAACCTTTTTTTCCATTTCAATTTGCCTTTGTATTTCCGTATTGCTAGAAGTATGCGCAGCTGGTAAAAGCTATCTAAGCGGAAATATCCCGGCTAAATCTACTTGCAATTTCTTCGACAATTGAGAACAGTAGAAACAACCTGCAAACTGGTCATGCCTAAATGTACGACTGACAATATATAATCAGTCTGATGTACGGTGAGTAAAATCAAAATATCCTGAAACAATGTCGGCGCTCCATTTTCTTCCGCTCTTCCGCAAGTCAAGTCATGATATTTTAGACATAGTAAATGTATTGCATGCATTGAAGAAGGAGGCGAATAGTGAAAATATTTAATAGTTGTAAACTTTTTTGGCTTGAAGGGTTGCTAGTCTATTAAAAAATCTCAAGCTTGCAATTTCTTGCCGTATTCTTCTTCAGGAGAAATTTGTACAAGAAAAAACAAAGCGAAAAGCTACATTACTTCTAAAATTGGTTTACATATTTATACCCACTTGAGTAATCAAAAATGATTGGGTGCTTAAATTGTGTTTTGCAATTTATAAATTTCCAAAGTTTGGAGGAAATAGAGACAAATGAACTTGACAGTTCCAAGGTTTTGATGCAGATGAAAACCGAAACAAATTTAGCCAAACACAATAGTCGTCAGTAAAGTGGTGTGGTGTAACATAGATCATGTCATTAAAAAACTTTGATATTGATAATATTGAACATGTTTAGTGTGCGATTCTGCTGAGAAAACTTTAAGTGTTTCATGTTGTCTAGAATCCACGTTGTGAAATCCAAGTTTAAAATATCTTTCTTGTTTCGGTCATGGTTTGACGTGTACTGCTTTATAATATCTATTTCGGGAATACTGATATCTTGGATGGTTTTCTTAAGCAAAAGCTTTCATGGAATTATTTCAGTTTTAAACATTTTTAAACGTTCATGAGATTTCTTTCTGTAACCATAACTAAACAATGAACTGGTAAATACCAGAAGTATTATGAACAAGCACTTCCGGAGAAACATTATTTTGTTTTAGTATATAAAACAGAAATGCTCTTAGTTGGGGGAATATATCATATATGCTACAAGTTTTTGAAGGCTACAAATAGATTATAATGGTTAGGTAAGATACTTACGAATTTGTTAATGGTCCGAAGTGCTGCCTAAAAAGTAATATTAGAGTATGGCATGTTTCAGAAGCACCTTTCAAATAATTAGAGTTCTGAGTATGGTAGAGATAATACTAAAGTATTTTTTATATTTAAATGTAATGCGAGGATACTAGTAGTTTTTTTAATTATCGTTTGCCTAATTGCCACCGAACGCTTTTAGTAATAAAAAACGAAAGGACTAAGGTAGCTATTTTGCTTTTCTATACATTAGATATAGTGGCCAGCAACATAATAGCTGATAAGTTTAAATTGAGCATTTATGTAAAATATACTGTTATGCAAATTATACTGGAGACTCACAACAGTTACACTTTCAATTCTGCTTCAACTACCAAACCAGAAAGCGAAGATTTTCGTGCATTGCAAGTGTTATAGCATCCAAGCTGGCTTGAGTGTCAACGGCGGACTTAATGTATGCTTCCATCTTGGTAAATTAGAAATAAATGCCACTTTTTCAAATATTTGTCTATACCTACAATGGATGAAAGTGAACTCCAAGTGTTTTTGCAACAGACTTACGAGGGTACCATTACTATTACCTTACTAGTCTCTCGTATACCCACGTTTGTACCCTACCCATTCTACTACATAATACTAAAATATTAAAATGCTTACAATAGGTACTTTGACCAATACATTTATATTTATGCTCTGGGCCTTGCAAAATCGACATATCTAACCTGTGTGTGTTGAAAAACATACTACATGCATATTCATATTTCAGTTGTAATTCACTTGAAATGTATATATCCTGCGGATTTATGTAGCAGTATAACTCGCCAAAAACAAATACTATTAGTCGTCAGTTTGAATCAGAAATCACGGTCCGACGGTCCTGTATTTTTAGAACTGTGATGTCAAAGAGTAGTAGTAAATTTTGATCTGTGTATAAACCTAAATATATTTTGTAACAAAATCAAGTTAACTAGTTTATCAACAAACTTTTAGGATCCACTTTACTAATAAATTGCTTCAAACACTCGTTTTAACCAAATCTCTTCACCACAGATATCAACAAAATGTTTACTAACGCACATACTAAAACATTTTTCGTTTCCATCTGTTTCTGTTTTGCTTGGGTAAACAGCAATTCTGAAAAATATTTATTTAAAAGTATTTCAAAAATTTCTAGAAAAGATAGCAGGTTATTTCATACACATATTGGTTCTACGCATTATAGTTCAGAATATCCAATAGTAACCAATCTCAACACAGTTTTGGATTCGTTAGGAACTACAACTTGTTTTTCTCTCATTGAAAACAGCAAGGGCGTTAATATTTATCCAAGCAAGTTCAATCCAATTGTATTGCGCCGGGCTCAACTGGGATATTTAAGCAATAACTACAAAAGCAATCCAAAACTTTTGTGGGTACCGTTTGGAACGTTTGCCAAAAACAAAGTAATGCTCGAAAAAGAATTGACAATCCCTTGCTTTAACCAAACTACACCAAACGTTTATACTAAAAGGAAACCTAGAAACCCCGATAGTTTAACACATGATGAATGCTCTCGAATAAATTTTCTCCGGCTTGCAGCTAATTCAAAACCGTGGAAATGCTTGGTTCATATTCAGATGCATCCGCATTTAAAATACAGGAAGTATTATTCACCTAAAATATTTCATTATGAAAAGCTTCACGTTACAGACTTTGGAAACTCTGGTTTGTATCCCACAACTACAAGTTTGAATATCATTGTTCTTCCATATGATAAAATTCCGTCCCTACTTCTTCTTCATTGGATTGACGCAACATCAGAAACAGTGTCACAACCAGACGAATATGCGTCTAGTGCTTCATCCCACATATTTCTTCTTTTAACACTTGAATATTACAAACCTGAAATTCAAAGATTTGCAAGCCGTATAAATTCAACTCAATTAGTGAATATTTGCGCTGAATGCGGTTTAATATATATAAACAATCATTTAGTTGTTCGCACAGAAATGAGTAATTTATCAAATTTTCTCACAAAACCACAACGTGCGCAGGGTCAGAGTAATGTCAGATTATGGGAGCTTAACAGACTTGGAATGCATGGTGTCAAAAATGACCGAGTCTTGGATGGGTTGCTAACCCACGTTTTAAAGTGTACAAACTATTTTTCAAAGCATCATATTCCGGAACATGGTTCGCTAAAGTCGTTAGCAAAAATTCCTTTTGACAACCCTCACGACAAGTTGTTCCACGGTCTGGCTCACTTGGTGCAAACGGCCATGGGTAATTTCTCGTATAAAATGAACCGTAACTCAGAACAGATTTGTCTGAATGGTCAACCGATTCAAAGACAATTCCGTTTTTACGATAAGCTATACAAAACAAACCGTAACATACAAGCAAAATTGAATGTTGTAGCCAAACCCTCATACTTGGGAATTGTGAAGTGCCTTATTTTACCTGAGACAATGACCAGCCTTCGTTTTGTTAGCTGTGGAGGAAATCGTGGCATGGATGGTTATGCTTTTCTCGAACTTTTTAGTGTTTATCAATATACAGTTTGGGTTTGTATTATTCTTAGCTGTCTATTTGTATCTCGTATTTGTACTCAGATAAAAATTTCCGGTTTCCAACCTAAAACTTTTATCTCAAGAGGTTTATGGAATGCCATAGCCATTCTTTTGGAACAAGACCAATTTTCAAAACCATGGATTAAATCTCTGGCACTCAAGTTTGTTGCTGGTAGTTACATTTTAGTAAGTGTTGTGCTAAGTAACGCATACAAAAGCAAGAACGTTTACAACATGATTGCTCTGAGAAAGCAAATACCGTACGAACATTTTGAAGAGCTAATTCAAAACAATTTTACAATCTATTCAAGATCGGGATACATTAGGCTGAATTTACAAAAACTAATTTTGGAAAGTCTATACCCGAGTTTTAAAGCAGAATTTGCAAGCCACGGACCACATTTTGCTAGAAAGATCAGAATCTGGGACTTTGGCTACACTTCGGAAATTTACGAATGGAACAAAGCTGCTGGTAATTTAAACGGACTTGGCTCACTGCTGAATTTAATAAATAATCATTCCAGTTTGCATCCACAATTTGAAAATATCTGGTGGAGTGTTCTAAAGCCTTACATGTTTAGCCCTCCAGCAAATAGAGATGTTATTTTTAAGCATTTAGAATGGGCTCAGCATTTTAGAGACGAGATTTGGAAGAGGGAACAAGATTTGTTGTTAGATTTTATTGGTACTTGCAATCAAACTGCGTTAATACTACCAGAAAATGTGGCGAATGAATATGGTAAAAAATTGCAACTGCAAGGCAAGCATGACGTTTATGTTGGAAAGGAGATGTACTCTAATATTTCAATTTCCCTACAAATAAAAGGATGGGTTGAGCTTGAGGTTTTTAAAAGATTTCACATCTTAATATCCTCTGGATTGTGGAACTGGTGGCCAGCCTTCATAAGGGAAAGTGGAAAGTTTACAACGATGGAAAGCAGGAAATCAATTGAAGATCAAAAACCTAACATGACTGGAAATATTCTTTTACTTTTCATCTTGCTGATGGCAGGTCTAATCTTGTCTACCGTTACGTTTCTCGTGGAAGCTGAATGGCGGTGGAAGCTGAAAAGACTAGGGTTTAGCATCGGTTTGATTGGCAACAAAACACACGCCTTCATAAGATCAACGCTTACAATTTTCAAAAAAGGATTAGCTGCATTTCAAAGTAGTACCAGTCACCGGTATTCTTGTAAAACGATAATTCCTTTCATATTTGTTACAAGAAAATAAATTTAAATGTTGGCGTGTAATTCTGGAATGATTACTGAATTTCTATAGCTGAAATGAGCCTGTAGTTTTATGCTGCTTTTTATACCTGTGATCTAGAGTATAATATTTCATTTTGAGTAGCCTGGTGTGAACATGCATTGATTATAACTTTCTTGGTGTAGAAATAAATTCTTTAAGCTATACGGCAGAGTAGTGTGCATATTTTTTAAAAGAGTTAAAATATTATTGGAAATGCTAATCTTGAGAAATATCGCAGTTTTTCTTCATTTTCTATTTTTTTAAACTTTGTTTTAGTTTGATAAGGTGATTAGCACTGGCAGCAGCTGACACGTTAAGCTAGTGACGCAAACGGCACAATAAGTTTAGAAAAATCGATAGATAATTTGCTAATGGAAATTCCAATATAGCTGTGGTATAGACTTTTGAAAATTGGTTGGTTACAATACACAAAACCAGCACTTAATCAACCTTACAATGCTAAGGCTTAAGCAACAATAAATTTATCGTATTATCCATCACAAACTGCATAATAGTTAAAGATGTGCCTGACTCAAAAAACTAAGCTCTCCAAAATACACTTTTTGTACTGAACAGGAAAACAAAAATCTGCGGAGTGTTTTGCTTCTTTCAGACTTTGCTGCTTTACGCTGTTCCCTCTTCGATATTTCATAGACGTTTCCCAAAAACAGAAAAGCTACAACTGTGAGCAGTGTACAAACTATAACTCCAAGAAGTGATGTTGAATTCACTTGCCATGGAACTCCACCAGATCCATTTGTCATCATCACACAAACGTTGTAAAGCCCAGATATATTAACAATTGCTGCCACAACAACTATGCTTAAAGTCAAATGTTTTGCAGTAATGTAACGATGAAGCTGAATCATAAGTTGAATTTGACGATACTCTAAAACAGCATATCTATTTGATCCAGTTGCAGTTTTGCTTACGTATTTGTAATATTCTTCAATATAGGTTCTGCACCCATATCCCAGAAAGAACAAGAAGCGCATGTTCATACCTAAACCACCAATATAAAACATAGCGTTTAGCCACCCAATCGAAATCAGCAGCAATTTTAAAACAAACTGCGTGATTCTGAAAGCGCTAGCTGAGTTCACCTGAAAGCTTCTACACTTGTCTAAAGCTAGAAAACGAGGAAGGCATGGCGTGCATGGGTAAAAGTAAATCTGTAGGTGAAATACTGTTGGTCCAATCATCAAGATTTTTGAAATAGCTGTCATTGCATAACCCACAAACTGTGCTCCTTTTGACTCAAAATTCTTAAGTTTGCCTGCGGACCACGTACACTAGTAGGCTTTTATGGAGTTTACTAATGTACAAATTATCCGTCTATGCCTTAAATTTACAATGCTAGAAACAACACCAGCAAAGTGATTTCCGTTTGTGTAAATGGAGTAAGCCTTCAAAATTAAGTGCATGCTTTTCCAAATGTAAACGGTTTGTATGTATTCTATAACCGTTATCAGGATTTGAATAAAGACAAATAAGAAAAGCAGTCTAGCTTTTCTTCGAGAAACTGTTTCCATTTGAGTTTCTAAAGGATTTCAGAAAATGGCAAGATAGCAAAGCAATTGCTTACTTGCAACATGCTTGAAAAACTGTTACCAACGCGCTTGCCGAATAAAATCATGGTTTTGTTTTGTTTAGTGTATTTAGAATATGACACACGCGGTCGCAATAGTTAAATACCTGGAATACCTTTAAAACCCTATGCGTTTTCTAGCGACGCAGCTTTAACAACACTAAAATACTGCACCAGCAGTAGAGGACAAATAAATGACGTTAGAATGTGCAAACTAGATAAACACCTTGTTTCTAAAAACAGACTGTGTGCTACATTAACTATTAAATGTTTTTCTGAGTGTCGGAGAGTCATAAATATAGATAGCCGGTTGAGCACATTTCACACTTAGTAGCTGTAAGTTTGAATATAAAGGCATGGCAGAGATGGATGACGTTTATTGTTTATTTATAAATTTTTGCAAACACTTATCAGGCCTATGATGGCAAAATATTCTTACAATTTTGGTTGCTGCTTTTTCTGAATACTGTATACTCGCACACGACTCTAAAACATTCTCGTATAAACTCACATGAAATTTAAGGGTGGACTCCACGGGCACACATGTATTTTAAATAAGCGTGTTTACTATAACGTATGTATTATACTGTATTATACTTGTATTTACTATAATGTATTATAGAAAGTTGTGGCATGTACCTTGGTCATGTCATGGCGTCGCGATGACAAATTTATCATCAATCACTAGTATTTGGACACTCTTTACGCAAAATGAGTTGGAAGTTATAGCTTTCCCCAAATTTTATCTATAAATTGTTTGCAAACAGTAAAACTAATGAATTAAGATAGACTTTACGTTACTTTTATAATAATAGATACCCACAAAACCTTCTAAATTTTGAGGCTCCTTAGATTTAAAAAAGTGTCATACTTCATGCTATTCATGTACATGACACATGTACACATATAACATGACATGGCATGAAGCTGTAGTACATGAAACATGAAGCAATTGTTGACATGACATGGAGACTGAAATGAAAATGCCATGATGAAGATTTTTAGTACGTGATATGTCTTGAGCTCTGTGCTAATCTCAGCATAGACTATAAGCATAAAGTCGTAATCCAGTAGGTAAACCTCTACGTCATTCCTAGAAATGCTACAGTGTAGCTTGAACATTTAGCGTTTAAACATCCTTTTTTGTTACCCATTTTGATTTGAATGTTTAAGTAAAAGGCATATTTACTAGCAGATAATCACCCTTCTGATAAATTGTAAGCATCCATAGTAACCATCGAAAGATAAAGATACTTCTGCTATAGTTGTTCATATAAATGACTTGAAAGTTCCAAAAGCACCTGTTGAAAATTGCAAAATCCTGCTTTTTAGCACAACATCATCAACTCAAGACGTATACGAGAGAAATGCAAAGAACCAGTAATTTTTTCTGATATAAGCTGCAACTTACTCGGGACAACATGAGCATACCTATTCCAAATTGCCTTAAAATACACACAATTAAATATATTCTAAAGCATTTCAAAAGTATTAAACCAATTTATTTAGTTTGTCTTATCAAGCAACAAAATGTGCACACACAAGGATGCCGAAAAATTTAAACAATTAAGTGGTGTCTGCTTATCAATAAAGTTATCAGAACCCATAGTAATTTTCAATGGCTGGCACGCTCTCCAGTATTTGCGCTCCAGTTTTTGATTTCTAGTACTAAATTTCGTACAGTCTCGTTTGAAGTTTTGTTGAGTCACTTTCAGTGAAAACGCGTATACTTTAGAAGCCCCGCCAACCACAAAAATAATCATGTAAATACTACAGAGTGTTATCATAAGAAGCATGCCGTAGTACATCCAACCTTGACCTTTTCCATTACCACTGCTTGTTACCATTATTGGAGTTGAAATTGCAACTAGTAGAATTGGCATGGCAATTAGTATGAAAATCAGAAGGCCGTGCAAGATTTTATTATAAAATTTTACTAGAATTGCTAGCTGTTTAAATCGTAGGAATGCATAACCGGAATCGTCGATGTGCTCATTGGTTTCGTGTGAAGGTGAGTCAAACCTGTAACAAATTGAAACAGATATTCAAAAAGTCTACTTTTTAAATAATGTCTTTGAAACTCACCGTAAAATTGTTCTCGGAAATATCACCGTCAGCGGTAAAACAAACACAACGCAACCACAAAATGATGCACAGTGAAACGAGAAATACCAAGACCAGAGATTTATCACGTAAACTAAAACTTGTACGATAATAGAATCCAGGTTACAATTTCTGTTTTCAAAAAGCTGAAATAAAATTGAGCCACCAAGAGTAAGCTTTTCTGAATGCAATGCAGGTACTATGAACACAGAGCCAAGAGGAAATACAAAATCAGCAATTTGACCCAAGTGAACCATTATTGTGCTCATTTGCTCTGCTGGTCTTCTGTTTCTAAAACTTTGATTCTTTACTCCCTGTGATTTCTCAAATTCTGCAAGAGCATTTACAAATGTAGGTAACTTGTTCCTTATTTGTGTGAATTTACCAAGAAGAGCATGACATATCAAAGAGACGACAAAAAGTAAAACTTGGTCAATTTGAACTTGTTCGGAAATGGAAAGCTGAATGAGCACAGTAATTTGCAAAAGAATAGAAATGCAGCATTTTTGATAATGAGTTTTGTAAAAGCGAGTTCTTCCTACGATTCTCCATTTTACGGAGTTTGCCTCAGTATTAGTATATAGTTCTAAGGGTATAGACTTGCAAATTCCCTGAATTTTGTAATTTTTGTTGTACAAGTTTTTTATGTCTGCCATTGTACTTGGTCTTTTGTTTAGCACTGTAGCTTACATAGTTTAGCTTACCAAACACTTGTGGTCATGAACTTATTTCGAATAATAAGCCCACGCTTTAAAATAATACTAAATATTCTAGTAATGATTGATAACGTAGAACCTGTAAGCAGCACTAAATTAATAAAAAAAGATAAAAGTCGGGTCCCGACTCGAGATATTGTCTGTAATACGTTTCATACACAAGCAGTTTGACAGCCTACATATTCTATACTTATTTAATACTTTATGTCTCTCGGTTTAATAATGACGTAAAAGTTTTAAGCACCGACAACGTCCGTACTGTTGAACTGATAGGCTTTATTTCATGATTTAATAATAACTCTGTTATTCTCCGTATTTGTTACGAGTTTGTTATTAGCTATTTTTCAACTTTTCCATGTGGGCGTACAACACATTTATGTAGTATGATATACGAGAAATGTCAATCAGAAAATCTTTCATACAATATGCATTAGTCATTTTGTAAAAAACAATTTCGTATTTGGCAGCTTTCTCCTGAAACATGGTTTAATCTTTAATCACTATATTTAAAATGTACCAAACCTAATTGCCCATAATACGCTTTCGTATCCGTAATTCACGTTTTCGTGTTTGTGGATTTTAGAAAAATTAGCTGGACGCGAATGGAACTTTAAATCTTGTCACAAAAAAGATTGGATCACACATATTGGGAGACTTTCATTCAACAGTGAACAGACAACATACCCCTTGTTCTTACGATGGAAAAACAACAATTGTGTGACTGTAACATATAGTCACGGATCAGTAGTGGATTGACAAGAAAATATACAGATAAATCATGCAAGTATAATAAATCTGCAACTTATATCTTTAAAAGTATTTCGTGAGTTCCTATCTACTTAAAACAAACTAGTAAATAACCAGTGAGCAATTTATAGAATTTTCTGTCTTTATAGAGGTAAACTGCCTTAGTAAAAATGAAGATGACAATTTGTTTCACAAAGATACCCTCTAAATCAGTCAGTGTTGTCAAGCAACAAAATTTGCACACATAAACATGCTGAAAGGTCTAAACAATTTAGTGGTGTCTGAACATCAATAAAATTTGCAGAACCCATTGTCACTTTACACGGTTGACATCCTCTCCAATATTTTATCTCAAGTTTTCTATATTTCGGACAAAACCCACTATTACTCTGTTTCATCCTTTTTGCTATAACATTCCTAGAAGTCTGATATATTCTGGAGGCACCTCCAACAGCAAATATTATTACACTAATGCAAGAAAACAACATCATAACAGGAACACCATAGTACATTAATTCATTCTTAGCATCTTTCGTGTTAATAATTACTGGCACAGAAATTGCTAATAGTTCTATGGGCATACAAATTAATATAAAAATAAATGGCCCGTGTAATATTTCGTTGTAATACTTTACTAAGATTCCCAACTGTCTAAACTGTAGAACTGGACGACAGGCATCATTGGTCTGCTTAGGTGGCAGTTCGTTCCATTTGCCTAATCTATAATAACTTCCAGTTTAATTAGAAAGAGAAATTTAATAGATTTCAAAGTGAATGCTTACCGTAAAACCATGGTCCGGAATATTCCCAACAGCAAAATGCATACAACGCATGCGGTAAATATATTTGAGTGAAAGGAAAAATACTTTAAAATTACAAATATGAAAAAGGCTTTTATTATTGTAATGAATAAAGTTTTTGTTAACATTTTTACTATGGAACATGTACTATTAAAATGTCAAGTAGGACCACAATCCGTAAAATTTCAAGTTAAAGGTGTAATATTTAATTATTTATTTATAAAAACGATATTCTAATTGTAAAGTAAATTAGACTATAATGGCAGTGATACGTTTCACGTTTATATACAAAACAATTAGTTAGCAAATTTTATTTCATGTAAATAAGTTTCGTTAGCAAAAACGTATAAATTGTAGTAAACATTTTCAAGAGTTATCTAAAAAATTAACTTTCACTTTAACTTAAGCCAAGTAAAAAGTCAAGTTAACACGCAATTTTCTATTTCGTATACTTTCTCTTGTTCAAATTCCATTTTATCTATTTTCTAATAATTTATGCAGATTAATAAATTACTTAAAGCAAACTGGTCCAATTTCTACTCTAAACTTTTGCTCATTCTCCCCATCTCCAATATCCTTAATAGCCACATCCACAAAAGGCAGTCTTGCAGCCACTTCCGTTTTGTAGGATAACACCGTTCTTGTCCAGTCCTTCTTCTTCCACTGCAAATATTTTAAATAATCAAAGATTTACATTCATTTCACTTCTATAAAATAGTTAATATGAAATCCCCACAAGTCTTCTAGACTTTTCTCACCTGACACTCATCCTCTAGCACCTCATACCTCTGCCTTCTCGCACCTTGCCCCGTCACCTCCAACAAATCATTCCACGCCTGAAGCTTCAACATCTTCCCATATCCCGCCTTTTCCACATCATAAAATGCCACGCTATTCCAACAATGATATGTAATATTCTGCTCCGCACTCGTGCTCTCAATTTGCAAATGTCTCAACTGACTACTATCCGCATTGTACTCAAACTGATATCCATTCTCCAGTTCAGAAAACCAATTCTCCTCAATTTCCACCTCCCCATCCTCTCCAATTTCCTCATCTTCCTCTCTACTTACAACCGGACTATATATCTCCGTAATATTTTGTTTTGGCAAGACACAAGTAGCCCTGTCACTCATTCGACAATAAACCAAAATCGAATCGTCCCCTCCATCTCCATTTGGATCTACCCAGTAATTCCCACTGGGTAACTTGGGCTGTGCTATGTTCAAATCTCTGCAATTTTTCGCCGGATTTTCTTTCTTTCCTTCCGGTTTAGGCTGCTTATACTTGTCAAACCTTGTCCTTAGCTCGTCATACGCGTGCAAAAGCTGCTTTCTCCTTTCTTCATCGCTTAAAATTGGTCCTCTGTCAATTCCCAAAAATGCAAATGGATCGTCTCTCATTCTTCTCGGGTCTGGTTCAGGACCCTTTTGCGCTTGACCCGAACCCATTAAAGCTGCAAGTGTGGCTGCATCTAGACCCATCGCGGGTTCCCCTTGCGGTCCTGGGGGTCCACGACTTCCTTCCAATCCGATTGGTCCTTGACGACCCTCCTCTCCATTTGGTCCTCTGTTGCCCTCAGGGCCCATTGGTCCCTGAGGACCGGGAAAACCGTCATTTCCGGCTGGGCCTTTCGATCCATCGGTTCCCGGTTTCCCAGGAGGTCCTGGATGTCCCGCAGGTCCCTTAAATTTAAATTTAAAATTTGAATTTTGTTGGTCTTTTCAGCAACATTTCTGGTTTCCAAATGGTGGCATGCTAGAATAAAAATATTTACCTTATCGCCCTGTTTGCCAATTTCACCCTCCGGTCCCTAGAAAAATCAATAGTTAATTGTTTTATAAGTATTTATAAGCAAACAATAGTTTCATTGCAATATTTCATGTCCGGGAAACTTAATCGCAGAGACACTTTATTCATCTGCTAACACATATAACACATTGAAATTAAATGGTTTAGTAAGCAATAGGGTCTATTGAATAGGATAAGCGCATATCAATAAATAAATATTATATTAAATTATTTTGTTGCATGTTAATTTGTACTAAATTGTATACTTAAATCGTATGCCACTTATGGTGCAAGTGGCGATTTACAAATTCTAAATTACAAAGGACACATATTACAAAAGAGGGATTTATAAACCAAATATTGCAAATGAAAATGTACATCTAAAATTGCAAAAAATCTATTCAGCAATTTTTCTTTCAGTTTACACTCAAGAGTTAAAATTTATATATTTGTGAATCACAAATTGTGACATGATTTTTGTAATAAGTACGGTTTTTGTATGGCAAAGTTGTTTAAAGTTTTGTAGCATCTGTATTAAGACAAAAAAAGTATTTGTAATTTGAATATTTGTAATATACTATTTGTAA